>JBAWJQ010006022.1:0-459582 GCA_037783105.1 Bactrocera zonata
GGAAGTAGCAGTCTCGTCTACCACCAACGCTTGGACCGATGTCACGGTCTGCTTCGTTCCTTCCTTCTCGTCCTCCACAACCCATCTGCACAATGTCTCCTAAGTTAGAGCATTTGGCCCATTGGAATATAACCGAATCCGAAAATGAGATCTTAGGCTTCTTGAGAAGACTCCTACTGTATTACTAAGTTCCCGTTTGACCAGAAATCGAAGTTTTTTGGTTTGTCTATTATCAACACTACCCCAACCTACCAAGACCTGAGGTGTTCCCTTTGTCTCCTTTGCTTCAAATAACCCTGGAAGGAGCTGAATGGTCGGGACGCAGCTAAGAACGAATTCACGAAGTTCCCTTTTAACTAGAAATAGTAGTTTTTGGTCGGTCCACCATCCACATTACACCAAAGTAACTTTGCGGTATGTTCCGGCGTACTTCTTGCATATGCTGAATGGTCTCTGAATGAAATTCATGTCTACTATAGGATATTGAAGACGTCATATTCTCAGAATACAGGATATTGAAAATATATAGTTCGGTTTCGACCATTTGTGACAGAATTCCAGTTCGGTCGGAATTGATCGAGCAATTTTTAGACACATAAGATTTTACTTGAAATAGAGCTGTGCCTTGCCCTTGATATAATTTCTTTAAGGTTACCTACTATGATTTTCTGAATAAAATTTAAGTCGACCAGAGGACACTGAAGTCGTTATATTCAGAATACTGGGTATTGAAGAGACATATTCCGATTTCGACCATTTTTGACAGATTGCAAATTTGGTTGAAATTAGTCGAGCAGTTTTAAAATAGCATTTTAAAATTCATCGATAAACAGTATTTTGTGGGCGGGACAATGGTGCGATTTCGCCAGTAATGCCAACCTCCCAAGAGTGTCAAAGAACACGCATGCAAAGAAACACGCGTTTTAAAGTTTCATCAAGATATTTGAGTTCGTATTCAAGTCTTCGCATACCCAGACAGACGGACACACTTACGGACGGATGTACCGACAGACAGTCATACCGAATCCAACACGCCTCATCACTCTGATAACTTTGATATAAAGATCTTTATATCTAACTCGACAACTTTTAGTTTTTACAAACAAGCGTTAGTTGCACAAAACTATTATACCCAGTGGCACATTGATACATTAGCATAAAAAATACAACAACAACAAAAAAGTGCCGGCAGGATATTATTTTTATGATATCTGTGTCCAATCTGATGATTTATTCCATTGCACGAATCAGAATTATTTTATTCGGCAAACAAAGCGACGTCACACACACACACAAACACAGATGCAAAGGTGTTTACTATATAGAAAAATATAACTGCGCCTTCTTATCCACACTGACACTCACTCGGCGTGGCATTAGTCCTTTTCGCTCACTTTTATTGCGCCTTGCGTCGTTTCTTCGTCATCCTGCCAGTCACGTTTGCTCGCTCACACGCTTAGACGTTCGCCGCACAGCTTGACGATGACGTATGGTGGTAGTGGTGGTGGTGTGGCCGTGTTCGCGTTCGTGTGTTTGTCAGCGCAGTTCGTTGCTATCGTTTAATTTCGTACAATTGAGTGATTTATTCGTGTCAGAAAAATAAAAGAATTATGGACGCATTTCGGGTTTTTCCAAAATGAGGGTCGTTACATTCGCTCCCATGCTTACGCACACGCTCACACACACACATGCACATGTTGTCGCTCACGTTGACATTAAAACGAATGGCGTAAACGTGTAAAAGAGCAGCAGCAGTAGCAACAACAATGCTAGGAAATTAGAAGTCCAACGTGAAAAAGGACTTCCCTGAGTGTGGCCTTCGTTAGCAATCTACTTCGTTATGTATTTACTTGCCGCCATCACCGGTTGTACGTCATCATTGTCTGACATTTTGCGTGTTTTTTTTTTTTTTTTTTTGAGTTGTGACTGTTATTCATTGTCATGCAAAACAAAACAAAGAAATGAACAAAAGAGAAATTAAATTAAATAAACCAGAAGCTCAAATATTTATATTTGGTGGACCCTTAGCAATTCTTCTGTTGAATAAATGATGACGTATTTGTCTGAGTTGTTATAAATAAATTCGGTTATATTTTGTTTTATATTTGAACTATATTATACAAAGCAGTTATTAAATTTTTAACACTTTCGATTCTGGTCTGCAGCCTCAAACTCCTAGTGTCTAACATACTCGTACTACTATGAGTAAAATAGTAAGAATTCGTTCATAATTATAAAATTCTTAAGTTATTCTTCAAAATTTACGTATTTCCTCTCAAAATAATCACTTTTGGCTCCAATACACTTGTGCCAACGTATTCGCATGTGCATAATCATGGTGCAAAAACCAAAAGTTGTCGGCCCATAATTTCGGCCTCTTTCACGAATAGCTCCGCGCAAACGACGCATATTACTGAAGTAGTATTCCACCCCTAAATAATCGAAGAAAACTGACATAACCTTGGTTTTTGACCTGATCTGACATTGTTTTTTCGGCTGCTGCCCATATTTTCCACTCTATTCAGCCTAGTGATCGTCTATTTCTGGGTCGTAAGCATAGACCAAGACTCATCGCCAGAAATAATTTTTTTCATGGCATCCTAATAGTCAGTCAGCATTGTTTGTTTTTCTAAAAAATTAGTGATTTTGAAGGCAAGTGCGCTTTCACTTTACTTAGATTTGGACCTAAGTATCTACTAACCTATCTATCTAAAATGGTTTTCACTGATCCTTTCGATATTCAACGATGCGAGTAAGATCCCTGATTGTTAATCGTCGACCCTCAAGCACCAATTCCTTTATTTTATTGATGTGTTGATCATCAGTTGGTGTTGATGGCCGTCCTGGACACGGTTCGTGGTCAACGCATTTTCTGCCCTCTTTGAATAATTTTTACAAATCAAGGAATTGATCGTGATATTTTCAGGTTTTTTAGGCCAAACCAACTTTTAAGTGTTGATATTTTATTTTCTTTAGTTAAAAAAAAGAGATTTGGAGAGAAAATGTTGTGTTTCTTTAGTAATTAACTCCTTTTCACACTTCGTTCTTCTCTTCTGGACTTGATAGAAATTTAAGAACAACCGAGATCTTTACGCGACAGAAATGTGTCAGGTCTTTTATGAACTCTTATAAAGGTATGGTTATGGTATTACCATATAAACACGTTCTCGTAGATTTTTTAAGTTAATTCAAATGGTTACTGATATTTTAGGCAAAAGATCAGAAAATTCCATAATTTCGGATTTCGAATATTTCAATAAATTAATAAATGATTTCAGTTCATATTGTACTGTTGCTT
Organism: Bactrocera zonata; assembly: GCA_037783105.1. NCBI lineage: Eukaryota > Metazoa > Arthropoda > Insecta > Diptera > Tephritidae > Bactrocera > Bactrocera zonata. The sequence goes on from JBAWJQ010006022.1 coordinate 3,299, forward strand.
TCTGAGAACTCGTGGGTATCGTTTTGAAAATTCGGGAAAAACGCGTTTAAAATTTCAGTTACCTACAATAACTCCGAATTCTTGAATATTTGAACATTGAAAAAAATATTTTTTTATTTCTGTACTACAATAAAATCTAATACATGTGCTTTCTCGTGAATTTTTGAGAAGCATTTTGTAATTTAATGCAACTAATGTAGATTTACGGGGTTTTCAATACGGACGCTCCAAAAGTAGACCAATAGGCAGCAAACGATGCCATATTTTTTAAGAAAAAATATACGATCCAATAACGAGACAAAATTATTAAAATTTACTGGCGAAAATCCGAATCGGTGGTCTTAATTTTAAGAATGCTACGTCCAATTTATGGTCATCGTAATCGTCTTGTCAGATCAGCAATTGAGCGTTTAGTGAAAAATTTTAATCCACAGCCGCAATACGATATGTTCCTGTGCCATTGAGACAATGAAGTGCCTATAGTATCGAGAATATTGCTGGAAGACCCAAATCAGTCTCTCACTCATCGTCCTCAAGCGTTGGGCATCTCCGTGACGTCGTTTTGGCGAATTTTGAGAAAACACCTTGGCCTACATCCTTGCGAGATCAAATTGTCATAAGAACTGAAGCCGCTTGACCACCAAAATAGGTGTATGTTCGTGAATTGGGCTGAGCAACAACCTGAAAATGATCAGGATTTCCAACGCAAAATCATCTTCTACAATAAAGCTCATTTCTGGTTGAATGGCTTTATCAATAAGCAAAATATGCGTTATTGGTCAGGCAGCAATCCACACGTAGTCCATGAGTCACCATTGCATTCCGAAAGCATTACGGTTTGGTGCGGTTTATTAGCCAGCGGCGTCATTGGGCCGTACTTCTTCCGTGATGATCAAGACCGGCACGTTATTGTGAATGGGAATCGCTACCGCTAAATGATAATTATTTTTTGCACGAATTGGATGATATGGACTAGGATAATATTTGGTTCTAACTGCACGGCGCCACAAGCCACACAGCGAATGTCACAATCAATTTATTGAAAACCAAATTTGGTGAACGAGTTGTCTCACGAAATGTCCCGGTCAATTTACCGCTTCAGTCGTGCGATATGACGCCGTTAGACTATTTCCTGTGGTGCTACGTCAACAAGCCAGCCACGATTGATGAACTTCGTATCAATATCGAACGTGAAATCGCAGCAGTATGGGCCGATTTATGCTTGAAAACCGTCGAAAATTGTATTCAGCGTCTAGACTTCTGCAAACATGCCCGTGGTGGTCATACAAAAGAAGTCGAGTCCTATACTTAATGGCATCGAATGTACTTTCACAAGAATAAAAAATTTCACTATCCCAAGCCGATTTTGTTACAAAAACTTTTTTAACATTCTTATTGAAAAACACGTTACTTTATTAATCAGTATTTCGTTTTGAAAATTTTAGAATTCCGCTCAAATGGATATCGGCTACAAATCTCCAGGCGGGCCTCCGAAAAATAGTACCTGGTGGTGAGAAATATTTTTTGTTTACTATTATCTCAAAACTAAAACCAAAAAAAGTCATTATTTAAACCTGTATTCATTGAAGGGTTTGGTAAAATTTTTAGATTCTGTCAAAACGGCGGCTTCTCATAAAGAAAAGACGTACAATAAATATATACATACATACAGATGCCAAATAATCGACAATTTGAAATTGACAATTCGAAATGACGCCTAAAGTTAGCGTGTTCAGAACATAAAGCTTCAAAGTCCAAGAGGTAGAAAAAAATATTCTAAAATGCTACAACAAATTTTTGAAATGGCTTTATTTTTGCTTTTCTATTGTTCACGGCCACTCGGCTATAACCGCGTACCGTTGTCCACATCGGCAAAAAAGACTGTTCACGGACCATTGGGTTAGTTTTTCAATGTCAAAATCCTCCGAAGCTCTAATTGTGCCCCTTTAAGCTTGCTTTTTTCATTTTTATTAGGTTGTCAAAAAAGTCTTGCGGTATTTTCGCTGGTTGGCGCTGAAAGCCCGTAGTTCTAGTTTTATTCGTCGCATCGGGTCATGCTATACCTTTTTGGAAAGCTCATTTCACGCGCTAACACGTGTTTGATTGATTGTCGTTTCTTTTAAGTCGTTCGTGAGTTATAGCGTCGCAAACATGGAGCAAAATAAAGAGAAAATACGGCATATTTTACAGTACTACTACGATAAAGGCAAAAATGCATCTCAAGCCGCCAATAAAATTTGTGCAGTTTATGGACCCGATACAGTTTCCATTTCCACCGCACAACGATGGTTTCAACGTTTTCGTTCTGGTGTAGAGGTGGTCGAAGTTGCACCACGCTCCGGAAGGCCTGTCGTCGAAAATTGCGATAAAATCGCTGAATTGGTCGAAAGAGGCCGGCATAGTAGTCATCAAACCGTTTTAAACCATTTGAAGAAGTTTGGAGTCACTAAGAAGCTCGATGTATGGGTGCCACACGAATTGATTCAACAAAAATACCGCAAGACTTTGAAAAAGTGTTGGCTGCGTATGTTTGTACTAACTAACATAACCTCCAATGCTGACAAGTTTTAAATAAAATTTTATTGTTTAAATCTATTGCTGTAATAAAATACTGTACTCGATAATGTGTCTCTAAAATGTATTGATGCTTTCTTAATACTTTCGAATGTGACATGACATCACTTATGGGCTCTAAGCGCTTATGTTTATGGTCTTTAAAGTTATGTGAGACTGTTCTATGTATGTTAATGTATGTATGAATGTGTAATATGTAAACATGTATGCGTGTATCTACGTAAGCACTTAATGTATTTAAAAACATCAAATAAATAGTTAGAATCTGGCCTAGAACGAATCCACTAATCGAAAAGTCTCACAAAACAGATACTCATATACTTGTATGTGTGTGTATATGTATGTGTGGCATTCACTTAACCACTTTGAAACGTTTGACTTGTTTTATCGATCATTGTCCAGCCGACAGAGGGTAACAGAAATTTATGTAATTTATAGCCAGGCTTGGTGAAAATAGAAATAAATAAAAGAAAGTAATATCAATAGTAAAATACAAATCTCGAGTGACAGACTGAGGGTCCATGAAAAGCATAGACACAAGAGTGAATGTTCGTATGTATGTTTGTATGTATGTGCGTGTGTTCTTAAGAAAATGCTAAGCAGTCAAATAAATAGTTAGCAAAAGAAAGCAGAAAGCAGCAAGCAACGCTGACTACAGCGCACTGATGGACACATGTACAAATATATTACATTTATATATACATATGTACGTATGTATATGTGTGCGCATGTATCAATAGCCAAGCATGCATGTGGATTGAAAGCCGACAATTGTGAACCGTGAGAAGGATGCAATAAGGTAGTGAAAGTGACACGCACATGGACGCATGTGAACACGCAAACCAGCACACCAACACACATACATACACTTACACACATGCATGTACTGAAAGTGCATATTAAATGTTGCTTACGCGTGTGTGTTTGGTATTTGAACGGCAATTTCATTATATTACATCTCGTTTGCGCGTTCGGCTTTTAACTCGGCAATGTGATGTGACGATAAATCAAGGATAATCTACTTTTCAGGATCATAATTTTTGTTTGAATTGACAGCGTTGCAGCGTAAAAAGGGCGCAATAATAGCCACGCACACACATACACATTCAGCAGATAGTCAACAAGCATCAAAACGCAAACGCAGCAACAACAAGCAATCACAACAACAATAAAAATCGTAATAGAAAAACATAAAAATGGGCAGATAGTTAGAAGAAAGCAATGTGACAGATTTATGTTCGCACGCAACTCAGGCGGACACGTATATATGTAGGCAGCCATACATACATACGTATATATGTACATAGAGAGGTGAAAGCCCTGCAGGGAAATGCGTTGGTAGAAAGTTGTTGTGATTTTAGAACACATTACTGGTTCGACTGCATGCACGCTTCCATAGTGAACATATTTAAGCCGAACTGACTCTAGACATTTGGGTTTGGCAGTGAACGAGGGCAAGACGAAATATCTCCTGTCATCAAACAAACAGTCGTCGCACTCACGACTTGGCTCCCACGTCACTGTTGACAGTCATAACTTTGAAGTTGTAGATAATTTCGTCTATCTTGGAACCAGCGTAAACACCACCAACAATGTCAGCCTGGAAATCCAACGCAGGATTACTCTTGCCAACAGGTGCTACTTCGGACTGAGTAGGCAATTGAAAAGTAAAGTCCTCTCTCGACGAACAAAAACCAAACTCTATAAGTCGCTCATAATTCCCGTCCTGCTCTACGGTGCAGAGGCTTGGACGATGACAACAACCGATGAGTCGACCTTAAGAGTTTTCGAGAGAAAGGTTCTGCGAAAGATTTATGGTCCTTTGCGCATTGGCCACGGCGAATATCGCATTCGATGGAACGATGAGCTGTACGAGATATACGACGACATTGACATAGTTCAGCGAATTAAAAGACAGCGGCTACGCTGGCTAGGTCATGTTGTCCGGATGGATGAAAACACTCCAGCTCTGAAAGTATTCGACGCAGTACCCGCCGCGGGAAGCAGAGAAAGAAGAAGACCTCCACTCCGTTGGAAGGACCAAGTGGAGAAGGACCTGGCTTCGCTTGGAATATCCAATTAGCGCCACGTAGCGAAGAGAAGAAACGAGTGGCGCGCTGTTGTGGACTCGGCTATAATCGCGTAAGCGGTGCCTACGCCAGTAAAGAAGAAGAAGATTCAAGACATTGCTTAGATGGCGGGGTATCACCATTGGATGTTGAGGATCCGGCACCCGCAGTGCGACTTTACTCTCCACTGAATTTTCAATACCACGTGCCTTTAGGCTTAAGGCATAGCCACAACGAATCTCCGCAAAGCACCAAACCCAAAGAGCAGATTGCAGTAAACTCCAAAGGCTAAATGCTTCCCGTGGTACCAGACTTAAATTTTTGGTGAGACCTTGTAGCTTTTGCTACTACCAGTTGAGCACCCAACGAACTCAAAGACTGGTGACCTTTGTTGCTTGAACTTCAAATGCATTTTCATTAGAAGGAATCTCACTCAAAGTCTATAATATCAGATCAAGCTGAGTATTATGACAATATTTCTACCAAGACTATGTTGAAATTGTGAGGTAAGCCAAAAAACAGACATATTGCGTATTGGATTTTAGTCACCTGTTACGACCGGCATACCTTACCACGGATAAATTCTATCTCCTGCCAGCTGGGGAACTATTATGTATAGTCCTTTATGAAGACAGATGAGGAACTTCTATAGTTGGTTATCAGCTCCCAGCAAACCGCTTTAAGTCCGTCAAAAATCTACTTAGACGCTTTATTTTTATTTCCGCTGTTTCCAGTAGATGTCTTAAAGTTTCAAATCTGCAGTGTTTCTGCATTGATCTAGCAAAGGTGGAACATTCCAGTAGAAAGTGTTGAAATGATTCTATCTCATCGAAACAGCTGATGTATCTGGCATCCAGCATAGTGTCCAGTTAGAACACTTAAAATTAGTGAACGGCGGACTTCGCTGAGAGCAAAAGTTCACTAGACCTCTAACGATTTAGATTCGCCCGGAAGGACCTAGCGACTTAACTGGATCTTTTATGTTTCAACTTCGACCAGAAGTACCTTTCGACTGCACAGCTGCGGGTAGTTTACACAATCTTGGGGAAGCGAGTTTAATGCCCAAAAATACAGTAGTGGGCCACAAGAAGCCACCGAGATCTTACCCGTTTCCACTCTGCAATTATTGAGACTGAAGTAACTTTCCTAACAAGTTAATCAACCTTGCAGTTTCTGACAATGCCGCTGTGGCCTGGCACTCAAACCAGTCTAATCATGTAGTAACTCGATTTTAAGTGAAGCAGTCTGACATCGCTTCACTGGTCCTGTCAGCGAGCTGCCGATTCGGCTGGTCTTTTCTTTCACGAATGGATCTAGCCTTGATATGCTGGACATAGAGACAACACTGGTCACTTTAGAAGCCGTGGTGGATGATGATTCCATTACTTGGGGTTCTACACTTTGAGGGGTAAGTCTGGGCCTTAGGTTTCGACATCCATTCACCTACCGACTCCGTTTTCTCCTTGTTAAACTTTTTAGAAAAATTCACGGCCATTTCTGCTGAAGTCACTCCAGCATACTTACATAGTGCCAGAATGTCGCAATCATCATCTAAGGGTATTAAACGACATTCAAAAACTTTAATCCTTGTGAAAGTCTATGTCAAAGTCCAATCCAGTATTAGGTAAAGCCGTGAATGCCGCAGGTCATTTAGCGTGACCTAACCACCTCGGAGAGTATTTCCACTATGTCCAGGATAAGTAAATATTGCAAACGTCAGAAAGCTTATCTAACATGGACTTGTTATTCTCTTCTGTTTACCAAAAAGTTATAGAAATAATCAAGACGATTTTGTACGAAACTCGTCATATTAGAGTTAGAGTGGTAACAGAGCCCCTTGCTTAACTGAAAAAATTGTCTCGAACATTTTGACATGAAACTCAATTTCGTGCTATAGAAGCTCCAGTTTTCTAAAAATAAGATTTGTTTGACAGTCATGTAGTACCACAATTTCATATTGGACCTCCGGCAAGTGTTTGATATGCTAGACTAATCGCAGTGTTTGTTGATGTTGTACAAATAGCAGAAGATTTTAACATTACGCTATACAAGTAAGCGGTAGTGCTCTCTGTTATATAGATTCTAATGTTCGGAACTAGTTCAAGGTGTTCCAGGATTCGTTAGTTGTCGAAAAAATGTATGATTTGGTTCAGGGATCCAACGATTTAGCTCATAGATCCACTCCAAGCGAAGTAATGGATAAAATCTTTTTACTTCGCCTCCATAATATTAAGAGAACAGTTTTCATGATTTTTTTATGATTTTTTTGGAATCCTCTTCAAAATTTCTTTTTAGTTTTGGCGCTTGTAACCTGGTTTCTAACAGGAAATTCTCTTCTACGTAGACTGTGCACTGTGTTGTATTCAGGTCTAAAAAAGACAAGGAACGTCTTAATTGCTATATCAGAGCGTGAAATGATAAGAGGGCACATTAGCCTTTCACAAATCTGCTTTTAGTTTATAAACGAACATGAAGCTGAAGAAAACAATGAAAAGAACAACATTTTTTTTCTAAAAACTATATTACTTTCAACTAATGCCAATATGAATACTATTATTCATACAAATTCATATTAGATGCTAACAAATTTTACTACTCACACTAGATTTCAGACTGTTCTTGACAGGAGTTGTAAAGTTTCGTGTCAATTCTGAATTTGTATATCAGACTTTTTTGAGCAATGACTCCAAAATCGGCGAAGATTTCGAGGCATTATATTGCTCCTATCAAAAAGTACCCCTCCGAATTATTTTACGATTATCCCTGACCCGATCTGTATAAATCCATGTCAATTCTGGTAATGCCTAAACGAAATTTCTGACGAGGGACTCACAAAATGTTGATTTCGGGGCATTATGGGGTTACATGGGTTTCCTCCGGCAAAAAACGGCCTTTTTTCAATAATTTTTTTTACATATAAAAAATGAAAAATTTTAATGAAATTTCTTTTATTTAAAAGACTCATATTTAATAAACATTTTGTAAAATTTTCAAAAAAAAATATATCAAAATGGCAGTCGTTACGACGCCATTTCCGGCAGTCCCTCGGAAAAAAGGTGCATTCGCGTTGTCAGCAAAACTTCTTTCAGGATCATCTGAAATAAAAATAAAAAATACGTGTTTTAGTAAAGACAATAAACAAGGTATTGGACGAAGGAAAAAAAATGAAAATTGGATTTTTGGCAGACGTTTTTATAAAAAAATGCAAATTTCGATGAAAATTTCTCGACATTTTTTTTTTCAAATAGTTGTAATTAAAACAAAAATCCTTCGTTTAAGACCTTGTAAATAATATCTCGAAGACCTGTGCAAAATTTCATCAAGATCGGTTGAGTAGTTCGCGAGAAATCTTGACAAGTCCGCAAGGCCGTATCTCCGCAACTATTACTCGGATCAACTTGAAAATTTAGGACAATATTCTAGAGATGTTATAGAATTTAATAAGACAAAAAAAATTTCGTTTTTTTTAAACCCATGTAACTCTTATAGCTACAAGCTACCAAAAATTATTTCTTCGAATAATTTTCGAACTGTTCTTGGCTGGATCTTTTCAGATACATATTAATTCTGCTTATTATACGCGACGTTTTTGCAGAACGATTTTAAAGTAACTCTTTTTCGGAAAATAATAATTCTTTATATTTTTGCGGATGGTGGAATAACAAAAAACTTTCGTCAATTTGGCAGTGCCGAACCACAACAACACAAGGAATCGTTTCCCTGCAGGGTTGCATTCTTTCAGCGCATACAGCAGCCCCCTCCGAAAACCTTGTACATTGGATAACTAACATTAGGCAACGTTACCGAACATACTATAGCACTATATACATGGATATCAATATCACATAAAGATAGCATGTTAAATCCTAAACGAGTAACTGGCAACTATTACCAATCGTTACCACTACTAAATCACTTTAGCACTAACACAGCGCTACTAAACCAACGCCAACGCCTCGCCGTACATTAAGCTTGGTGGCATCAGCATCATCGTCAACAACAACAACGACATACTATGAAGGGACGTTGTCATGCTCATCAACATACGCTCTTACACCGCCAGCCCCAGCCATGTACGTCCGTGTCGTGCCGTCCCGTCCACCATCTTACGAAAAGTCATTCTAACAGCTTCTACTTAAGCGCTTTTATGACTCCCGACGTAGTTGTGTGTGTGTGTGTCTGGTCAATAGGCCAGGCTGTACGTCGGCGTGCACTTAGCGTTGGTAACCCTTAAATATTTTGACGCATCCGAAATGTCACCCGAACATGCAAGTCAACTTGTCAACGTCCAACGGACAACGTCCATTTTGCTTGGAGTTTTCTTATGACGCTTTTGCTTTGCATTCGCTTTGGACTATTAAAAATTTACGAGATGAGGCTGAATCACGCATACGAACCGCCAGCGCTAGTGCTTTGTGCCAACGCCGCGCAGCTAGAGTAGTGACTGTGGTTCACTTGGTGTTGTTGCGTGAACGAGATGACAAAATAAAAGGGACGACATTTATTGAAAACACTAAATCAAGCTGTCAATCCATTGCTATGTCCAACTATTGTATTTAAAAAGCATTTGTATGTGTGTATATGTGTGTGTGTGATGGGGGTTTCAGTCAACGAGCTATGTAATGGATGCCATCAAAGTCATGGTGACTTGAAGATTTTTCGTTTGAAATGGTCAAAGTTCTTAAATATGTACATATGTTTGTATGTAGGTATATAGCGCTAGCTATAAGCATCCATGATTCCAAGAGTATGTACATACATATATATGTATGTACATATGTTATATAGGAAAACACTTTATTACTTTTAGTGAACGTTATATGCTCAATGGATTAAGTAATTTAGCTTAGCGTCAGTAATGAAGTAATGGAAATCTGTAATAAAAAACATGGCCAACAGAAATGTGAGGAAATTAGTGTAGCCCTATAACATTTAGACCAATCCGGACTCATTTTGACTTTTGTCGTCAATTTGCGGAAACTTTGTTATAAGAGCGAATATTGTTAATTGAAAGTGTGAAAAATCGTTATTGAAAACTTACTTAGTAAGCGGCTATAGAGTTCCAGTGGTAAGAGGAATCCAAAGTTCTTTTAACAAAGGTCATATGCCAAGATTTCTCCGGCAGCGGTCAAACCTCGGTAGACAATAATCAATCCGAGAAATTATTTCTGCCATTAAAATGTTTTTTTGGAAACAAATATTCATTGGAACTTGTCTAAAATCGGACTTCGCTCTCAATTCGATTGATACGGTCACAGCTCACATTATTTCTTTTAATCATGCTTTTCAGCTATTTACAGAACATATGTGTATGCATCGTTATATATATATAGTATATACAAGAGCCTATAAAAGTTTTCAAACAGTCAAACGACAAAAAGAAATTATCAAAGCAATTGAAGAAATGGAGGAGCAAGTGAACAGTGATCAAAACTAGGCGATTGTTGGATTGATAAAGACTAGCTACATTTCTACACTTTGTCCTCCATTTTCCAGCCCTTGCACAATTGAGGCTTAAACATATCGGTTGTCTTGTCTACGGAAAACCAAAATGACAGGCATCTGAACAAATTTGCGTGTCTTAAAAGAAGGGGGTCTAAAAAATTCTTTGAGATACTGAAACACGCCAAAAACTCATACAAACTGTGATGTTATGTTATGAATGTGAATATTTCCGTTTTGAGACGATGGTCTTGGAAAAAATTCTCGATAATACAATGGAGCTTTTAATCTTAAATATTTTTAACAGTTAACCATAAAGGCAGTTCCTTGATGGTCTGTGATTATCTGGTCGCCAAAAGGCTCGAAATTTTTCGATTGATCGATAAAATAAAAGACGAGCAGAACTAATTTAAACTCCTTCGTTCTAGCGCTATTTATCCAAGGCGGTTCCTTTCGAAAACTGAGACAAAACTCTCTTTTAAAGATCGCACCAAGTACCTTGGGATAGTCTTGGACTGTGGAAGCATAATGTGGAAGAAAATGCCAGAAAGACTAACAATGCCTTATATGAGTGTAAGCAGATGATCGGCACAACCATGGAGCTCTCTCCCTCTGTCATGTGCTAATGCTACATAGCTATTGTAAGACCAATCCTGCTCTACGGTGCAGTTTGTGCGGGGATGTTCTGATTAGAGTTAGGCATAATACCACTGAAGTTTTAAGTTGACGAACCACTGCATTATATTTCCAGCAGAAGCCGCGCAGCTAGCCTCTAATGCACCAGCTGGCAACCGCATAAAGAAAGCTTATGTAGACTGTTGCAAGTGTATTGGAATGCAGGGCAGCAATGGAAACTTTCGGTCTTCACTTTTAGTGGTTGCTAGATCACAACAGCACCAAGTACTGGTCACTGTCTGGTGGCGGCGCACGCCTGCAGAATGGGTTTGACAGATCGAGAAGTCTACCGAAAACGTCAAGAGCAAAGCATCAGGGAAACAATGGAATGTCTTATGTGGGCTTGTCCCGCACTGGCACGCTTTAATCATATGGGAACCCCACGTATGAATCGCTGGAAAAAATATTCATAGTGAGGCCAAAGAGTCTATATTGCGTCAAGCGTAGGAATCCTAAAGCATTGATAACTCTTTATAGATCTCGTAACTGTACTCCATCTGGTATTGCAAAGGACCAAATTTGGTCTATGAGTGGCTTATTAGTCTACCAGATTAACCTAACCTAAAACTGTTAACAATTGAATCGTCTGGAGGAAGCCATCAGGACAACGCCGGGCTACACACATCGTTAATGATATGTCAGAAGCTCCGGGAGTTTGGTTGGTAGGCTTTTATGCATCTGTGTTATAGTCCGGTCCTGGCAACAAGTGATAACTACTTGTTAGGTTTATGACGAATGATTTTGCTGGTTAAAAACTAGCCCCAAGTTAAGCTTATTAAATTCTTAATTTATGCTTCAAAATCTATGTCTTACCACCTTGGCCCCAAAACACTTCTGTCAACACTTTTTTAAATTCCTGAAACATTTGTTAAAGTCAATTACGGAATAGCCATCAATGATTTAATGTGTAGGGATTCACGTTTAATGTCTTCAATTGACACAAAACGGTTTCCCCGGAGCAGTCGTTTAAGTGTGCTGAATTACCGAAGTCATACAGAGCAAAATCAGGAGAATGTTGTGGCCGCGACTCGATATTGGTTTTATATTTGGCGAAAAGCTCACCAATATTCAATGCATTATGCGACTGTGAATTCCCTTGTTGGAAAAATAAAGAGTTGTTGGCCTGTAATTTCGGCTTCTTTTTACGAATATCTTCGTGAAAACGAAGCATAATACTCAAATAGTATTCCTTGTTGACAGCTTGGCTGGTCGGAAGTAATTCGGAGTACACGACACCTTGATAATCGAAGAAAGCTGTCAACGAAACCTTGTTTTTTGACCTGCCTTGACGTGGTTTTTTCGGCTTCGGCTCACCTTTGCTTCGATATTCGGCCAATTGAAGCATAAATCCAAAACTCATCGCCAGTAATAAAACGTATCATGACTGGCTCGCGACAAATAATTATCACTGAAAGTCTTTTCCAACATTCTGACCGTTTCGGCACCAAAAATTTGATTCCGCACACAAAATTTAAAGGAACTTCTTTGTTGAATAATTTTACTCATCTTAAAAATCGCCGAATGCACTTTATGTACTTCATAAAGACAAACATTCTTTTACTAAACAATAATTTGATGACTATTTTGATATAATATTTGGCATATACATACATACATATGACAGCCATGCCAACCTAGAAAAAAATGTTTCGAAATTTTAATTAAGAAATCTTACTATTTTTTGCGCACAGTAATATGCATGGAAAAGACCTTCTGCTTAAGACAAATTAACTAAAGTATCGTTCATTAAGAGCTTACGCTACTTTGGATGGTGAAACAAAACAATTTTGAAGACTTTTTCGAAGTGACCATCGAAGAAAGGAAAACTTCGCCTATAAAAACTAAAATTTTTTTGTAAAAAAAAAACAAAATTGAAGTCAGGGCTTTCAATATATTTTTAGGCTCATAAAAATGTGAATTTTTTTAGAATTCTATTTTCACTTCTTTGACTTTTCTGACTTCTGAAATCTTACTTTATACGTTTTTACTGTCTTTTAAACCTTTGAAGATATTTTAGCCGCCTGTTCTGAGTTCCTATTTATATGTTAGTATAGTTTTTTGTATTTGTACATATGTAAGTATATATCATATATTAGGTATGCAAGCCATAATATAAACGAGTGCTTTCTTTGTTATTATTGCTACCAGACAACCTAACTTGCCTTGACTAATTGAAAGTATCCTCCACGTCATTAACGCTATAATTTAGCTAATAGCATGCATAGTTGGAAATTATTAAACATACATATGTACATATATACCACCTACACACATATATGTATTGAGCCACAAGAAAGCCGTCGATTGTGGGAAAGCATAAAAAATACAGGCACTTTGAGGCGAAAATGTGAAAATTGCTGTTGTTGTTGTGTTTTTAATGTGCTTAAGCGTTTGTTGCGCTCTTATGCTACATTTTGTTGTTGTTGTTGCTATTGTTGCGTTTTAGTATTTTTTTTTTTGGTCGTCAATATGCATGGAAATATGAAAATTCAACCGAAATATAAACCAATCAAATAAATTTATGGATTTTTGAGAGAAACCCAATGGCGACAATGAGTAGAACATAAATCTACAGATACAAGAAGAAAAGCAGTCACAGTAATTACGTGCAGCAGCACTCAAAACGGAAATGTGCATCATAAAAATATTAAGAGTAAAAGAGCGCAGCGCAAAAGGACAAGCGCGCTGCGCGAGGGGGGCGCAGCATGAACTGGAAAAATATTTTCTATTAACTAATAAATTAAATGTATTGCTCATGCATGTGTGTGTATGTGTGCATTTGAAGATGCATTTAGCTGAAAAGGCTGATGGACGCTTGAAAACTGGTACAATAAATTCAGCGGCGGCGACTCTGGAAAACTAAAAAAAAAATCAACAAAAAAATGAAAAAAATCAAAAAAAAAAAATAATAGAAAAAGAATTAAAATCAAGCAGATAAAAGCGGCTTGAGAGAAAAGCCGCGCCACATTTAGGCGGTGATGGCCTTTCAATGACGGCCAAAATGCCATAAATCTGATAATTTTCACTCGACGCTGCCACACATGTCAGCGTTAGAGGCTGACTCAGGCCTAAGAAGCTACTAAATTATGTATGTATATTCGTATATGTGTGTCTCTACCAAACCGATGCATTAAATTTTTCAACAGTTTTTTTCGTTTCTACTTCAACTGCACTGCGAGTTTGTTGAAAGAAAGCGCAAGAACGCAGTCGAAAAGAATGTCTGCGGTGCGTAACTGATGCGCGTGGACAATGGCATTGAATGGTAGACATCATGTAAATCATCATAATTTTCATATTTTCTACATAATGCCAACGGCACGAAAATTTATGTAATGGAAATCAGTTATCTCAAGGTTCGCCCGCAGCGCTTGCAGTCGCTTGACAGCAGCTGAGACGCTTGCAACGGCGGCAGGATGCATTACATATTTCTTCTACATACTTTTCACATATTGACATACAAACGTTCTGCTTAATTAGCTGGCAAGCGTTTGAGCGTCGTAATTTACGACCTCAAGTCCTTTGGACGCGTCACATCAACGCTGAAGGAAGCGCAACTCAAGGTTGCAGCAAGTTGCCAGGCGCGTTGCATATTGAGCGTTTGCGTCACACTGCGTGAAATGGCCTTTCTTCGTGGCACACACACTCACTTACATATATTGTTTGCACGCTTCTTTGCACTCCTCAACCGTGCTCAACTCCAAAAATAGTTATGTCCTTTTGATTTCGGAAAACATTTTTACGAAAATTTGCCTAATTTGTGCCGGCAAACGGCAACAGCAACAAACGCTGCCGAACATTTGCAGTCGAAATCGTAGAAATATTCGTTTGGCTACTTTCACGCTGTGCTCCTGTATTTCCACACTCCCGCTGCTTGCGTTGCATGGCAAAGCAAATAGTGTAGCATGGCATTGTAGCAGCAACGCTGCTGCGTGCAGTGAAAGCATGGAATTTCAAATATGAACTGCAGTGAGCGGAAAGCAAAACATTGGAATTATGAACTTCTTTTCTGTGGAATTATTTCACAACAAAGAGATGCAACAACTATAAAGCAAATTGCGCATGAGTATTGAGCAATTGAGTGTAACCCAGTAGGAAATATAATTTTGAAATTAGCAGTCAAAATGAATATGAATACAAAGTGTAAGTGTATAGAATAACCGTCGAAACTAGAAAATCGGTTAGTTTGTATGGCAACTTTAAGCTATATGTATAAGGGGTTATCCAAGTAGAGGTACCCTTGTATTGCTCTTTTTGACGGATCACGCGGGAGTCGCGTAAGCTGTCATGTTATATTTTGTACACCCATCTTCAGGTACAGAATTCATCATTGGATAATATTTCACGAATAGAACACATCCATTACTCAGAGAAGAATATAACCGTCAATGGCAACCGATATCGCGCCATGTTAATCGACTATTTGATGCCTGAAATGATCTTAACAACATTTGGATTCCACTTCGGACAATCCCGCTTCGTTTCAGACCTTGGAGCAAAAGATCGCGCATGTCATGCCCCATTAACCAATCGAAATGCTCGAAAGGGTTTTCGAAAATAGGACTCAACGGAAGGCCATCTTCAAAAAATAACTGTTAAATAATATTCTTTTGAATGATAATAAACATTCCCCATCCAATTTGAAGTTTCTGTGTTTATTCTTTAAAAAAGTAGGAAACCTCGAAATGTATCACCCTTAGAAACCGTGCCTATTTCATGAAGTTATCTTGCCGAATAAAATAATATACCTTATAAAGACTTGATTTTAATCGGTCAGTTTGTATAACAGCTCTATGTTTGTGCAGTCTGATATTGGCGTTTCCGACAAATGGGCAGCTTATCGGGGTGAAAAGAACGTGTTTTAAATATCAGGTCGATATCTTAAAGTCTGAGGGACTAACTCATGTATATACAGGCGGACGGATATTCGAACATGCTTAATTAAACTCAGGTCTCCGCTGTTTTCTTGTGGATGTTACAAACTCCGTTTCAAAGCCAATATATCCGTTGGATTTTCGAACTCGACGGTCAACCAATTTAAAATTTATTGGTTTTTATATTAATCACCTCTCGGCAGTCAAAGGAAACTTTTCGATTGTAAGGCAACACCAAAAGCTCCATCAGGAATGGAAGGGATCTCTCCAAGCCGTTCGATACCAAATGAGGCTTCAGACAAGATGACTCCCTATTTTGTAAATGGGTCGAGTAGGGAACGAGGTCAAGTCGAAATATCTCCTGTCATCATACTTCGTCGCCTTCGTGACTTGGCTCCCACCTCACTGTTGACAGTCATAACTTCGAAGTCGAAGATAATTTCGTCTATCTTGGAACCAGCATTAACACCACCAACAATGTCAGCCTAGAAATCCAACGCAGGATTACTCTTGCCAACAGATGCTACTTCGGACTGAGTAGGTAATTGAAAAGTAAAGTCCTCTCTCGACGAACAAAAGCCAAACCCTATAAGTCGCTCATAATTCCCGTCCTGCTATATGGTGCAGAGGCTTGGACGATGACAACAACTGATGAGTCGACGTTGCGAGTTTTCGAGAGAAAAGTTCTGCGAAAGGTTTATGGTCGTTTGCGCGTTGGCCACGGCGAATATCGCATTCGATGGAGCGATGAGCTGTACGAGATATACGACGACATTGACATAGTTCAGCGAATTAAAAGACAGCGGCTACGCTGGCTAGGTCATGTTGTCCGGATGGATGAAAACACTCCAGCTCTGAAAGTATTCGACGCAGTACCCGCCGGGTGAAGTAGAGGAAGAGGAAGACCTCCACTCCGTTGGAAGGACCAAGTGAAGAAGTACCTGGCTTCGCTTGGAATATCCAATTGGCGCCACGTAGCGAAAAGACGAAACAACTGGCGCGCTGTTGTTAACTCGGCTATAATCGCGTAAGCGGTGTCTACGCCAGTAAAGAAGAAGAAAGCCTAATAAGAAATTTACCGTTTTTTTTTTTTGTGTGAAAGCCAGTAATATGTGATGTAGTTCGAATTGTTCTGTACCATCTTTTCTGTAGTAAGATTTTGTAAAACAATATAATATTGTGAGTTTATGTATGATCACCTAGCATTTGGCTCGCAGAATCTGCCAACTAATATAAATTTATAAATTTCCAGTAACAGTTGGTAGCATTTACATTTATTTCTACTAAAAAATAAACTCCTTAGAACACGTGTAAGTCACTTAGATATTCAATTGAACTTGTGGAACGCTAAAAATTATTACAAAAAATAAAAGGTTATAAGAATTTGAACGCAAAATTTAGAATTATAATTTTTTTTCAGAAAATGCTGTTTTGGTTAAATAAAAAATATTTTATATGGTCGTGGTAGTGCAGGTTCGCAGCTTTTCAGCTCGGTACTAGACTTTATCTATTGCAAAATATTACTTTCCGGTGGCGATTGGTCCGCAGTAGTCACGGAAAAATTTTCGATCTGCCCATTTCGTCATAAAAAGTCTTTCTTACGAGTATAAAATCCATCAATCCTTTAGACATAATTTTAAACAAGTAGAATACAATATTTTCGTTGTCTAGACGCAATTTTGAACTTGTGGAACACAATATTTTTTTGATAAAAAGATAAAGCAAGGGGTTACTGAAACTTTTTTTGACACAACGAAACTAATTTATCCGCCACGAAAACTCGCGAAATCAACGAGAGGACAAACATTAGGTTTATTAGAGAACAAATCTTATTTCAGTATGAGATGAAACCAGAAAAAGCAAACTTTATCCACTTTAATGCTTTTTAACAAGTGAATAATAGAAAGAATAGAAGAAAATATTTAGAAACGAACTTTCAAACATAATTTTAATAATTTATTCTTATTATCAGGTGAATTATTCTGTAACTCGATTCTAAAAAAAATTTTGAATTCGGATTTTTTGTTTTCGGTTATTCGCTTTCCGCATTTTAATCCATTTTCGAATAAAATAGTCGTTAGCTTTTGAGACGTAGAAAGCAAAAACGAAAAATGTAACTAAATTTTCTGGTACAGGGTGGTACAATTTTCGCATAAGATAAAAGCGAACTTCAAATAGAATGCATTTTTGAATCGAGATACTGAATAGGGCCCCAAATAATCCAAATAAATTGCAAATTTTCAACGCCCTTTTAACAAGCTGTTCGCTAATCTGCAGTCTGTTACTTCATACAAATTTCAAAATAACTGTGAAACTAAGGCTGAGATTGTCTTCGAACTGTTGGGTTTCGCTAGATCTGGTAATTTGGTGTTAAAAATACACTTATTAACATAGAAATATTGATCATCTTAAAATTTTATGAATTCATATATGAAATGGAGTTTCTTCTGTTGGGTCTTCTAGTGCATGCCATAACCTTACCACAATCTTTTATTTGTGGCTGCGAATGGTACGAGTACTGTATACAGTCACTACTCCGTTTCCAATGAGTGCTTCATACAGCCATTTTGGGGAATGGGAACTATTAAATATTGATTTCGACTTGAGAATTTTATTGTACATACAATGATGTGATAAAATACTTTTCATGCAGTTTAATTCTAGTATTTCAATATTGGTTTCTCTTTATTAAAAGGAATCCTACCCACTTCAATGTCAATTACGTTAATCTACAATCTTAAAAAGTTATGAAAAAATCTATTTTCAAAAGCCAACTCTGAAGAAAAGCTCCAAGCAGTTAAATCACTTTCATTTCCTACAGGGCCACTCACTCTCGGGCATATGGCGGCGACAGCAACGATGGCGATGAATTACTTTCCGCTGCTATCCGTCCGTTTGCTGCTTGTAAATCACTCAATTTTTGACATTTTCTTTTAAATTGCGTGACATTGTTTCAGTTTGTCAGCCTGCTGCCTGCGCGTTTACCCTGTGCGTATACGCACGTGTGTGTGTGTGTGATCCTTTTCACAAAAGTGCGTGCGTGTGTGTGCGCGCATAATATTCTTATATTTATGCCTTGGTGTTAATTTTTTGATGTGATGGAAAGCGTGCAGGCAGGCAGTCGGGCGTGTATTCCGTAAGAGCAGTTTTCTTTTCAACTGCGATCCAGCAACAACCACACCACCACCGCTGCCGCCATCACCGCCATATTGCAGCAACCACTTCTTCATCGTTGTCATAGTCGTCATTCACCTCATACCATTGATTTAACGCATTCCAACAGCTACGCACCAAACACACCTCTCACTCACCTTGCCGAGACGTGGAACGATTAAGCTGAAGCGAGCGTTGTTTGCCCTCCACATACTCCGTTCTGTCGTGAACACCGTCGCGCGTATTGTTTTTCCGCTCGTTTCATCGCTCCATCCAAGGCGCGCACGGAGCGGTGGATTTTATTGTCAAATTTTGATTAGTTGCCTTCGCTATTGTTGCGTATCGGTGCGTTTTAAGGCGAATCGAGTATATTTTCGTTAAGTTCGTACGCATCATAAATAGATTTATAGGAAAAAGGGGTATTGTTTCAGTTTGGTTTGGGTATTGAAATGAATAATGACTGTCTACTTAGTAAGTGGTGTGGTGGTGGTATACAGTATACCAAAGTAAATATGTATATATTTTAATTTATATATAGCAATAATATTTCTTAAATATATTTATACCTCTCCTATATATGTTTATATTTGGTAGAGCTTCTCCAGTTAGTTTCGGTAAGCGTCTTGAGGAAAGAAGTTTGTACTAGTTTCTCATACTCCTATGATATGCTGATAGGTTATTGCGGAGTTTTACTATACCAGAAATATACTGAGCATGATTTTATTCATCTATTTCTATAAGTCGTGGACTAATGATCATGTACACTAGAGTTGCTTTTGATGACCGAAACAAGTTAATAACTTCCACTCAGAGCAGTGAATCCACATTACTCCACTTAGTAACTGGGCCGTGCTCCACATTGCTATAAGAGAAGCTTTTTGAAATTGAAATTTATAATTGGCTAACAAAAAGTATTAGAAACCCTTATTAAGAAAATCTTTCTGGAAGTTCATTAGATACTAATCTTTAATCTAGATCATGTTTAGTCGTAATGACCACATCTAACATTAAAACCACATCCCTTACTTAACTTAATACAGTTTGTGCAAGAACTGAAGCCACTCGACCTTCCCAAAATCATTTCGCTCTATGGGCTCTTGAAAAGTGCCAAGAAGATCCGACGTTTTCGAACCAAATTTCGTTCAGTGATTAAGCCCATTTCTAGCTCAATGGGTAGTTAAACAAACAAAATTGTTGCATTTGGGACGAAGAGTAACTTGCTGCAATAACTGCAATTTTTTTTCCAGAAAAAACAACAATTTGGTGTGGTTTGTGGGCCGGTGGAATCAACAATCAAAATTTCTTCAGAAATGCAACTGCTATCGCACTATTATAACCGACTATTTGACGCATAAAATTGAAGCTCGTGATCTCGGCGACATTTGATTTCAACAAGACGGCCCCACTTTCCACAGATCTCATAAATCAGTTGATTTATTGAGAGAACACTTCGTTGAGCAGATAATTTCACGTTTTGTGCTGGACGATTGGCCACAAAGATCGTGTGATATCACACCGTTTGACTTATTTCTTTGGGGATATGTAAAGTTAATGTCTATGCGGACAATCCCGAACCGATTCAGGCCTCTGAACAAAACATCACGCGTGGCATTCATCAGTTACCAGTTGAAATACTCGAACGAGGCATCGAAAATTGGACTCAATGGATAGACCATCTGAGACATAGAAAAATACAATCTTCAAGAAATAAGTGCCAAAGAATGTTCTTTAGAATAATAATAAAACATTCCCCACTAAACTTTAAGTTTCTATGTTTTTCCTTTATAAAATTAGGGAGCCTCAAATTAGATCACTCTTTATTATGTACGAATTACTTCTCGTTATTATCTATAAACTTACAAGAATACACACCAGACAGACAGTTTTTCTGGGTGCCTTTGCTGCTTATTTCAAGGGTACCCAACGCTTTTTAACTTAATGATTTCTTTGCCAACAGGCTATACTCAGAGACATGGACGGGTAGTTAGGGTTAGTACTGAAACCTGTGATCTATTATGCCGCGCCTTTTCCATACAAAAATGTTCTAAAATCTGCTTGTAGTACAGAGATCATAACCTCGAGAGGAGTTTACTTTCTCCCAGTGAGCGCTAGGAAATGATAAATCCTTACTTTTCATGTTATATAAGTAAGAGTACTCTGATGAGAACTTGGCTCGTCTATACTTTTGTATTTATGTGTGGATCACACACTGGACCGCACACTGACCTAAGGTTAATTTCCAACTTTCTCTTATTTTCTGGTCATTAAATAAGTCCCCAGTCTCTTTCCTGGACGAATCAACAAATTTTTTGAAATTACTGGTTTGACTTTCCCTTATTAAATAAGTCTGAAGTCTATTTCCTGGACCAACCAACATTTTGTCTGAAAATACTGTACTGGTGCAACCAATTTCGACCCTACGCTCTAACCGGACTTAAAAGAAATAAAAGTGTTTCAATAAATTGCTCGCAATATTAAAAGATCTAAACATAATCAAAATATAGAATTTAATCTAATTCCCGGTGGTGGTTTTGTTTCCTCTTGATACTATTGTAAAAGGAATAAGAAAGAATGAGCTTCACGGAATAAGTGTTATAAATTTTTTTTAATGAAAATTCGATCTATAACCTCGCGTTTCTTGGCAAACGTTTCCCTCTATAATCACTTCAAATAAGGGGACTTTAGAATATAAATCGAATTTCGCAACGAGTTCACTGGATGTATATGCTAAGCCGAGTGCCTGTAGAGATGTTTTCCTTCATTTGGCTTCGACAATATGCTTAAGAGTTCCTCATTATTGCCTCAATTTCATGTTGGTATTGGATTTAGGAATCCAAAAGGAAGGTTTTCAAACAAGAAGTTAATTAAGTTAATACAAATTCTTAATTAACAACCAAAGTTAAGGCGAGGATGATCAAAATCAAATTCTTGAAACCAGGTTGCATATATAATGAAGGCAACTCTACACTGTCGAGCTTTGAATGCGACTTCGAGATTGAAATGTGAAAAGAAATTCGCACCAAGCAACATTATTTAATCAAAAACTGATTGTTTGAATGGAGTTTTATACCGATGTAAGCGCTGTCATTCAGGAAATGCTGTGATGGAAATTGTCATTGGCGAAGTTTGACTCATTAAACATAGTACAAGTTCCAGTAAAAATAAATCCAATATTTTTGCACAAAATCGAAGATCTTATTTAGCACAATTAGTATGATCTGATCAATGTAAACTTTGTTTAGAATCTGTGAATAGTAGTTTTTCACAAGCTTGTCTTGAGGCGCATTTTCTGCCATCAAATTCAGCCGACATATAGAAGAGCAGATAGTAATCAGTTACTGCCAGATACGGACTGAAAGGTAAATGTATACGGATCTTACATTCAAGTTCTCATAAATATCTTGTTGAAGTCGTCCTGCTGGAACACAACTCCTTTCCTAACTGGCCTGTTCTGGGCGATTACTTCTTTCATACAGTTATATTACATATCTAACAGTACAGGCCCGAGTTAAGAGTTGGGTTGTAGGGGAACATTTCACAGTAGATTATTCTTTTCCAGTCAAAGGACCAAAACTGATTTATGCGAGGCTTATTAGTCTACCAAAACCTAACCTAAATATTAGTTCCAGCCTGTTCTTTTACGGAATAGTTTAAAGTTTGTTCAAGTCTTTTCTTTTTCGGACTAGTTTAAGCTTTAAGGCCGGAAATTATTTATTTTTGACCAGCGTAAGTTATAAACCAGCCTTAACCCATACTTCACGTTCCAACTTAATACTTATCTACGATATTTATATGTATGTGTATCTGCTTTTGTATGTTTATTTGTTTGTGTCTTTTAATTTAAAATCAATTCAAAAATCCCCGCATAATAAACATAAATAAATCAATCAGTATCGCGATGCCCGAAATCAAATATCCAAATGAAATCATTTCAACGAAAATGCCAATACACAAGCACACACACATGTACATACACATGCGCTGATCACTTGTTTGTGTGTGTGTGCGCATGTTGCTACTAAAACGATCTTAAAATACAACAAAAAGTCATTAAATGATTTCGATTTGAGAAGAATGGAAGAGAAATTGAAGCAGCGGCAGTGTGACTGCAACAACAACAATAAGAAAGCTTTATAAAAATGCACGAAAAAGCAGCAACAACAACAAACACAACGACGCTGTGCATTAACGCGACCGCATCAGCGACAGCAACAACAAAAATCATCACCAATCAGCACAACAACGACTCACTGCTCTACGCCTAATCCCCAATAACGAATTTAACCAATTTACTCAAATGCTAATTTATGGGCGATTGATCCCCAGGTAGCCGAAATGTGCTGGCTATTAAAATGTGGCCATTGCTGGGTGCTGATGTTGTTGATGTGGCAGGCAAATCAACACAACAACGTGCGCTGCTGCTGCTGCAACACGAAAAGCCAACACTCAGTCAATGAAGACAACAACAACAAGAATGCAACAAACAAAAATTACAAAAACAACAACAACAAATGTAGTACAAAAACCAACAACAAACCAAGTTGAACTAAAAAACAAAAACAACAACAAAAATTAAAAAAAAAATTAAGAAACAGCAACAACAACAAGCTAAGATAAGCCAAGCACATACATAGATAGTGGCCAGAACTGCAACAACAGCAACAAAAATAAAGAAGAACAGCTAAACAACAACAATAACAAGAAAGCTGAACAACAATAACCAAGCGAGATGGATCACAACAACAACAACAAAAATACAAAAACTACTACAACAACAACAGACCAAGAAAAACAAAAAGCACACCAACAACAAAACCCACAATAACAACAACAATCAGTTAAGATGACCGAAACCACGAAAATAGTAACAAAAACAAAATGCACAACAACAGCAATCAAGTACATGAACGCGTGTCTACGTGCGAGCTGTCAGTTGAGCCATGTGAGACGAGCATAGACATGCAAGTAATCAAGAAAAGTCTGCTGGCAGCAACCAACAACCTGCAACGACAGCAACAAACACTGCAACAACAAAAACAACGGACACAGCAAATTATTCATGGCTAACAGCAGAACATGGCAGCAGCAAAAGCGCAACTCAAAAGCTGCAACAGAAAGGGGTTACACTTACAAGCAACAAACACACACACACACACATAAACGCATTTGTACAACTGCCATACATACATTTTTGTAATTTGTGATCATCACTGATCGCCATGGTTCGTTGCCACTTCTGTGACCAGCCAGCTGTTTGACCATTTGGCTACCGACCACTGTCATTACTTGCCACATTGATCGCGCGCTTCGTGCAACAACATCATTCTGAGCTTGTAGATATGTGTATGTTGGCTGTAGCCTAAACATGACTTGCAAATGAGTTAAGAGTCAACGCGTGGCCGCACAGTTATGACAGCGGTGCATACGCAGGCGTTGTGGCCATTGCTGTTGCTGCAACTCATCGTAAGCACATCGTAACAGTGAGTAACTGCTGCCATTTTGTATGTGGCATTGTGCAGGTACTCGATCAGTGATCGTAAGCTTGATTTGTTGCTTTTCAAACAATATGCTTGAAGTGAGCTCGTGTATAGAGACTTCATGAGTGACAAATTATTTTTAATAAAGTTTTAAGAGAAGTGACTATGAACTCTAGCTACTAACCCCGATATGCCAGGAATGGGAACGGATCGGTTCCTCCCTCCCCTCGTGTTTCCTACTACTGGATAGCTAGGTTTCGTTAGAACTTAATGAGCACTAGATTTATGCGATCGATCTTAAGGAACCGGTAAGCTCTTTGCCGTTAGTAAGTATAGCCTCTCCCTAGATGTGGGGGTTCTAACAGGCCATTGCCATATGTGAGGTTGAGAATGGATGCTAGCTGCAGAAGCTGCATGGAAGAAGACAAGGGGAAAGCATCTCAACACTTTCCTCCTGATTGTTCCATCTTTGTAAGAATGGGGGTTAAATACTTGGGAGCTTAACTTTTAGATATCACAGCGAGCGGACCAGATCCAATAGAAACTACACAAATGAGCAAATTTGTATTGACTACAAGGCGCTTTACCGATTTCCAAGATCGCTTACTAGAGTTCTGTTTCCCAAATGCGAACCTTATATTAGTCATTAAACCTAAAATAACCCAAGTTGTAAGGACAGAAATCAACCAAAACTCCTTCAATATAAAATATTTGTCAATGATCCTAATACTATCAAAATTTTACTGGCAATTCATAATGATGTTTTTTATTTCATTATCTTTTTTCAGTTGGATGTGTTTTGTGTGTGAGCGAGTAAACCATTTCAATTTGAAAAAATTTTTTGGAAGATTAAGTTCCTCACCAAATTTTGTTTAACTAAGCCTAGGGAGGATAGAGTCATGTTTAGAAGTCACTGAGCGCCATTCACTCGGGAGTGGCCAGAAATGATCATTTTACTTATGGCTCAAGTAGCTCCCGACTTCCGGCCTTAGACCAAGTATCCTCGGGTAGCCAAATATCATCCGTTTGAAGCCAAGCTAAAGTGAGAAAGCGAAACATCCCCTCTCCAGGGTTGTGTCTTGGTTTTGGGATCCGCCACGTAAGAAACCTTACCAATGAAAAGGAAACAACAGCCTCGAAATCCCCGAAAAACTAATACGGCTATGTAAGCTGACGCTGACCAATACTAAAAGCTCCGTAAGTATCGGGAAGGACCTCTCTGAGCCTTTCGATATATAATACGACTTCTTCAATCTACTGATGGATAATATTATTCGAGCTGCAAAGCTTAATCAAGCAGATTCAGTCTTCTATAAGATTGTACAGCTGCTGGCATACTCCGATGGTATTGATATAATTGGCCTCAACTGCCGCACCGTTAGTTCTGATTTTTCCAGACTGGAAGCAAGACAAAATATCTCCTGCCAAACAAACAGTCGCGAAACTCCCGAATTGGCTTCCACGTCTTTGGACGAAAGAGTACAGACTTAACCATAATATTGCAGTCGATGGCGTCAACATTCCAACTGTCAATCATTTTAAAATTTTAGGTGTAACTTTTGATAGTCTAATAGTCCATGCTCTTTCACTCCTCATGCGATCGCCAAAGTACAGAGCCGCAAGGCAATTGGCCAGCCGGTTCTTAACTACGCCGCACCAATATGGTCGCCTGGATGCAGTGGAAAGCAGACGAGGAAGCTTCAGACCTGTAAAAAACTGCTCTGCGGGCTACGACAGGATGTCTCTCAGTTAAAGAGGATAATGAACTCCTCTCCAAGCATGTCTTTTTAGGATGCTTTCCCAGAAATCAACCCTGCAGTCTACTTGGCACTTTCCTCAATTACGTACCATTCTCAGAGGAGCCATCAACACCTTAAACGTCTCCCTTCCAGTGAATGGCATACTTGGAGTCAAACCACCACCCATTGCAGACGAAGATCTCTAGTTGGCGCGATAAACGAGAGTGATTCGACATATCCAACATATTTCCTGAGAGCAATGAATCTCCGCACGACAATGGCCACCTCTATGCTTGCGCCACCAAGCCCACTCATCTGACACCCTTCTCCCTTAGATCCAACCCCGTTGAAACAGCACATTTCTTGGGCCTTCCGTTAGATGACGACGCCGACAACGGTAATTAGCAACCCTCTAAAACAACAACAACAACATGACAACATTTGACCATACGAGTTTTTGAGAGAAAGGGACGGCTATCTGACTAGGACATGTCGTCCGAATGGATGAAGATCTGAGGGTATTCGACGCGGGAGATAATGTAGAGAAGGACTTGATTTTATTAGATATTTCAAAACACGGTTTATAAAGCGGAAAAATATAAAAATGAATTCTCATTTGTCAACAAACCTCTTTAACGCTACGGACTGCCTAAAGCATAATCCCTTGCAACTTAAGATTTCCTGAAATCCAAAAACCAAATTCAAAGCTTACCAACGCAGGCATTTAAGTGATAAATCACATATACTTTATGGTAAATAAGTAGGTAATACATTGCGAGTGACAATTATTCGTTGAATTTCACACTCCTTATCAATGCGGCGACACAGAACAAGCGCTAAGTGGGCGACCGTGTGAATATGGGCTTGAGCGTGGGCAATGTCAATTAAATAACACAGGAAAACTAGCGCAAGCGGTGAACACATGCGCGCGCACACACACACATGCAACCAAGCTTGTTAATGTGCATGTACTTGGAGTTAACGCGCACAGGAACTTGTTGCATTGTCTCTTCCTACTTTCGCGTGTCACCTGCATTGTGCGCACAGGCGCGTGCATACACACATACACACAGCTGTGCATTCAAATGCATTGATAGCGCGCATTTTGACAAGTTTGCAACTGCTGTCAGTGCGCTGTCATGTACAGGTTGTGCGCAGACAATTGTCACAGTCACATCCTTTTCGCGCGGAGCGACGCGGCGCGGTGCAGCGCAACGCAGTTTTCCCAACACTTTTTCTTTAACTAAACACACGCTGTCATACAATATATATTTTAGCCAACGCGTTGACAGTTGTTGTCTCAGGCGGTCAGTCGACGTTAGTTATAACTTTATGTGTGTGTGTGTGCGTGTGTGTTTTATGTTGCTGTCGATTGGCCAGTTGGTCGTACGATCGATGGCGCTGCGATCGATCGCTGTTGCTACGACTATTGCTCCATTTTTTTCTAATTTTATTTTTTGTTTTGCTATTATTATGCGCACCGTTACTTGTACATTTGTACGCGTGACAGTTGCCATTTGAAGTGGGAAAGGTGCCAAGCAAGCAGTATGCCACAGCAGTGTGGCGCGTATTTTCACACACTTTCTATTGTTGGCGGCTGGCGCGCACAAGCACAGATAAGCGCATACATCAGCGCTGACGCTACACACGTTGGCAGACTTTGCTCAAGCCCTCAGCGCGCACTAGTCCGCGCGACCACTGCCACCACATTTACAAAGTAGCGTCGCGCGCGCCGTTGTCCGTCCACTAATAATAATTGCAAAACGTCAAGGCTCCAAAGCGACCTACCTCATACCAACGCCATGCCGCGCCGCGCCGCCCAGCGTCGCGCTAATGTTAGGCTATTCGACCATATAGCCAGCCATTCACGCGTCCAAACGTCGCGACGGCGAGTTGCACATTCGCGCGAATTAATGAATGAACACGCCCTGTGAATTGGCCTGCCACGCCGGCGAGTCAACGGCAACCACCCCATGCGCGCCGCTGCAACACTGACTCTACACGCTGCAGCCAAAAACAAAAAAAAGTAAATGCAACCAAACACATGCCGCATGCCTTGTGCATACGCTTCTTGCCCCGCACACAAGTTATGCCGCGCGCCGCCGCTTTGCGCGTGAATGCCGTCGTCGTTTGATATTTGCTGGCAGTTGTTTCAACGAGCGAATTGTTGAGCACTTTTCATGCTTTTGTGCGCGCTAGTTGCTCTTGTTGCTGTTATTGTTGCAATCGTAGTTTTAGTTGTCATTGTTGCGTCTGATGTTTATGCTGCAGTTTTTTCGCCGCCGCCATCAATGTAGGCTTATATGTGCATGTTTTTGTTGCCGCGCAAGATTTGCTTATTTTATTACAATTGTTGTTGTTGCTGTTATTGTGTGCTTAGATAAATTACGCTTTCGATTTCGTACATTTCAGCGCCAAATTCAAGTGCGTTTTGTGTTGCAAGTTGTTGGCTTTGTTTGTCATTGTTTCGCAGGCAAAGTCATTGAATTTATTGTTGTGGCCACATTAGCGGCACTTGGCGTGTCTGTCGGCAGTGAGAGTGATGGAATTGACGGAAATATTACAATTGTGCAACCAAACCTACAAGCATTGAAAGGGTATAAAGTACTTTTATCAGGTCAAACCGATCAATTTAGTGATTGTGTACACAGTTAATGTTTTATTTTAAATATATTTTACAACAGGTAAGGAAGGGCTAAGTTCGGGTGCAACCGAATATTTTACACGCTTGCAACTTGCAAGAATTAAGTCTAAAGAAATACCTCGCGGTGTAAAATGTCATTTAGAGGATCCGAATAGAAGCATATATTAATCTACAAGTATATGTAAGAGTATCCGGGTGGTAATTAAAACGCAAAATATTTAATTATTCATAAATATTTATTTTGCCGCCTTCAAATTAATTTCCCCCAGATGTAATACCAACGATTTTTTCAGTCCTCGAAACACTTTTTATAAGCACTTTTTAGAATAGCATTCAGCTTCTTTCGATCACAATACGATGCTCCATTATCATCGTTAAAATCCATGAAATGCTTTTCTACAATTCCGGCCGTTTTCGACGGATGTTCTTACGCAAACGACTCAATACTGCCAAATAGAACTCATTATTAACCGTCTGTCCCTCCGGAAGATATTCATCAAACTACAAATATCGTATAAAACAATGAGCATCACCTCGATTTTTTAGCAGCTTTGATGTGGTTTTTTTGGTTCCGGCTCGTTTTATCCCTTCCACTGATTGTTGACTTCTTTGCGTGTCAAACTTATAAACCTATGCTTAATCGGCAGTTATAATGCTTTCCATGAATGTGGGATTGGAACTCACACGATCAAGCATGTTTGCGGTACTCTTTTTGAAGGAAATTCATCGTTATCGGGACCCAAAGTATCGACCAAAACAATTCGAACGGATTCGTGAGAAATATTGTACAAAATATTCTTCACTTTTTTAATATTTTCATCAGTTGAAGAGTTTGAAGGTCGCTCAGATCGATCTCTTGACCGTCTTTGAAAGCTTTGTACAAATTGTTTTCGACAAAACTGAATCACCGTAAGCCTTTTCCAACATTCGCAGAGATTCTGCACACAAAATTTGATTAGAAATACAAATTTTGTGACAAATTCTTTGTTCGATATTTTTATCCATTGTAAAAATCGCAACGCGCTGCTGAGGTATACCGACTTAAGCAGTTACAGCAGCTGCAAACTGATTGACAGATCGCGATCATTTTTGGCGGACAGCCCTACATATTTAGCAAAATACATTCTTTTGATATATCATTTACCCTGAGAAATTAATAACAATTGAATTATAAATAATGGGGGTGATACCGACTCGATTTTATCTATTTTTTACCAATACTACAGATCACAATACCAGGATATTTGAAAATCCTATATTCGTTATATGGGGACTAGGTCAAGTTTTCGTCTAATTTTATCCATTTTAGTCACAAAGATACACTGCTTTGAGTGAAACACGCTCTCTGATTTTCATTTGGGGTTATACAAAAATTTCCCCATATGTTCAAGACAAAATCATCAGGAAGTTCGAAAATCTTAATATCAGGTATAAGGGGGCTAAAGCAATTATTGACGCAATTCAACCCATTTTCGACACACAGACATATCATTGTCAGGAAATATCTTACATATTGACCGATGTTTGCGATAAAATCCAAATATTCTACACCTAAGGGCTTAAATATTTTTTTAGATTTCGACAATTTTGGGTCATAGGGTGGCATACTCTAAAGGTATATTTTTACCCCGGCACCTTTTAAGCCTTCATGTGCTACCTCGGTTGTAAAATTTTATGACTGTCGTTATATGGTGAGTGGACGATGTTATCTTCTGATTCCATCCATGTGTGGAGTAGGAGTAGTAGTGTTTAATGTATTTGTCCTGAGTAAATATGGTATTTGTAGCTGGAGTGGTTTGAGAGATATGTACATTAAACCAATTAGGCAGCGGGGCCATTCCCGGATTTTTTTTTTTTTTTTAATTTTGAGCCCAAAGGCGCTCTTTATTTCTGCGAGACTCTGTGCCAAATTACAGTTCTTTACCTTAATTTCGTGCATAATTATGGTTCTTAAACACGTTTACTTTACTTAGTTTCATTAAGATACTCAATTAAGATATCTCATTTTTTACTCAGTTCATTTACTCTCGCTCTCCGCTCACTAGAGGCTTGCGTTGCTAAACCCACAATAGCTTTCAAAGAATTCAGGCTTTGAGGAGTTCAAAAGAACACACATACATTGCGTGGAGAAATATAAATGAGAAATGAATAATAAGGCAGCTAGTGAGTATTCAAAGAGTTTAACTGGATTTAAGTATATTTCTTAAAAGAAAGTAAGAAATATTGAAGTACATAAGTAAATAAGAAGACTTAAGCATATTTTGGAATAAAAATAGTGCTCAAAGAATGCAATCATTACTTAAATAATCTTCTATAATCTTCAAAAATGTTTTAACCAGACATAGTGAGCGAATTTTTAAGTAGAAATATATTGTGGATTGTTTTGTGACCTAAGATCTATTGTGCACTCCAATCTGTCACACTCTTTTAAATGCCAGGATTCAGCGATTGAGGCGATGAGATTCCCATTCGGAGAAGGGCTTTAATCCAGCGTCTACTGACTGGTACGTAGTCTAGGTGCTTTGGAAACTCCATGTCTAAAAAACCAGTTCTATAAACTCCTGCACCATTTTCATAAAGATTGCAGTTTCTGAAACATAGCGTTAGCATAATTCTATCATCTATTACTACCTTAAACTCACTCAGTTATGTTTTCTGATTTGTGCCATTACTATTAAAGAAAGTACGACGAAAAATAAGATGAGTTGGATGACAGTCAGAGCTGATTCGATGAGTTCAGTCGTTGTTTGACTGCGTTCGTAAGCTTTTTGAACTTACTAAGCTCGTTTGTCGCCTGCTATAAACATTTCTGGTGCATTGACCGTGCCTGAAATTCTTATTTGATCCGCTCTAACGATTGTTCTGGAAGGTTATTGGTAAGAGGAAGAGGGAAAAATAGGGGAAGCTTTTCGTTTCTGCTGGGAATGTGGATACGCAGACCAATGAATTAAATTTCAATGTACCATCACATGAGCATGGTCGATGGCATGTAGTTCCGTCAAAAATATTACACTATTTTAGAGAAAAGAGTTAGAAAATATCTCACTGCTCGGGTCACCTCTGATACTGAGCAACTTTCCGAAAACTCATCCCACCCACTGTGCTAAGACTTTCTGGTTTAACTCACGAGCAACATTTTCTTAATATGTGAGCCCCGTGCGCTATGGTTTATTTGCTCTCTTTCTTGAGAGGTAGCTGAAAAGTCGTAACATCAGGAAGTCAGAAGCCCAAGTAATCCAACTCCCGAATGACTGATATGTTTTTCACCGTCTCTGAACTAGACTTTGTGGATAGTCTTTCCGGTCTTATCGGACTGGGTTGCCACAGCTCCTTTCGTCAGCAGATCGGCTATGTCAGTACCGTTGACACCTCTATACCAAGTGATCCATGATAGCAGGATATTGTTTTCAGGGGCAATCCTGTTAAGTATTTTTATGAACTCCAGTAGCATTGTTGATTTGATTTTAATGGACGAGATTGCCTGAAGTGTCGCTTGACTATCAGTGAGAATCACAATTCATTCCCTGCCATAGTTATTCTCTATCCTAGTCTCTGCACATCTGCTAATCGCATAAACCTTAGCTTAAAATTTGCTTGGAAACCTGCACATGGGCGCTGACAGTTTAGCGCGTGGCCTCACTATACCAGCTAAAGTTGCCTCTGTCGTTTTCGAGCTGTCTGTATAACATAGCATGCATTGTGATCCTGTGAAGTTATTCCTTGAGGTTGGTGGGTTCCCAGTCACCTTTGTAGCGCATATAGACTACATTCTTGTAGGTTTCATATATCTTACTCAAAAACTACCACCACCATTTTAAGGCCTATTATATTCGGGCAGTATTCGAACACTCAACTCACACGGCTCTGACGCGCGACTTCCCTTAATCAATAAAGAATTGTGAAAAGGTTTAACAAAAATATTTTTGGTTACATTAGGTATTTAATTAAAATGGAAGTTATAATTAGAACTCACACAGCAACATATAACTACATATGCTATAAATCTAGTGGGCTTGAAGAACAACATTTACAGGCACCCATACATACATAACTGTAATAAATATAGTTCATTAATATGCAGTATTAAATTAGTTTCATTTAAACAGAGTCTGTTTGTAACCCTTTCCAATCATCAATATCGCCGCCATCGACGCCACATCAACCACAGTGCCAGCGTCGTCTCGGACACAACGCCACAGTTTTTGGTCAGCGTTGATGCTGTCCGTAGCTTTGCGCCATAACTTTTCAACTGACACAATTGCACCGACAACGAAATCAACGGCGTATATCAATATGAAAAATAACAAATCAAACGCTAATGTTCGTAATAAATGAGCATGTCAGAAGGTTCTTAAATTTATAACCTGGATCAATAAGAATAACGCCCCAATCAGTAGCAATAAATTAAATGCGGAGAAACAAAAAAACGAACCAAAAATCGAAAAAATTCAAAACGAATCTTCAAAAAACACCACGAAAGTAACCAAAAAAGGTAAAACATAAATATTATAAACGAATCATATTAATACAGCTGAAAGCAAAACTTGAAGACACAAGAAAAAAAAAACAAGAAAATAAAAACAAAAACTCATAAGCAACAACATTTGAGCCACCGCTGTGCGAGTGAAGGCTTGTAGTGTCCAATCAACAGATGTACGCTTATTTATGTATGTATATGAGCGGTTCGTTCGGTTGATGGTGATGGCGATGCGCTTGATGTTGAAGACGAAGCTGACGATGGCGATTGGGAACCAAATGTGCGCTCAAAGTGACGATCACCATCTTAATCAAGGCAATGCCAACGTTCGGCCTGCGAGCGGTGGGAATTAATGTAATACCAAGGTGATTACAGCGATATGTGGTACTACTTTCTTAAAGTTTTTTAACATAGGCACAAACTTATATGATTTACATAATTAAGAAAGTTAAGTTTTATTTGTGGTGGCTGCTCTCTAGTCGGCACTCCTACTAAAGATAACAAAATTCCTGAAACGAAGAATTCTAAATAGAAATGGAATCAACTCAACCCACAAATATCGACTCCAATATAAGTTAGCCAAAAATTAAGGCATGTCGTATAGATACAAATCGTTTTCCCATAACAGTCCAGATATCACTATATTTTAGAAATATAAGGTCAAGTAAAAACAAATATATTATTTATACATTAGGTCAAATATATGGTAAATTCTATACTCAACAAATTTTTGCCATTGTGAAGGTAATTTCATATTGGACTCTCACTACCTCAACCACTTGGTAGCAGGTCCAGATTACAGTGTAAATACATAAGAACCTTCCAACCAAGTTCCCAGAGCTTATGACGAGTCGTCATCAATATGTGTCGCCTGCTGGAACCCTATTTTTTTCTTAAGCTGGTCGCCTCTTGGCGATTACTACTTTCAGACACCCTCTTTGTTGACAGCATAGATCCGAATTAAGTGTCCGAATTAAGTGTCCGTAAATAGGTCTCTTTGGACATGATTGATCGTGCGAATTCCGATCCCACATTCATGGAGAGCATTATAACTGAAGCGATCGGAATTGTGATAGAATAGTTCATGGATTTTACGCGATGATAATGCACCATCGTATCGAGCCACGATTTTAGACTGAATTTAAAGCCAAAAAGGCAATGAATTCTATATATGAATCACTGTAGTCATCAAATGTGGCTCCGTGTGATTTTTTTATGTTCTCGAAACTGAAATTGCCGCTCCGTGGAACCTCTTTTCAGTCGATCCAAGATAAATAACAAAACAAAATTCGCTTAAAGAGTTGAAGGCCATTCCAAAAAGTGCTGATGAAAAGTGTTTCGAGAACTAGAAAATTGCCAGTCAAATATTCAATTATAAAAGACTGTGGCAAAAAAGTGCCCGGAAATTGTAAATAAAACTCAAACTATTCAAATATTCATGAGTATTTTTGATTTTGGTGGGCATTACTTTGAAAGCCTTATACATTTTGTCATATTTGGAAATATGGATCCAAGAGCTTAAGCTTGCGATTAGCAGGTGTTCTGTAGTTTCGCAGAACCGGCAATTTACGCAAGAAGCTAGGACCATGTTGTATAAATGTTTCATCGGCTTGCAGTAGCCAGAGTAAAATGCGACAAGTAGTCTGACTTTATCCCAAGAAGTTTAATTGCATATTTAAACCTGATGATATTGTAAAAAGCTCGGAAAACTTCCCATTGGTGTGGACAGCTTAGTGCGTGGTCTTGCGGCTCCTACACCGATTTCCTTCGACGTTTTCGTGCCGTCAGTGTAGCACTTGATCGTACTATTCCTCAGCAGTAGCTCGAGGATGGAATCGTTCCATTTAGCCTTGCTGTCAAGTTAAACTTCTCTTTCATCCCCTTGAACGAGATTCGCTTATCTTTGGCACACCCTTCTGCCGTCATTTGTAGAAGTGTGTGCTTGGCAATCTGACTGATGAAACGGTCAGCTCAAGCATGCCTGCAAGTGCTGTCGTCGCACAAGTGCGCATTGCACTCGACATGCAAATATATGTCTGCGAACTTTTTGAGGCCCAGCCCACCTCGCCATACGAGATTATCGGTTGCGCGATCATGGTGTACAACCACCTACAAATCCTTGGCTTGCAGTCCCATAATTTTCCAACTACAAGATTGCACACCATTAGTGCTTTTGTCGCCTTGACAAGGTCAGGTCAACATACTGCTTCCACCGCAAAGTGGAATCCAACGTGAGACCGAGATATTTAATCATGTTGGTTATCCCCCCAAGCGTAAGGTTCCTGACCTACGTCTCGTGAATGAGATGATGATCGTCTTAGAGGGGCTGACGTTCAACTCAACCCCACTACATCACCCTTTTGCTAGGCTTAAAATTCTTTGTAGTAGTTCACAGAGAGTGTCCTTGAATTTACCTCTGGCTTTAATTACAATGTCGTCCGCGTAATCTTGGCGGTGGATCCTATTGTCGGTTAGCAATGCTAGAAGGTCGTCCACGACAAAACGCCCACTCTCCTCTGTGGGCAGCCCGTTGTTGTGCCGAGACGTTGCAACTGAAGTTAACGGGCCTGCTAACTTTATTTTAAGATCCTAAAATGAATGCAAGTTTCGATTGTCTGTCTAGGAATCTTTCAAAATAATACTAATATATTAAATAGAGTGAAATATATATGTAAATACCAATTTTTGTAGTTAAGGAAAATAACAATTTGAATTTTGAAAAAATTTTGAGCAGCAGCAGAGTCTCTTACTAAGTGGTAGCTTGTTCAATGAATTTTTAATGTATTTCTATTTTTAAGCACCTGTTGAATGCTGTTATACCGCCTCGCTACTTTTTTGACGTCACCAATTTTGCATATTGACAATATAGCACGGTTATAGATTGATATAAAAGTGATTTTCGAACTGATTGTGCATACATTGATGCGACTTGATTTTTTACGCTAATTGCCTTTGCAAATTAATTAATTCCGCGCTTGTTTTAAGATGTCACATTCATCTTCAACTTGTGATGCAACCACCGAATATGGACTATGGCAGCATTCGCTCTTTAACTAAACCCGATCAATTAGCGGCTGGACAGCTATAATTTTGCATGCAACTGTACACTACTACCACTTTGGAATGCTGCAGTTCGCTTAACTCACTGTCAAGTCGAAAGTTAACACAATTAAAATCGTCTATTTATTGTGAAAAGGAAGCCAACGGTTGAAGTGTCACCGAAAACAAAAGACAACACCAATTAATTTGGCAATTTATTAGCCACGAGCTTAAGTGCAGCAACAATGCGTGCAGTATGAGCAAATATGTAGCTATTTCCTTTAACAAAAGCAATTTAAATTTAATAAAAATTTAGAAAACACAAAAAAAAAAAAATTAAACTAGTCAAAGTCACTAAAATCACAACGACAGTAGTCTTAAAAGCATTAGCAACTGTTGCTTTTCATTAGCTACTTACCAAACGAACGCTGCTTGAGACATATGAGCAACCATATTTATGTTTATATGTATATTTGTATGTGTATATGCTTATTTGTATGTTTGTATGTTTAACTCGTCAAACCACCAAGCTTGAATGATTTATATAAATTATGACCAAACCATACTAATGAGTCTAATATAACAGGGAGTCATTAATTAAGCGAAAACCAGCAAAGTAGAAGTAATGTCCAAAACATACCTACATTCCTATATATGTGTATGTATGTATGTATGTATGCGTGTGTGAAAGCTTCTTTCTTCAATACACAAAATCGACGACAGTGAGATGACACAAAAAGCATTAATGACAGAAGAGTGAAATGTATTTGAAACTTAATTTGAATAATAACCGTAGTGCTGAAGAGAGGGAGGAAACGTGGAAGGAAAAAAAAAACAAATAAGGGAATACGACGATCGGGCGCAGCCGAAAATTATATGCACGCAGCATTTCTTAGAATCACGAGTGAGTCAAATATTTCGTTGTAAACTAGCGACAGCAGAAATATTTGGCATACTATTGGGTATATTGGGTATGAAGAACTTGGATGGAACAAAGGCTGATTCCAACTATTTTTGCCATAAAATTTCTGTATACTCAAGAAACTATAAGTAAGTATTTTCTTAAGATACCACAAATATTTACCGATAATATTCAGCAGAAAGTCAAATCGAAGGAGAGAAACCATTACATTGGATTATAAGTACTGGGTCCTGGGGCAAGACTTATTTTTTAGCGAGTTAAATAGGTTTACAGGTTTCAAAAATCGATATTTTTATTATTTTATTAAATTTTATAATACTTCTAGAATATTGTCTGAAATTTTCAAGTTCATTCGAATGAAAGTTTCAAAGATACACCCATGAGAACTTGTGTTCTCGAGGCTAGCTAGGCTAAGTGCGTCGTCTTTAAACGCGTTTTTCCGAAACTGTGTTTTTGCAGTCGGTTGAGTCTTTGAGTTATAAATAACCTAAAGACTTGGACTAAGGATTTTTTCCGATTACATCTATTTGAAAGAAAAATGTCTCAAAATTTTCACTGAAATTTAGATTTTTTGTTAAAAAATGTCTGCCAAAAGCAAAATTTCCAGTACTGTTTCCTTTCGATTCAACTTTGGAGAGAAATGCTGGATCCATGTGTCCCATATCGACGCAAAAATTAGGGTTTATTACGCTTAAACAGCTCCAAATACTGCTCCGAATCATCAACTCGTCATTGCTTTTGGTCAAAAGTGAACTCGCCCCACTTTGTTCGCAGAGCTTTCTCATACCCAAATATTCGTGAATGATATGATATTGTTGCTCAGCTGATATGTCTCGAGTGCCTACTATCTCGAACAACTACACTTTACGGTCACACAAAATTATTTTGTGCACTTTTTTGATGTTTTCGTCGGTAGCAACCTCTTTTGACTGTACACCGCGTTCACCGTCTTCGTAGGCTCATTTCACCGCACAGAGTTCGAAAACTCGTCATAAACCCAATTTTTTGCTTTAACTGCATTTTTTTTCTTCAAAAAGCAATATTTATTAATATGCGAAATTCCTTTATATCCATTTTTTTCATAATGACAAAAGTTACTTCAATCAAAATCATATAATTCGCGAATGAATATACGCGCCTTTTCAAGATTAAGCTTACAGTCTGTCAAGTAAGAGCGTGGTCGTATTAATTTAAAAAAAAAAAAATTATTTTATGAAACTTTTATATTTACATATACATTGCACACATTACAAACAATGATGCAATTCGGTCAATAATATGTCCAGTCACCAGCGGCGTCGACAATTGCCTGGCATCTCCGAGGCATGCTTTGACGATGTATTCTAGTGGCAAGGATCTCCAGATCCGACGAATTTCGTAAGACAACTGCTTTAAAGTGTCTGTGCGTCTTCCACGAAGCTTCTGCTTAATATACATATGCCCCCACATTTTCAATAGGGTCTGCATCGGGCGACTGCGACGGCCAATCCAATGTAACGATGCCAGATTGAGTTTTCCACTGAGTACAGAGCTTACTGCGGTGTTTAGGATCGTTGTCCTGCTGCAGAATCCAATTTTCATTTTTTCTGATGAACCATCGTTTGGCAGATAGCAGTAAAGCCTTTTTGTAGATTTTTATCATTTTCTCGGCATTTAGGTTGTCAGTAAAGAGGTACAAAGTGCCGAATCCCAAGCCTATTGGTGGAAGTTGACTAGGCTCGCGTGAGAACAGAACAGAGTATAGAATATTCATCAGTAAAAATGACATTTTCAAAATTTCTATCAATGTTCTTATGCGCCCAAGCGAGTCACTTTGTCACAAGTTTTTCAGTCAACAGAGTCTTCTTCATTGTGTTGCGCCATTTCGAATCATGAGTACGAAGAAAGGTTCGGATAGTTTCGTAGGATATATCTAAACCTTTTGCCATTAATTTTGCTTGTCCTTGCCGCATGTTAAAGCAGGATTCCACGAAAACAGGTTCACTATACTTTTTCACCTTTTTTGTTCACTTTTCCTATCGAACCACGTTCTGGTAAATCATCGACATTTTATATCGCTGTATCCACTTCTGTACAAATGCCTTCGACTTTCTCATATATTATATTTAGCAGCCGCTGATCGCGACATTTTGGGACCTTTCGGGTGGATGCAAAGGAACACAGCTTCGTAGCGCGACGCGTACTTAGCACTCATTTCGTCTAACGTGATTCTCTTTCAAAAGATCAACGACAACTGAACCTTTGTTGACGATGCATCAAGGCCAAAGCTTCCCTCTATCGGCTCGCGAAGAAATTAGAGCGAAATCTTACATTAACTGTCGGTAAAGTCGACCGCCCTCTTACTTGACAGACTTTAACTAAAAATCATATGGATTTAATTCTAGTAGTGTCAACCATACGTCACGTCCAGGGTTAAGTAAGTTTCACACCAATATCTTCCTAGGTAATTGTAAATCGAAAGAATCTGGTCACTTTTAATATAATGTCATGTGGTAAGAAGGCATGGATTTGCTCCGATTTTCCCCATTTTCAAACTGTAACATAATAATGTCAAATGAGAGGTATGTTCCATATGTGATTGGAAATGGTCGAGTAGTTGCTGAGTTATAGTAGTCAACTACATTCAATATTAAAGTAAATGCCTCTGTCTTTTTAGGTTAGACGGTTATAGTATTTTAAATGCTTTGGAACATAACCTTTGCATGCGTGGTTATAATCAGATTTGTTCGATTTTCACACTGTGCCAAGAAAGAAAATTTTTTTAGTAAACTTAGGCGATATTGCTTCAATAGATTATGTTTGCTAGGATATTTATATTAAATTAAACTAGAGGACGGGACTGTTCCATTTTTATAACCTGGGTGTGATATATTAAGTTTGCCACGAAGTTTGTAACACACAGAATGAAACATTGAGCACCCTAAAAAAAAAAAAAATATATATATATATATATATGGTATAAATGATCAAGGTGATGAGCCGAGTTAATTTAGCCCTTTTACTCCCACCATTCAAATATACGCTAACTTGAAACTTAGTTTTTGATATATAGATCTGAAATCTTTCACTTATCTTTTTTATCTCAAAAAGCCGCTTATTTTCCAGAACCGCTACTATCGGATCACTATAACATACTTGTATAGCTTCCATATAAACCGGCTGACCAAAGGCAAGTTCTTTTATGAAAACGCCTTTAATTGTGAAGGGTATTATAGCTGCGTTGCATCCGCAGTTAACATATTTTTCTTGTTTTTTTACAAACAACCGTTAGGTAAACTCAACTATTTTTCTTTGTGGCAGCATGTTGCGCGTGTATCCAAACACTGAGACAGATGCATAGAAGCATAAGAAACATTCGAATGACGACTTTAATAATTAAATCTTAAAAGAAAACTTAAAAGTAACAAAGCGCGAAGTAAACAAATGCAGCTTTTAATCCCAAAACGTTGAACAATTGACGTGAACAAATCAAGCAATAATGCGGGGCAGCAACGCATTGTTACAGCGGCATTAATTGGTTCTGCTGTCAGCAAGTGACCACCGAAATGGCATTTACATACGAATTTACATATATGCACGTACTTATGTGCGTATGGGATTCAGGTCCATGTATTATACACATACATATAACAAACGACATCTACCATTTTTGGAGCTATTCAAAGCGCGACACCAGCTGCGGCGGCGGCAAGCGTGTAGAGCAGCGACTAAAAAATAAGTTTGTGTTTCTGTTGAGCTGCTAAGAAAGTGTATCTACATAACTGTTAATTTATGATAGATAAATAAAATAATTTTAATTACAATTTATTTATTCGCCTACCGCCTTTTCTCTTACAGCCATAGTGGAAACGCCTTGATGAGCTTAAAGCTAATAACAAAAGCAACAATAAGTTATGGTTTAGTCATAAGGGCTTTCCAGCTAATATAAGCTGTAGTTAGTTTTTTAACTGAACGCAGGTGTCTATTATAACCGTATAAAGAATATATAAAATAGTGTCTTAAAATATCAAAGATAAATCTGTATCTGTATTCATCTTTTATCTTTTCTTAATCTGTTCCTTTTGAGTCAATACAAATACAATAAAACCGACACAACAATCAGAATTTCCATCGGTTTCTATATCCCTGAACATACACGGTTTGTCCGGAAAGTAATGGGACTGATTTTCTTCCGCCGCGTCTGTACTTCGGAGCGAGGCACCGACTGGAATCGGTAGAGTGCGTTTCTAGCTAATGCACCTGTGGCTGGTCAGTTGTCTCCGAGCACCTGGAGTGCCAAAACAAACATTTTCGCACGACGTGTTTCTGTGAGTGGTGCAAGCCGAAAATGCAGCGTTCGTATAAGTAGCGGTGCGCGATTAAATTTTGTGTGAAACTCGGTAAATCTGCGACAGAGACGTTTGAATAACGTAAACACTGGCGACGAGTCACGGATCTTTGAGTATGATCCCGAGACAAAGAGGCAATCTTCCGAGTGACACACGCTGGCATCTCCTCGCACAAAAAAGGGAAGAATGAGCAAATCCAAAGGGAAGAAGATGCTCATTGTCTTTTTTGACATCAATGGTGGACGCACCATGAATTTGTTCCTCCTGGAAAAACCGCCAAGGTTTACGTAGAAGTACTTAAGAGACTCAAACGAAGGGTCAATCGGGTCCAACAATACATCGCAGCCGAATGGAAGTTGCACCACGACAACGCCCCGGCTCACACCGCCTTTCTTGTGAACAGTTACTTACCAAGGTCGGCATCCTAATGCTTCCGCAGCCGCCCTATAGCCCAGATCTGTCCTCCCCGGACTTTTTTGCTTCCTTGCTTGAAAAGGCCGATCAAAGGTAAGCATTTTAAGACGATAGAGGGGATCCATGCAGTCAATGCTCTCAATGATTTTAAGTCGCGCTGGCCGCGCTGTAACGATTTACCGACTATCCCATTTTTTTGCTAATAGAGACGAACGTTTCTATGAAAGTGGCACTACAACATTACTCTCAAATGGCAACAACTTGTTCAACAATTTGGCTTTGGGCCTGAAAAAACAACAACCCACCAGATATTCAACATACTCCAAATCTTAGAAAATAGAGAAGCAAACAGGAAAATCCATATTTAAATGTTTGTTATACATCCGGTGCTGAAAAAGGCCCGCAAACTAAAGCGGCTTTGTAAACTGATATTAAGCAATACCAAAAGCTCCGCAAAGAATGAGAAGAACCTCTCCAAGCCATTAGATATGAAACAAGGTTTCAAACAAGCCGACTCCTATCGTGGACTTCTTCAATTTACTCCTGGAGAAAATAATTCCAACTGCAGAGCTGAATAGGTAAGGTACAATATTTTACAAGAGTATACAACTGTTGGTGTACGTCGATGACGTTGACATTATCGGCCACCCGTTAGTTCTGCTTTATCCAGATTGGACAAAGAAGCGAAGAAAATGCGCTGGTAGTGAACGAATGCAAGACGAAATATTTCCTGTCGCGACTTGGTTGCCATGTCACTGTTGATAGTCCTAACTTCGAAGTCGTAAATAATTCCATCTATCTTAGAAACAGAATTAGTACCAGCAATAACGTCAGCCTCGAAATCCAATGTAGAATAATTCTTACCAACAGGTGTTACTTTGGACTGAGTAGACAATTTAAAAGTAAACTCCACTCTCGATGAACAAATACCAAACTCTACGAGTCACTCCTCATCCAAGTCCTGCTTTATGGAGCAGAGGCCTGGACGATGACAACATCTGATGAGTTGGCGTAACGAGTTTTCGGGAGAAAGGTTCAGTGGCAGATTTATGGTCCTTTGCGCATTGGCAAAGGCGAATATCTTATTCGATATAATGATCAGCTGTACGAGAATTACGACGAGATTGTGATAGTTCAGCGAGTTAAGAGACAGCGGTTGCGATGGCTAGGTCTGGTCGTCCGAATGATGAAAACATTACAGCTCTGA
Source organism: Bactrocera zonata (assembly GCA_037783105.1). Lineage (NCBI taxonomy): Eukaryota > Metazoa > Arthropoda > Insecta > Diptera > Tephritidae > Bactrocera > Bactrocera zonata. Next base: position 46,330 of record JBAWJQ010006022.1, read on the forward strand.
GTGTATTCGTCATAGTACCAGCCGGGGAAAGCAGAGGAAAAGCAAGACCTCCATTCCGTTGGAAAGACCAGGCGCAGAAGGATCTGGCTATACTTGGAATCTCCAATTGGTGCCAAAGATCGAAGGAAGAACGAATTGCGCGCTGTTGCAAACGGCTATAACCGCGTTAGTGGTGTCTACTCCGATAAAGCGGAGGAAGAAGTCAAAGTAAGTGATCCACTGATTTTAAACTCTTGACTCCTTATTAATATTGAATAAATTTGTTAGATATAAAAATTGAAAGCTATTATAGGTCTCGTTAATACCTAAATTCCTCAACACCATAAATATTTGTAGCTTTTTGTAAACATAATATTTTTAATTGCGCATTTAAATAGTAATTGGGGCAAGTTAATTAAAATTTTCAATGGAGCAATACTGATTGAGTTTAAGCCACATATTTACACGAATATTTCAAAAGTATCCCGAGCAAACACCATCTTGACATGTCGGTACTAATTAAGCGAGCACTTCTCAAATATTGTCAATATTTACCGTCGTTCATAAGATCGACTGAGGAGTAATTAAAAACACGCTAAACAAACTCATTCGGAGCTTGCGCTATTTGAGCAATAAAAGCGCGGCACTTTGATTAAGATTTCGGCAATGAAATGGATCACAAGTCCACAAGCGCACCTTATCTACTTTGGGGCCATATAAACTGGGATAGCACGGCAAATATAGAGGAACAAACACCTGCAAATATGCGTATTTACGTATATTTATATGGCGGTATATATTGTATGTATGTGTGCGTGTGAGATGCTCGTAAGTTATGCCCACACATATTTCGAAATGATCAAGCAGCAATCGAAACGCTTGTGAAGTTGCCGCACAATTCAGTTCTTATCGCGTCCAAAACACAGAAGCGATAATTAATTTACCCAATTATTGTTTGAGAGAAGCAAACAAGAAAATCCATATTTAAATGTTTGTTATACATCCGGTGCTGAAAAAGGCTAACAGATGATCGTGCACAACGCTGAACAGCGCACGGCCAACGGAGGCAATAACAGCATCAAATATCATGTGATCGCGGCAAAGGTGAGTGCACATAAATATATAATATACTTATATGTATATATGATATTAATATGTATGTTTATGTATGTATATATGTATGTATATGGAGACACATTTCGTGACTCGCGTGTGTCTGCAATAAAGGCGCTGCTGCTTATTGAGATCATTCCAAAGTATTTTGAGGTTATGTAGTCATAAACATGTGTACTTAATATTATTCTATGTACTCGCAGTTAAACAATATTTATTAGGTACAAACATGCTTAAGACCTTACAATGTGTAATAATAATTAGAATTATTTTTAATTTTTAAAACATTAGGAAGCTATAATACCCCACACAGAACATTTCTGATAGCATAAAAGGGTATAAAATAATAGTCTCCTTAATTTTTATAAGACATGGCAGTTATAAATAATACAGAGGTTTGATTTGATCCAATCTCAACAATATGTTTGGCAGTTGTGGCATTGGCTTGGTCAATAATCTGTCCCAAATTTCAGGAGGTTTTTTAGTCAAATAAAAAAGTTTTCCTTACATGGACGTGATTTTGATCGGTCCGTTTGTATGACTGCTACATTCTATAATGATCCGATGTCAACAATATGTTCGGAGATTTTGGGTTTGGCTTGATCAATAATCCCAAATTTCATGAGGTTCTTTTGTCCAATAAAAAAGTTTTCCTCGCAAGGACTTTATTTTGTGCGATCAGTTTGTATGGCAGCTATACCTTATATCAGTCCAATATCGGCGATTCCGACAAATGAATAGCGTCTTGTCCAGAAAAGACTATGTGCAATATTTCAGATCGATATCTCAAAAACATTCGTATATATTTAGACAGACGGACGAATAGACTGAGAGAAGAACATGGTTAAATGGACTAGGCCATGTTGTTATTGTTTTAACGGTTATCTAGTCCCCGTTAGGGTGGCAAGATTCATATAAGTTGTCATCGGGGTCATCCAATGGTAGGCCCAGGAAACGTGTTGTTTCGACGGGGTCGGAAGATAGGGAGAACGTTGTCAGATGTGTAGGGTTTTCTGGGCATGCACAGAGATGATTTGTGTCATGCAGGGTTCGCTGGGCGTCTACTCCAACGACAGTCGTTTCTACGTTACCTAAGTTAACCCGGATTTTATTCGTCTAAGGGCTGTTTTTTCGGAGATCTAATCTATTTTGAATCGACTCAGCTCTTCATATTGTTTTTTAATATTTATATATACTACTGTGATAAAAAAGGAAGGTGAGCTCTTTATCATGGTATGTTGAACTACGAACTCTTTCCGTCGAGACAAGCGGTCAACAAAAAATATTATTTCAGCGGTATGCCACGTTGCACGAAACTCGACCAAAGCCGTTCCTCCGAAACCCTGTGTTCGGCTGATTTGGCTTTGTACGACTTCTGGCTATTCAACAAATTCGAAAGACCGATGCGTAGACGTCGTTTTGGAACCATTGAGGAGGTAAAAATAGAAGAAAGTCTTGAAAGCTATACAGGAAAAGGAATATAGCGACTATTTTGATGACTTGATGGGATTAATTTGAAGGGGATGCAATTGATTTAATAGAGTAAATAAAGGATTCACATTTTATAAACATATTCACCTGATCAGAGTAAACTATACTTAATAGGTGTCCTTTTGGTTGTCACAAAAATTATTGGAAACTTAATACCCCCTTTTCAGGGTACAAAAAATAAATTGAAACAGTAGCAGACACCAAATTGAATCCCTGGAGACTAATTACTGAAGGATTTTCTTTAATTTGAGAAGAAAGAAATCTTAAAAGAACGAGCTCCAACATACATTAGGTTGTAAGATCCTCCGAGCCTGCGCTTGTATAAGAAGTAGATTGAATGATTAAGTATTAAAAACAAAACTTCGAAGTGCATAATTGAGGGGTTACGTGGTAAACGGGTTTCAAAAAATGATATACAATTTTTAAAGGCTTAGATGAAGGATTTTTTTTTTCGATTACAACTATTTGAAAAACAAAAATGTCGCCAAAAATCCAATTTTCAGTTTTTTTCCTTCGTCCAAGTTCTCTGTTAAGGTTTAAAATATAACACGCATTTTTTCACTTTAGATTATCCTGTAATCCGGCTTTTTTCCCAAGGAAACTTCTTATGGGGGTATTCTAGTCTAGAAATCAAATTTTAGGCAATTTTTTGAATTTTATTTAAAAAAAAAACAAGAAATAATTTTACTGTCCATTTTTTTATGGTGTTTTTTATTGATATCTTAAGAATACAGAAAAAAAATTTTACAAAAAAATATTAAAAATTAAAATAATTAGAGGGGGAGAGAGAGACAGGTGTAAAAAAAATGGCGCAACCTGGTGACATTGATCCTGGCTCTCCTGGTAGTCTGAAAAAAAACTCAAAAGAAATTCTTAATCTCTAAGGACGCTGTTATAGTCCCTACCTCAGGGAACACGAAAAAAAAAATTTGAGAAATGGTGACTGCCTGAAAATAAAAATAATTTTTTGCGCTTTTTTTTGAAATTCCTGAATTTTTTTTAAATATTAAAAACCAAAATTTTGAAACGATGCTGGTGGGAACGGTAAAGGATTATATAAAGAAGGTTCACACAAAATTTCAAGTAAATCGGTTTTATAGAACTTGAGATAATGCCGGTACTGTGTGGAAAAAAGTTGTTTCGAGAAAAACGCGTTTAAAAAATTCGATACGGCCGAAACGGGCTAGGTACTGCGTCACTAAAGTGACTGTAGCTCTTAAAATAATTTTAATTTTTAAAAATCCTTTAGAGGACATGTTCTTAAGGGTCTAAACTTTAAATATATGAAAAAAAGATCTAATTTTTCAAAATTCTTGAGTAGAATACCGCCTTAAGGTTGAAACACCTTTCCACTGCGGTCGAATTGGATCACAGTAACCACGAATTTGTGAGGCCTGGTAAATCCTCTGTATTATATTAGTTTATAGAAACTTTGCCGTATAGAAAGCAAAAATAAAACCTGCTTGCATTTCTTGGATTTATTTTTAACAGACCTCATATCTTTATGCTCTTGTAAAGTCATAAGCGGTGTTAGTGGAATCAGAGCTAAGCTCACCTTTTGCAGCTGGCGACGTATGACCCTTTATTGTCATTTATTGTTGTTATGTGCAATTCTAAAATTATTTTGTCACTGCTATAAAAATCGGCACATGTCATGCACATTAAATGCACTTGTCATTTAGATCACATGTTTCTGTGCACTTTCAAGGCGGAAGGTTAAAAAGTGCGTAAGGGAAAATATTTACCCATTTATTTTACGACACAATGCAAGAATTTACAGGTGCATAGCTACATATGTGCATGAGTATGAATGTAGTTCGTAAATGTATGTAAAAAATATTTGTCACGATTTTTTAAATGTCAGCGGCTTCGCTTGATACTTTTAATGTCAGAAAAATCTCTAAAAAAAAAATCAATTGTAGGATTTAAAGCCTAGGGTGCATTAAAGGGTTAAATGAGTTTACGTGTTTTAAAAATCGTATTTTTATTGACTTTTTAAATAGAATATTGCAATAAATGTTCAATGATCTGAGTAATAATTTCAGAGATGCAGCCTTGAGAACTTGTGCGCTCGGGGCAAGCTAGGCTAAGTGCGCCGTCTTTAAACGCGTTTTTCTCGAAAACTACTTAACCGATATTCATGCAACTTTTGAGATAGACTTTTTTAAGACTTGGAAACGCGTTTTTTCGATTACAACTATTTCAAAAAAAATGTCGCGAAATTTTTAGTAAATGATTGCTGTTGTTTTGAGGTAAAAAAATCAACTAAATTTTTCGACTTCCTAAAGTAACCTCTGGATATTAAACAAAATATCTTCACTAAGGTATGAGACTGATAAAATTATTATTTTAGTACTAAATGCTACCTTCATGTGTATGGAATAATATATAATAGTAATTCAGCCATCTCTATTATACAGTTTTTCTGGTAAAAAAAACCCTACATGCATGCTTGTATAATTAGAAGGCCGTTACCTCTCCTCCCTACCCAAAAGCTTTATATGCATTTCATTGCTTTTTATTTAAATAGTAATTTGTGACATAACTTTGACAACTAAATTCAAAGCAATTCAAATGTCAAACCGTTGGTATGTGTCAATTTCAGCGGTGCGTAAGTTAAGCGTACTGTAAAAAATGCCGCTATGACAAAAAGTGCGTGTCAATTGTCACATGTCTATGACAATTTGACAGGTGATTGTGTTAAACTAATGCCGCTGTTACAAAAACAATTGCTGGTTTTGATGGCAGTGATACTAATTCATTGAATAACTGTTTAATGACTAGAAGTTTACCTGGCAGGCTTTTTGTCGCGATTTTTATGATTTTGAAGTGATAGAGGGAGTTTTTTTGTTCTTGCTGAGAGGGTTTGCGGTTTGGTTAGGACTATTAGATTATTAAAAAAAATAAGCTGTTGTCAAGTAAAAATGTTTTGAATATCTTTTAAAATAAATTTTATTTATTTTATTATTATATAATTTCTATGAAATCCAGCATTAGAATTCAATCTCAATGGAAAATATATTCATTTTATAGACAAGTTTCGTTTTAAAAATGTCTTTTATGCGTAAAGAAATTAGATATAAGGGTATATTGGTAAAAATCACATTTAGTCTCAATAGAAAATGTACTCATTTTACAGAGAAGTCTCTTAAGATATCTCTAAGAAATTAAAAAAGTGTATATCGTATTTTCTTGTAATAATTTTAGTAATTGAATTTGGCAAATCCAGCTTAGAAAAATATTTAAAATTTCATTTCTCATTTCCTGAAACGCTCCAACCTGTTATCAAACATAGGTTTCCTTCATGGTACGAGCAAACTTTTAGCATAGGTTAATTTTAGTTTGAGGTTGGAAATATTTTAAATATTGGGAAAGACGAATCGAAAAGTAAACTGGTATAAATCACTTGCTTCTTGTGAAAATTGCGGAATACCATTCATAAATACTATATGTACGAGGGCTGCTATATATATTTCTGGCCGAATAATGAAAATAGGCATATTTATCAACGAAAATGATTTTTTTTTTTTTGTTTTTTGACCCACAATCGATTGCTGTTTTGTTTCGGGCTCATACGCATAGATCCATGATTCGTCACCTATGCCGATCTTATAAACGTCTTTTGAAGTACCGCGATCGTATTTTTTCAGCATTTTTTTACACCAATCCACACGAGCCTTTTTTTGAGCGATTGTCAAATTGTGCGGGATCCAACGAGAACAAACCTTTTCATGCAATATCGGATGTTTTCTGGCACAACGGCTGTTTTTGGACGACCTTCACGGAATTCGTCTTTGAGCGAGCGTCGGCCACGATTGAACTCGTTGTAACAGTTTTTCACAGTGCTATAGGATGGTGCTTCATAGCCATACAAAAATTTTAGTTCATCGATGCACTCTTGGCGTGATAATCCACGTCGAAAGTTGTGAAAAATGATCGCGCGAAAATGTTCACGAGTTAATTCCATTTTTTGGCCGAAATGATTTTTTTAATTCCCTGTAAATAAAACAATTCACGATTAAATGACAAAACGTTCTGAGTGATGTTATGCTAAAAAATGTCAAACTTTCCAATGGAAATGTCAGATTGCACCTAGTCCAGAAATATATATAGCAACCTATGTATTACCATTAACAATATCAAAAATTATTTTTTTTTTCAAATAATCGGATATTCTCGAATTTTAATGATAGGTATAAGTCCAAGAATACTACTCATCTAGCGCCAATAAAAAACTACCTAGTGTAAATCACATGGACTGGCATAATTAAATGGAAAATGAAAAACAAGCGGTTTGACTCATTTAGTGAAGTCTCTAGATAAAATATCCTAATTTCTATGTGTTGCTGAGCAAATTGTTGATAATATTTTTTAAGAGTTCTGAGATATATAGTATGTATACCATTTCCGATCTCTTGTTCGGCTATAGGTTTAGATTGTGTCCACAGACCTTTAGAATCATTTATAGCTAGAATTTGAGTGGTATTTTATGCCATTCGTCATTCGTAAAGAGTAGCGAATCAAACAAAAAAACTGGTATAAATCATACGGACTGGTGAAATCGAACAGAAATTGAAAAGCAAGCAGTTTTATTGCTTCAGTGATGTCCCAATATGTTATTCAGTAAATATTAGAAAGTGACGAATCGAACAGGTGAGTGATATAAATCACCTACACCTACTATCGAAAAGCAGGCAGTTTTACGCTGCAATGAAATCTCTACTTTATATATCGCACTTTATAGCATATTTGCTCAGAAAATTTTTAATAATATTATAGAAGAGTTCTGTTATATACAGTACCATTTCTTGAAATAATTAATGAAAAAATGGAATGATCAAATTTGACCCGGACTGAGAATATGAGGCAATATTTTCACGTATTTTAATACAAATCGTTTGTTGGACGGGTATACCTACATATATGTATTCAATGTCGACAGATATTTAGCTTGGGTTTGTATTCCTCTTCCCGCATGAGGTTGAGTGGTACCTTATAATATTCGTCAAATATCAGTATAAATCATATGGACTGGCGTAATCGAACGGAAATTGAAAACAAGCTATTTTACTACTGTAATGATGTCCCAAGTAAACAGGACTTAAAAAAATTAAACAAATGATTTTTTGGCATAATCAATTTACTTTAAACAAAATAGTCTCCTTCTGCTTCAATACAGCTTTTTGCACGGTCCAAAAGCATGTCGAACGAGTCTTTCAGCTCGTTGGCCTCATGGGCGCCAGTATGCCTTGTATTCAGTAAATATTGGAGAGTGACGAACCTAATAAAGAACTGGTATAAATCACATATTTGAAAACACACTCAAAAGCAAACTGAAGAGTTGGGGAGTTTACTCCTATACATTTGTGGTTGTTCTCAAATATAGCGAGCAGAGAAAGAGGAATGTCTTTTTAAATAACTTTTTTATGTAAATATTTTGACATAAATCATTATGCTGTCAGGTGGTTGCCTTGAAGTATCGAATCATAATCGGTCACATGGCTGATAACACAACTTCTTATTGGATGTTGCCAGAGCTTGGTGTCATGACAGATAAAACTGAAAATCTTCCAAGCTTGCGAGTCTCCACAATCAATCTTTTATAATCTGAAAAGTAAATGAGGTTTTGGACTGGGACCTATGGTCTATTTTCTATCAATAATTCTCTAAGACTACTGAATTTAAAAACAGAAAAGTCAAAATGGTTCCAAGTTGACACAAGCTGTCTATACTTTGTACTTCAGATGGTCTGCTAAGCGTTATCGTTCCCAAACAATATGTAATTGACACAAGTGTTAGGTTGAAAAGAGAGGCGCCAGATCGCAGACGGCCGCAGCTAGGCCAACATTAAGCTGGTTGTGCTTCCACGGGACAACTAGTTAAGTCTTAACCGGCAACACAAAAGATGTTAATTCTGGCATACTCTTCGATAGGGTAATTCGTAGGTAATTTGTAGAGTATTCAACATTGCTGAAGGATAAATTTGAAATCAAAAACTATTGAGGAAAACGCTTTTTCTTCTTTAATGGCGTAGACACTGCTTACGCGGTTATAAGCGAGTTTACCACAGCGGGCCAGACGTTCTTCCTTTTCGCTGTTTGGCGGCAATTGGAGATTCCAAGTGTAACCAAGTTATCAAAAAAAGGGGGATCACTCAGCTGAGGCTATTATATCCCTTTCATTGGAGGTGTTTTTTTTTTAAGGGGCGTGTCTCAAACCCAGCGCACAATCCTCGGCAGGGATTATAACACCTTCCTACTTTAACTCACCTCCAAACGAATGTTTTTTGGCTACCCAGAGGATACATGGTCTAAGACCGGAAGTCGTGAGCTGCTTCAGCCAGATGTAAAAGACTCGTTTCTGACCACTTTCAAGTGAATGGCGATCAGAGAACTTTTCTCATTTGCGTGTTCTTTTAAAGCCGTTATAATAATTAAATTTTTTGAGAAACCAACTTTTTTAAGTATTTTAAATTTTTTTTACGAATTTTACTACTATTCATATTAAACCGTTGGAGCAGTTTCAGTTCATTGATCTAGCCTCATTCAGTTTCTAAACTTGCCACAAAAGCCGCATTACAACACTTTCCGCTGAACTTTCTCAATGTGCTCATGCGAGCTGTGTATGAAAGAAGCTAATATAGGAAATTCCCCCTTTAGCATGCAAATATAAACTGTACAAATACCGACTCGAGGCGGCTACAAAACACAACTATCCATCATTTCTAAACAGCCTTCGCCAAATTCATTGGAAAATAAAGACTTCCGTACAAGATTACATACAGACACACACTTACAAATATAAATGCATAAGTGCATTTGCTAACATTTGTACAAATTATTTGATTTTTATTGCCAACCCAACCCTTGCCCACCACCACGCCCCAACCGCTTGCCGGTCGCACAGGCACCTTTGTCTCGAGTCATTGCGCCGTCCGTACAACTGGCCGCGTTTGTCGGAACGATTTGTAGTTGCAACTAGGAAAATGCATGTTTGCTACAAATGACACCTCCACACCAACACCAACATCGGCACCAGAACCACCATACAACGCACTACTGCACTGCTGTCTGCTTCTACACCAACCGTTCCGCCCGCACGCGCCAATAAAAGCAAAAAAAAAAAATGTGTCGAATCTGTAGTGGCATTGTCTTTATGTGGGCTACCGAGGGATTTTGCTACTTGCCACAACCACGCTGCAACTCAGGTGTTGCCAGTTGGTGCCAATTCCGTTGTTGCCGCTGCAAATTGAAAGCGTTTGCCGTACTGTTGGCGTTGTTGTTGCTGTCTTGCCGGGTTTTTTGGTGGCTGTTGGCTGGCGTTGTGGTTGTTCAGTCTTTTGCCGCTGAATGCAGAGGCCGTTGGCGCATTTTATTGTTTCAACATTGCGTGTCGGTTGCGGCTGACGTCGCCACTGTTGCGCTTGCCGCTGCTGTTTGTGCTGTTGTTGTTGCTGTTGCTATTGCTACCAGCCAACTAACAGACATTTCAATGCAAGTGTAAATGCGGGGTGACCCGTTGCATGTGGCAAAACGGCAGCGCTGCCTATTTCCTACACATGCATTTTTTTCACTTCCCAGTTTGCTGGGTGCAAATGTTTGGGAAAGTACTGCATATGGATAAGTATATGTCTATATGTATGTACATACATATGTATGTATGTGGAAATATATATGTTGGTGTGTGTTGAGTTGTTTGGGTTTTGAAAATAATATGTGGCAAGTACAAGAAGAAATTAACCTGTTGCCTTTTGAAGTGTTGCCAACGAAGCTGAACCACCGACTACATATATGCATCTATAGTATGTATGTACATATTTATAAATTTCTAAAAACATTTATACATAAATGCATATATACATATGTACATTGACAGCAATTTTTTCTTGGCAGCGACTTATGTGGTTGCATATATAAGGTGGGCCAGATAAAATTTTAAATTTAAAAAGTCAATAAAAAAAAACGACTTTATATTTTTCAAAAGTCCAACATTTATTTAAAAGGTTGTTTTATGGAATTTATTTGTGGAAAACAATTTCGGACAAATGACCACCACGGCTGAGTTTACAGTAGCTTATCCGATCCACCCAATTTTGGAGTACTTTCTCGATGGTTTCAGGCCTTATGGCAGCCACAGCAGCTTAAATCTCGTACTTAAGATCTTGAATTGTTTCTGGATGGTTGGCGTAACATTTATCGTTAACAGCTCCCCACAGAAAATAGTCCAACGGAGTTAAATCGCAGCTTCTGGGAGGCCAATTCACATCACCTCTTTTTCTTATGCGATTTTCGAAGATTAGGCGTAAAAGATTGAGTGTAGCGTTTGCTGTATGGCACATAGCGCCGTCCTGCTGGAACCAAATGTTGTACAAGTCTTCCTTTTCAATTTGCTTGAAGAAAAATTCGTTTAACATTGCGCGATATCGCTCACCCTTGATGGTTACGGCGTTTCCTTCTTCATTTTCGAAGAAAAATGGGCCGATGATTCCAGCAGACCAAAATCCGCACCATACAGTAATTCGTGCTGGGTGCATTGACTTCTTGACTATTACGTGCGGGTTTTCTGTGCCCCAAATGCTACAATTCTGCTTGTTAACGTAACCATCGAGGTGGAAATGAGCCTCGCCTGAAAAGATGATTTTTCGGTAAAATTCACCATCCTCGGTCAAACGAACTTTGAAAAAAAGTTTTCAATATTTCCCAGTTTTCTTCTAGTGAATAGCGACCCATTTCGTAAATTTTAGACTTTTTACTGAATATCTGTCACTTTCCGAATGGTATTTGACGTTTCCAATGTCGAAATATAGATAACTCAAATTTAAAACGTTAGATGGCCCACCCGTTACATAGCACAAAAAAGAAAAATTATTTCAATAGCAGCAAAAGAGTTGGTTTGGCTACGGATCTATACGGCGAGACACATCACCGATACCGAAAAATATTAAAGATCTGCAGAAATCCTGGTAAATCTCTTTTATTGGAATCTGCAGCAAAATTTAAGAGGATTTCGCAAGAAAGTTGAGAAATGGAGTACACAAAACCAAAAACGATAGCAAAAATTGTCAAACACGTAGAAGTTTTTGTGTTGCAGTCAAGGAGTGCCAAATACCAAAATCACCATCATTTACTAAGTACATCGACACAAATAGCTGTATGTGAAGAATTTTGAAACTCAAAATCGTAATCGTGACACCTCAAATATCCCACAGACCTCTCAGCAAATCAGTCGCAAATTTTTCCTTTTTTTGAGTGTAACTTGCGAGTCGTCCATCCACCTCTCTTAATAACGCTAACAACGAAAAAGTAGATGAATCACTGCATGAAAATCGTCGTGTTGGCATCAGAAAACAGCAGAAGATCTCAACATTTCCTTTAAATCCACTCCACGATTTTAGTTAAGTTTTTGGGTATGAAGCATGTCGGTGCTAGACTCGTACCAAAATACCAGAAATTTCACAAAAACGACGTCGAGTATACTTCTATTAAAGACATCATAACCAGTGACGATTTCTAGGTTTATGAATATGACGTCAAAGCTGTCTAACAGTCTAGCGAATGACGCTCCACAAGTGAGCCGAAACCGAAAAAGAGAGATTTTCTGAAAGCACTAAGCCATCCCTGCCAAGTCTTATCCCAAGTGTATAGAAAATATTATTGGACTTTAATCCTGCTGCAACAAAACGCTATTGAACGCGATACGTCTTCGGCGTTCATTCTACATCTTTAAATAACGGTGTCTATTGACAGTTACTGTTGCAGCGTTTTCTTCAGAGAAGTATGGCATGACAATAGACCTTATTTAAATTTCGCACCACACATTGACCCTTTCTGGGTGAAGTTCAGTCTCGTGCATTATTTCTGGATTTGATTAACTCCACATACCGCAATTTTGCTCATTTATAATTCAATTAATTTTTTAAATTTGCCTGCTTTGGACATTTCAATAATTTTTTGACAAATTTCCAGGCGAATAAACAAATCTAGAGGTTTTACCATCTTGTTATTTGAACGTTGTATGGAAACAGATTTATGTCATCATGAATTATCCATTGCAATGACCGTCTGCTAACTCGAAGTAGGTCCGATAAGCAGCGAATCGAAACTCTTGGATTTGCCGGATCTCGTTGGTACGGTCTTCTGGCGACAAATCCAGATTCGGTACACATGTTTACCAATCATATAATGATCCACCTATTCGGGGGACTGCCGCCAAACTCCCGTCTGATTTCCTTTTATACGGAAATAACTGATTGCAAACCCTCTTTTCGGTATCCCAAGCATTGCGATTGCTCACACAAAAAAAGTTATTACGGTTTAGTTTTGTGTTATGAACGTCATCCTGTAAATGTATTGCGCCATATATAGTATAAGATGTTTCTGGAGTTAAGTCGAAACCATTTTAAACCCAAAGCCTAAAAATCTCAGAAAACTAAATAAGAAAGGGGGACTTTGTAGTAATTGAGGTTTGAATAGGAGTACTAGGAGCATAACATTTAACTAGTATAATCGTATTGGTATTTCAATAAATTTTCAGTGGTCTAAGAATAGTTTTGAACCAAATACATCCAGCTTCGTCGAGGTCCGTGTTTCGCCCGATAATTTGTTGTCATTCTGAAGGTAATCTCGTAATACTACTCTCATAAAAACCCCTGATTCTATTGGAAAAATATTTGCCTTGGCCTTGAGGCCTTTTTTTACTGGGAAAATCATATGCAGTAGAATCTCGAAGCAGGACTAAAGTTAAATGCATAAGAATCTTTCAATAAAACTCCTATAACAAGTCACGACGGATGTGTGTAGCCTAACATTCTTCTGATGGAACACAATTCCTCTCCGATTGGCCTAAGCTGGCGGCTACTGGGCGAGTTGTTCCTTCGGACGGACCAAATGTTGACAAAATAGGGACGAATTAAAATGTTGGCTTTGTAATAGATGATTCTCTGCCTATTTCATCAAAGATATAGCAAATTTTTCCTGACCGTGGCATGGCCACCTATGAGAGTCTCATCATGATTCAACTACTACCGTTTTCACCCGACGTTGTCGCAATTGACCCACTTTCCTTCACCAGTAATCATTCTCCTTTAATGAATCTATTCTTTAGGGATTCACAGCTAGAAATTCGCTCCACAAGTTTATTTTTCGGTTCACATGTATCGCACCCATACATGGAGCTTCTTTTTGTTTAGGATTTTTTGTGAAATGTTTAGCTCCTGTGCAATCGAAACAGTGCTTACATGATTATTGAGATCGATGTGTTCCATTATTTGTCGTTACTTTCGACAATTGGACATACAGAGCCTGGTATTGATATGACCGGATATTGACGTAACCAAAATTTGGCATGATTGGCTGTTACAGTTTTAGGACCGCAAATATTATTAACATTTTCAGCCGCTCGGCTTGTGTTTTCACCTTCATCGAAGTTAACTTGTAAAATATGGCGTAATTTATAAGTAATGGTGCTTATCTTTAACGTCGTAATCGAAGAAACAAACAATAATGACTGAATATACTGAATCTTATATTTCTAACGCCAGACAGCGTTACTTGATCTCACTTACAGACATAAAGTTATCTATTGACAAGATATTAAATTTTGACGAACTGTTGTTGGAGATTTGATATAACCCTTCCAGAGATATACTGTGGCCAAAAAATAGTAATACTTTTCAAATTTTTTTTTCAACGTTGGTATGACTGTCAGTGAAGGAATTGGTGCCTGCGAATACACGATTAACAGTCAGAGTTTTACTGGCATCGCTAGAAGATCAGAAATATCACTGAAAACCATTTTGAAGGAACATTTGGACGTAAGAAAATTTAAAACACAGCGTCGTTAACGCCTGTGCAACAATTTTTTCCGACCACCAGATTATCATGAAATGTATTATTATGGACGATGATTCTTGGATCCATGCTTACGAAGACGATCAAGCGACCGAATATCGTAATAAAGATGATCTGAAACCCAAAAAAAAAACACGTCAAAACAGGTCAAAAATCAAGAATATGTTAGTTTTCTTCGATTATTGAGGTGTGGTGCACTCCGATTTCCTTCCGGCCGGCCAAACTGTCAACAAGGAATACTATTAGAATGTCATGCGTCGTTTGCGCGAAGCTATTCGTAAAACGAAGCCAGAATTATGGTCCAACAACTATTCGTTTTTGCACCACGATAATGCACTGCTGCATACTGCATTGATTTTTCGTGAGTTTTTCGCCAAATTTTCAACCAATATCGTGCCGCAACCACAGTGTTCGCCTGATTTAACTCCGTGTGAATGGTTACTAAGCAAACTCAAACGACTGCTAATGAGAAACCATCAATTGAAGGCATTAGGCTACTCCGGAAATTCACTTTAACAACTGTGTCGAGGAGTGGAAAGAACATTGCCACAAGTATATTTGGATCAAGTAGGATTACTTTGAGGGGGTCAGCATAAATTTTGAAGAATAAGTTAGGAATTTTCAAAATATGAACAAAATCTGACTATATCTTGCTCATCTATACTAGCATTATAAAGAGAAAAGATTTGTACCTATTTTTGTATGTTTGTAATGAATAGGCCCAAAAAGTACTGGGACGATTTAAAAAATTCTTTCACCAGTAGAATGCTACATTCTTCCAATTTGACATAGATTACATTTCATTTTGAAAAAAATTAGGGATCCTTGGTAAAATTTGAACAATGTAACCGAAAGAGTAGAAAAATGAGTCTTAAAATGTCTTTCGTCGAATGCGCTGCCGAAACTATTAGCGATAGAACAAAATAATGTACAATAATATTGAAAAACATCATAATGTCTACAAAAAACTCCGCGGTAGCATATGTCCAACTATTGTAACTATGTCACTACAACAACTTCTTTCATTTTAAACATTAATGAAAATGCTAACCAAATTCAAACCATGCTATTTATGTGTTTATATTAATCTTTATCCAAATAAATTATTTTATGGCCAAGACCATTTAACTACCTATAAAATACTTTTTAAATTGAACTTTCCATTCAAAAGATATTACGAATTAAAAAATTCAAAAAGTAAACAAAACCGCCATAGCGCCGTGGCCATTGTTTGCGATGCATTCTGAAAAGCGCGCCGGGCCAGAGAATGTAAAGTATAGAGAAGGTACAAATTGAATTCTGTATGATGTTCGATTTGGCGGCTAACAGAGCCGATAAAATCAAAGTAAGGAATTCGACGTTGTCGCTGCTATTTAGCAGAATTGAGCACGTGCAGTGGCAAAAATATATGTAAAACGACTGAATTCATTATTTATTACTGTTATTTTAATTTTTTGATTATTTTTATTTTTTAATTTTTCATAATTAGTATTTTTTTCGTAATTATTACTTTTACATACAATATTTTTATACGCTAATTTTTAAAGAATATTATTATTATTATTATTTAATATATTTATTTAATAATTTATTATTTACTTATATGTAAAACGACTGAATTCATTATTTATTACTGTTATTTTAATTTTTTGATTATTATTATTTTTATTTTTTAATTTTTCAAAAGTGCCCGCCACTTAAACCATCAAAGAAATTGAACATAAATAGACTTACATACAAATATAACTGTGGGATTTTTTTTAATACAAATAAAAATATTTTTGAAAAAAAGTGTTTTATATCCAAATTTCTAGAAATAAATAATTGTCTACCCCGTGCGATGCCGGGACGGGCTGCGAGTAGTAGTATATAAGTACTAGGGTGATTGAAAAGAATTTTTTTTTTCGATTGGTACTCCGAAAAATAAGTTCCTAGACACCTCTAAGAAAGCCTCTCCAAATAAGAGTTTTTAATTGTAACGAGAAGGTCCTTCTACATACAGTTTTCTATATTTTCTTATTATCAGATAGAAAAAATTATATCTCGCTTCCAATTACTTGAAAAAATATCTTGTTCCTTAGAGTTTGTAGGAAATTGAATGCCCTAAAACAAGGTCTCCTATGATTTTTTCGTAAACCCAACCGTTTAAAAGATATTAATAGTTAAAGTTTGATTATTTTTCGGAAATTTTTTAATTTCTTATGGATTTTATTACTCAATGAAAAAACTCATTATGAATGATGAAACTCATAGGTTTGTGGAGAGGCTTTCTTAGAGGTGTCTAGGAACCTATTTTTTCAAGTACCAATCGAAAAAAAAAATTTTTTTTTTTGATTGACCCTAATAAGTACTCTTGCCAAGTTATTCCAAAAACCTTTCCAAAAAATTACTATATGAGCCACCTTATAAATATTTATGTACAAATAAACAAGTGTATGTGCATAGCTAAATCTAAAAGTTGCTCAAAATTATATCTAATACCAAACTCCACTCAAAACTAGACGTATCTAAGCATTAATTTGATCTTTCCAATACTCATGCCTGCTCCCACACGCTGCATTTCGAAGTCATTGCATTTTGAGTTTCACCGACAAACATTACTTACATACATGTGTATATGTGTTTACCTGTTTATGTGCGATTAGACGGGAAGCAATTGCGTGATAACACAATTTTTACACAGCAATTAAATGCACAAGCTTTAAACTCATGCGCAACGGTGACAGCAATGGCAACGGCAGCGACGACGACGATTTACACACAATTAGATTAATTTGTTCGCATTTGCAGTTAACAGCATTTTTGCCATACTGGAAAATCTAGTCGAACGTTTAGCGGTTTCTAGCGGCAGTTGTACATATATGTACACTCATGTTTGTGTGTGTTTATTGGTAGTAAATATTTTATTGACTCGTAAATGGCACATGTGACACACGCACTCACATACTACACGGGTGTTGCATGCGAAATTTTCGGCTAACTACAAAAACCAGCGGTGACAAGCAGTGGACATGCGAGCCTAAACACAACTATTTTCATATATACATATTTATGTAAATATATAAATATAATAAACACATATATTAGTATATATTAGTATGTATATAAGTATGTAAATAATAAATAAATGAAGCATTTAATCTTCGCGCTTAGCCAGCGGCCTACAGCAGATCGAACAGCAAATAGCCGGCGGTCAGTCGGCAGTCAGCAGCCGGCAACCGATAGCAGACAATCGTCTTGTCGATTCGCCAAATGGGCAAATCGGTAAATCGGCAAATCGCAAAATGCAATTATTTTTCATTCATCGCAATTAAATGCACCGCCGAACTGGTTTGGCACGGCCCCGCTTAGGCCGTGCGTTGTTGCACTCGCGCACAAATTCCGCGTATATTTAGGAGCGCCACAGCGCGTTTAGCCGCATCGTATGGCAAATATAATCAATCTCGCAATTGGCCAATCTCGCCAATGTCAGCCATGACGCTGATGGTGGCCAAAGAGCCAAGTTATTGGGTCGTATGTCAGTTAGAAACTGGTCTGGCACTAGTTGCTTGATGAACCGTGATCTTTTCGCAGACACTTAACGGTTGTGGAGAAGAGGTTTAACTGGCTATGCTAGTGTGTGACTAAAATTTTTGCTGAGAAAAACGTACAATATGCCATAGAAAACTCTGGAAACACTCACAGTGGGCGGCCATAGGGTGGTTCTAATAAAGAGATATTTTATTTTAAACAATTTAAGTGAGAAAACGTAATTATGGTACATAGGGATAAAGAAAGCTTAATGTTATAATGAGCCAGTGGCATGTCAACGGTTTATTGAAGAGGGTAGATGCCTGCCAAGGAGGATGGAGCCATGTGTAGATGTTCACACAAGTGAGGAAAGTTCTCTGATCGCGATTCCCTGGGAGTGGTCAAAAACGATTCTTTTACATATGGCTCGCGACTTTCGGTATTAGACGAAGTATCCTCTGGTAACATCCGCTTGAGGCGAGCCAAAGTGAGAAGGCGATCCATCCCTACTCAGAGTTGTGCGCTGGGTTTTGGACCCGCCACGTAAGAAACGCTCCCAATGGCCAGTAACAAACAGCTTCCGAAAGAGACTCCCCTTTTCATGACGACCTTGGCAAACGCAATAAGGACTACGATTTGGGGGCATGCACTTGGAATTGCGGTCCTTTAATTGGAAAGGTGCCGCTGCCCAGCTGGTTGATGTCCTCGTGAAAAAAGGGCTCCAAGGAATGTGATGGACAGGACAAGGCCTAATACGACTAGGTGATGACTCTTAGCAACCGCTTGCAACTTGTAACTTGACATGTTTTTTTGTTTTTTTTTTTTTTTGTTTGTTTTTTAGGAGGAAGCATCAAGAGCCGAAGTGCGGAACTTTAATCCGCTAAGCCTAACCTACTCCTAACTCCAGAATCACTGAACCACCTGATTAAGTATTATTTCATGGGAGTGATAAGACATTTAAGTCTCCTCTATGGCTCGGACTGATGGACGCCTATTCTACTCTATATTTATAAGTTTTGTCATAATTGAGGCTGCCGCTTCGCTTAAAGCTCTCCAGTTCTCAGTGGACTGACACAATGTGTGACGTTAGTGTCGTCAAATTTTCCAGTCTTCAAAGCTCTCTGAACACGACGGACAATTCGGACTAATGTCGTGCTGGAATCTGAACAGGTAACTTTTGAAGCGGCCATGCCCACTTAGTGTTTGAGTTAGGTGGAAATCCATGTCGTCTATCGATGCAGGAATGGATGTCCGTTATCAGTCTGTGGGTTCACCGTCCTTTGAGCGAGGTTTGCCACCGCTGCTGCCATATCGATAAGCTTTTCACTCTCTCTTCTCTTTTGGCTCGTATAGATGGGTCTATTTATTTGTATACTTGCTCGTATTCGTCAACCTGGATGTCAATCGGCATCATACTGGCTATTATTTCAGCAGCATCACTTGGAATTGTTCGAAAAATACTGATAACTCGTAGTGCCGACAGCCTATGCACTGTGTTTATTTGTGTGGCATATGCTTTGATGACTAGCGCCTGGATCCATATTGGAGCCGCATATAACATAACCGATCTCAATACCTTTGTGAGTAAAAAACGCCGGCTGATACGTACGTTCCACGATGCTTTTATCTGACATCATTCTTGATAAGGCATTCAGGTTTTTATTCACTTTACCTGCAGTGTATTCTAGGTGATCCTTGAGTTTGAGCCTTGAGTCTACTATTACTCCCAGATATTTTAAGTGTGGCTGTAAATGAATCTCGCACTACCCTATGGTGAGAGATATGTGTACTTTCTTTCTTTTTTCTTTTCTAGTACTTATGAGCAAGACTTCTGTCTTTTGCTCAGCCAAGTCCTAAGCTCATTGAGGAGAACCATTGGCGCAGACCGTTTATGCGCTCATTGCATTTACTCCGGAGGTCATCGATAGGTCTTCTGCGTATGCAGCTCATTTAAGAGCTTTCCGTTGGTGTCTCCTTAGCACCCCATCATGCATTATGTTCCATAGAAGAGGGTCTAGTACCGAGCCTTGCGGTAATCCACTCGAAATAGAGTAGCTCTTGGTGCTTTAATCTGTGTCGATTAGTAGTCGCCTGTTTTCAAAATAAATCATAACAATTTCCATAAGATAACGTGATTAGCGTGACATGCTGCCCAACGCCCAAAGCTTCTTCGGAGCACTAACTTTGAAGCTTCGAACCAACCAAAACATTTTCATCGAATTTTAGTACCACCCTTATAGTCGAACAATGCAGTTTTGCACAATTTCACAAACATTTTGCGCATATTTTTGTACTGTGATAATTTGCATGCCCACACATTCACACATCCGCACACTTGCAACACGACATTTTGTGTGATCGGCAGCGATTGCTGCACCTGCCATCCGTTTAGCGAGACAAGCTCACTTTTCTATTGACAGCACACAAATCTTGACAAGCGCTCATTCCAATTTGGCTTTGTTCAATTTGTGACAATTATTATTGCAACAGTGTGGCAATAAAGTACAAAAAACCACACACACACACGCGCACAGCAACGCTGTTGCAAAACTGCACGAACACACACACACACACAAATTTATTTTTTACAAAATATTGTTATTGTTATGGAGGCACTTTGCATTTGTTGCCACTAGCTGCTAGGCAATCGCTGTCCTGCTGATAAGATCTTGTATAAATTTGGTTATTTCTATATTTATTTTCGTTGTTGTTGTTTTTTTTTTTTTGTTTTTGCTTTTTGCACTGCCACTCGTTTTGTCTAAATGTGTTTTTGGTTTTTCGTTTTGCCATTTTTTTTCGATATGTTTGACGGCATTACAACAATGCTGTTGGTACTTAACAATGAAAAAACGAAACCGAGTAAAATTGAGCCAATCAACTCGGCATTGTAATTGCTTTATTTTCCATCAAAACTGCACAACAGTTGCACTTTAACGGCAACATAAATGGCGACTTATGCAAATACAAACAGTGGACACGCCCACTCACGTCCGTATCAATGCAAGACAAGTGCGATTAAAAATGGAATTTTAATTGGATTAAATCTCATATTATTTTTTACGTTGTCGAGTGCAGGTTTTTCGTCCAGTTCGATATTTGTATGAAAAGGGGACGCAAGGAATTTTCGGAAAAGTAATATAAAATACTTTCAGTTGTACAAAACTTTTGTTTAAAGCCCAAATATTTCAGTCTTTCCGACGTTGATCTTCAACCTAGGCTATGAGAATGAGTTTTGGGAATCGCTGGAGGTTATAGTTCGAAGTACTTTCGACTTTTTTCAGATATCTGAAGAGAAATTTTCTTCGGTAATTCGAGCAACGATGGAGCGAACTCTAGTGGATAATGCGCATCTTTTGCACCGAAGTCACCTTTGCTGCTGTAAAGTAGAGTATCAAAGAAGAGCCGAATAAGTACATCCGGCATCGCTCACAACAATTGGAACTGTGCCCTTCCACTTTATGGAAGATTTTGCAGAAGGATCTGGATTTCTGCGCCTACAACATCCCACCCGAGCAAGAATTGGAGCCAAACGACCAATAGGCGCGTCTCATTCAAATCGCAATAAAAATTTGCTCAACTTCATTAGCTCACTTTTACTTGAATGGAAACGTTGATAAACAAAATTGTCGCATTTTTCAAAAAGAAAGCCTGCCTACGTGTCTGTGGTGTGGTCTCCAAGATCATGAGATTTAATTCGACTGATCTATTTTTTGTGGGATTATGTGAAGTCGCTTGTCGACGCAGAAAATCGTGAGACAAATGAAGCGTTGGAAGACTTGCGCGTTAAGGCTGACTTGTGCCTTCAAATTGCTACCAAAAGTGGTCGAAAGTTGGACCCCACAGTAGGAATACATTCGAGCTAAACGCATCGGTCACCTGAAATTATTTTAAGACATAGTGACAAAGGGTTTTAGAATTTTTGACAGTTTTTTAGAGAGCAGTACCCAGCAAGTCCACAAAGCGAAAAGCTAAACCTACTCATCTTCGATTGACAAAAGCTTGGGGACTGTAGACTCGAAATAACAACTGGTATAAATCATACAGTACACTTAGCATAACCAGAGGTTCCAATCAAACCAAAAAAGGTTTTTCCGGTAAAAAAGTGCGAGTCAAATCCTACCCAACCTTTAATTAAAATACCAGTTTTTCGACAAGCTAGCACATAAGTATTATTTTCCTAAGTGGGCGTTCTTCTTGTTTCCCTCTTCTAGCCTTAAGTCGACCCATGATCAAAAGCAAATGATCACTTCGAATAAACAACTGCAATATAATGAGACTTTTGTTTCAGACTTTAGCTCAGGATTGCTGACCAAATGGTTTCTGTTCAGTAGTTCGTAAAATTAAATATGAGAAAGTGACAAACATTTCCTTGGAAACTCCCTCAATAAATATAATGCTTTTTGGATAAATGAATATACAATTTTTGTTCTTTCAAATGACTGACCGCTGTTTAAGATACGATTTTTGAATTTTTAACCAAAATTTTTATAATGGGTATCTTTTTATCTTTATGATAAAGGGATATTTGAGGATACTCTTGCAGATGCAATGAATGTCTCTTCAGGTGATCCACAAGGTAGCCCCCTTAGCCCGATTCCGCTCCTGTTATTTATTAACGATTTCTCTTCTGTCTTAGCAGAATTCTCAAATATTTTATTATATACCGACGACTTAAAACAACAACGTAATTTTCAGTTGAACAAAGATGTCTGTTGCAAACAGGCTTAAACAATTTGGTTGCTTGGTGCAGTAGAAATTATTTGCAATTGAATCTCAAAATATGTTAGGAATATGTTTTCTCGTAATGCTGTGTTACTAGAGCAAGTTTTTAACATTGTTGGTTTAGGAGTTACTATGGACCCTAAGCTTAATTTTAGTCTTAATGCTGATCCCATAACCTTGAAAGGAAAAGGTATTCTCAGTTTTGTTTGGTTTAGAGAATTTAGAGATCCATATGTTATTAAAACACTTTTTACAACTCTGGTTAAACCTATTTTGGAATCTGGTATGAAATCCATTCTGACAAGTTAGAGTCGGTGCAAAAACAATTTTTACTTTTCACCTTAGGGCATTTCCGATGAGATTTTAGTTTAAGTCTTCCTGAATACATTAGTCGTTTAAAGTTTTTAAATCTACCTACTCTTACGAGACGTGGAGAAATGTATGGTTTTATATTCCTAAAAAAAATCCTGAATGGGACAGTTAGCCTTTTTAGGCGGATAGCGTTACGCAAATGACGCGTAACGTTCAAATAATATTCCTTGTTGACTGTTTGACTAGTGGGAAGGAATTCATAATGCACAACACCACGACAATTGAAGAAAACAGTCAACATGACCTTGATTTTTGAGCGACTTTGGTGTGATTTTTTTGGTATCGGCTCTCTTTTGGCACGATATTCGCACGATTGATCGGTTGTTTCGGGGTCGTAAGCATAGATCCAAGTCTCATCGCCAGTTATAATGCATTTCATGACACCCTGGTAGTCGGAAAGCATCGTTTCACACACTTCAACGCGACGCCTTTTTTCCAAAAAATTCAATGTTTTCGGTACCAGTCGAGATTTGACGCGCTTGAGGCCCAAAACATCCTTCAAAATGTTACTGGCTGAGCCTTTCGATATGCCAACTTCATCAGCAAGGTCTCTAATTGTTAATCGACGGCTTTTCAACACCAAATCTTTGATTTGTTGAACGTGACCTTCGTCGGTTGAAGTTGATGGTCGCCCTGGATGCTCTTCATCTTCGACACGTTCACGGCCGGCTTGGAACTCACTACACCACCTGTAAACATTTTTTTTAGACATAACCTCATCACCAAAGGCTTTCTGCACCATCCTCAACGTATCCGCAGCGGAAATAGTCACTTGGGGATAGCTCAGGTTCTTATGGAGGGGGTTTGATGATATAAATACGTTTTTTATGTCTTCATTTAATACATGCGCACAGACCTTTCCTTTAACCAAATATACAGTTAAAATTGATTCAACTCGTATGGAACGCTTTAGCCAAGTTCTGTCGGTAAAATTTGCATTCACACCGAAAATCTTACGGCCCAGACAACCTGACTGTTAGTTCTCATTTACATAAATCTTATGACCATTATTTCAAATTGTGTAAACCACTTACATATAAACTTGAGAATGTCACATGTAAACATCATCTTAAATTGTTTTAGAGTCGGATAGATCTTTAAGTCCAACTAAATTTTTATAGGTCGATTACACTTGTTCTTAAAAGTATGTTCGGAGGGTCAGTAATAGTCCAGGGTACATTGGTTTCAGATATAATTTTGAACACTATTTCGCAGGTAAAATGAAACAAGTAACCTCACAAAAAGCAATTAAGTGAGTTTATGGATTTCCTTCAGCTGCTTGATTAGCAAATACATATAGGAGACAGTAGTTCAATAACTTCTTGAGGAAAACCGTCTTTGTAACCAAATAAATGAGCTTTCTGCAGTGTTGATTTGAGGGGAAGCTTTCAGTTAGCTTTCTTTTAAACCGATGGGCTCACTGTTGTCTATTTATTATGTACCGCCAGAAGAACTCCAATTTCAAATCATATGTTTCTTAACCAATTTTTTTTTTTTTAAATTTTGCTCCTAAAATAAGTATTCTGTTTGTATACATATATAACTCCCTCCTCTTTTATAATCCCAATATATGTATGTACACCCTTTAGCATACATTCATGTACTCTTATATATCTATATTTGGTGTGTTATTGTCATCACTTTCAACCCCTTAACAATCACCCTTTATGTGCCCATAAAACATAAAACAACAACAACTGATGAAGGACAATCATAGTCGCAATTGCCAAAACATCAAAATAACATATTAAAATAAACATAAAATAATATTTTCGTGACTTTGTTAGCCCACGCACACACGTACACATGCTTGTATGCACACACACAACCTTAAGAAGGCAAGCAAAGCAGTACTCGCAGTCAAAAATAACAACTAAATGTAAAGAGTAGTCCGTCATAAATTTTATTTATTAATGTACGAAGATTTTATGTGCGCTAAGAGTATAGAATAATGTAATAATTTATACATAAATGTATATTTTTTTTTTGTGCTTTTCAACGTCTGTCCAAATAGCGGAATATTTAGAGAGAAACATTTTGATTCGTTACGAAGGAGGGTTGAAGGGTGGGAAACCATTGAAATGAACTTTAGATGACGAAAAAAACGAAAATTTTTGCGCTAGACGAATATAAGTGTATGTATTCGTGTCTTTATATGTGCTTACTTTGTTGTTGTATGAGTAGATTAAAGCAAAACCACTCCAAGTGTTGCGGCAATAAAAGTTTTACATAGATTTATCTACCTAGATTTGTTTGAATGTATAAGCAGCGGGCTAACAGCACTCATAGATCATTTTTGTGTTTTTGGTAATAAATATATACATTAGGGTGGTACTTAAATGGGGAAAAATAATTTTACGTGCTCAGGCAGCCGGCTTAACAGCTATTATAGATATTGTGTTTTATTTTTTGTATAAATCGAATCATTAGGGTGGTACTTAAATGCTGAAAAATGATTTTTAAAACAATTTTCTTAAATATTTTTGTAGACATTATTAATAGCGAATTTCAAAAATAAAATTGAAACCGTGTTCTCACATTTATATAAATCTTAGGGTGGCTCTAAATATCAGTCTGTGCATTTGTCTGTATATACAAGTGCCTCAGTGTAGAACTGAAATTTCCGCACATTCTTTTCTTCTCACGAAACAAGAAACGATATCGGAGGATATGCATATGTACATATGTACATTATAGTATGTAACATAAACAGTTAAAACATATCGATCGAGCAAAATCAAGTCCAATAATGAAAAGAGTCCTTATTCAGTAACTTTAATAGGAAACACAATTTCTAGAATGTGTGATATCATCGACTTTATTAATATCCATAAGAACGACTAAATAATTTTGAATTTTGAAAAAAAAAGAAAAAACAATTTTTTTTTTTGAGGATCACCCTCTTTAAGTAACTTCATTCTATGGGACAATTTATATATGAGTTATTCTACTAAATTAGTTTTTCGAAAATGATGGGAGGCTCGAAGTGTTAAAAGTTATTAATTTTATTTTTTAAGAACCACCCCACTTCAGCTGTTTCATAACAAAAATAATAATTATATGATAAATTTTAATATATTCCAATCGAACCAAGGAAAAAGGCTGTAACTGAAAAATGCCTCTGTTTAATACTTAATCTTACTATTTAAGAACCACCCTACTTAAGCCATTTCAATCAGTGGCATAATTTATAGGCGATTCCTTATACTTAATTGATTTTCAAAAATAAGAAGAAGATTAAGCCGATAAAAATAATGAATTTGGTATTTTAAGGACCACCCTACTTTGCCCATTACAATCGGAAAATAACGTTTAAATGTACTATAAAAAAATATCAAACTAAGGTAACAGATTGAAACTAAAAAAGATTCACATTTGATACTTAATATTATATTTAAGGACCACCCTACTTAAGCGATTTCAATGAATACCGAAATTTAAGGCGACTAATTCCACTTTATTAGTTTCCAAATGATGAAAAGTAGCTAAAACCGAGATAAAATATTTCAACTGAATTTTAAGGACCACCCTACTTAAGCGGACTTTTCATCATCATCATCGGGAATCACTATCTACATAAGTATATGTCATTTTTTCAACTACATCAATAATTGAATAAAAAAAGAGAAATAAAACCGAGAAAATGCGTAAAAGTAATTTAAGAACCACCCTAATATGCATAAATTCATATTTTCCTATAAATATCTAGATGTACATATATGTATATAGGGTATATGTATTAATGTGATTGAGGAAACCCAACATCAGCGCCTCATCTACAACGTGAAGGCGGACAACTGCCAGCATTTTGACTAACATCATTCACCATCTAGTATCAACACAAATGGTGGAATATTTCTACAACTGCATGAGTTGTCCTTCAAGCATATGAAATTAAGCACATACAGTCATACATACATACATAAGTGTGTACATCTATTCAGCTTGTCTGCGCAGCGAAACGGTAAATAAAAATGATTTATGTTAACATACGCTGTAGGCAGTGGCAATAACAGCTCATCAGCGCAATATGAGAACAACAATAACAACCACTACTCAAAATACGCTTGAAATAACGACAGCAGTGTCGGTCGAAGAAAGGTGAGCGGCGGGTGGTACTAAGCATTATCAGTTGCCCCAGCAGTTTATAGCAATTCTATGCACTTCCTTTGGACAAAATAAAAAAACAAAAACTTTGAAGACGCGTACGAGCAATGTGTCGGAAATGTGGCGAAAAGCAGGACTTATAGGCAGCTTGCAAAGCACATGGAAATAGACACCTATAATTGTTGTTGTAAAACTTATATATGCATACGAGTACCTGCCTAGATATAATTTTAGTCGTATTGATATGAAAAATGATCCCGCTTCGCTTGGTAAATAGACAAATGACCAAAGCAAACAGGTCGCTTCGGGCTGCACCGGTGTCCAGTGGACGTGCTGACATCAAATCTCTTTTGCATGTTAGATCGTTTGTTGAAGATTGAGCAAGTTAACGGTGCTATAGTGGGTATAAATGAAATACATTCGAATCAAATATTTCTGAAGGCATTTTTATACTATTTACCAAGAAATTATAAATTGATAAATATCTTCATGAAGGTTAGATCTAAATTTTCTAAGGCCTCAAAAATGGAGCTACTTACATATGTATATGCCTCACTAAACGGTTTCCAAATCTGTCATATAGTCTTAAATGACGTGGCAACCACAGGTCCAATCGATTACATTAATCGTTTCTGAAGCCACTATGTATGTACTATATATACGACGTCCGGAGGTCTAATTGAACCTTGTTGCAAGTTGGATGAGGAAGAAAGGCAATTTGTGTCTCCAATATTGGAAGTTCTCTCAAACCTTGATCAAAATATAAAAGGATTTGACCTGCTGACAAGACCGAAGTATACATATGGCTTCCGGTCTTAGACCAATTATCCTATGGGTCTCTAAAAACCATCCATTTAAAGGCGATCTAAAGTGAGAAGGCGGATCATCGCTTCCCAGGGCTGTGCTCTGGGCTTGGGATTCGCAACGTAAAAACACTCCCAATTAAAAAATCTATTCTAAGTCTCTAAGCCACTCATCATCACTTGATATATGGTACAGAGGCATGAACGATGACAATTTTTGAGAGAAAAGTTCTGTGGATGACTTATGACATTGACAACGACGAATACCGCAGTCGATGGAAAGATGAGTTGTACGAGATATACGATGGCATATACTAGGAACTCAAACTAGTATGTATAATCGACTTTGGACGACACAATGAAAACGCCCATATTGAGTGATCGAATATTTGGATTCGACATAAAATTATTTATTTAGATTTAGAAACCTTCTTCAAGCCTCAGTCTTAGAAACCTGGAGTAAGAAGAAAAATTTATCCGTTAAGAAGATTTCTAGTCTCTTGATATTGTTGGAAATGTTTCTTTTTTATAGTCTCTGTAACTTATACAGCATTGTCCAGAAGGTCTTTGAAATAACTTCAAACTTCTTCGTTTTGTTCCACGTATTAAAAGCGAAAGAGTTGTTGAAAAACTTCATTTTGTCCTTCCTTCAAAGTAATTACAAACCTGCTGATCTTCTTTTCGGTACTCCTCAGATAGTGCGGTACCTTGAGTTCCATGCCAACTTATCCGATCTATCTTATCTATCTATCTTATTATACCGATCTTGGTGCATAAAGCCGTTCTGCATATAGCGCCCGTCGATATCACCGAAAGGTATATGGCCGCGAAAGTTACTATCAGGTTCAGAGAATTTAGATTTCTAAATGAACATTTATCTGAACACGCGAACTCGAACGCTTTGAGTTTACGCGTATACCGGATCTATTTGGACCAAACTCTGGCACCTTTTTCTCAGCGCATATACATGCGAGGGAGGTGGAGAACAATATACAGTGAGCTTCTTTACAGATAGGTCAAAGTTTGGGGGAAAAGTTGGTGGAGGCGTATTTTTTGTAATGAATTCTCTATCAACTTCAGCTTCAAACGTTTTCTACGACTTAGATGGCTTCAGAGGACTTCTGACTATTGTAGTGTTTTTCAAGTCCATGTTGCTTGAGGTAGCGGTGGATTTACTGTTCCGGAATGCCGGCTTCTTCAGAGAAGTCACTATCCACTCTGATAACAGGGCGGCGATACCAGCATTGAGTTAACAAAGAGTGCGTTAACCTACCAACCTTTTTATCAATGGCATCGATTCACTTTGTGATACGATGTGTATAAGTGGCAGAGCCCAGCGGAATTGCAGGTAACTGTAAAGCTGACGAGTTGACAAGGCAGGGCACCCAAGCAACACTATGAGTAAAATAGGAAATGGTAGATGCCGCCATCTCTACTACTGGTTAGCTAAGCAACGGAAGAGTTTGGTTAGCGCTGAGCTACCATCGGCTAATGGGCTGTCGCAAGATCCTTTTGGTCATACCACGACTAAGGTAGCGGTGGATTTATTGTTCCGGAATGCAGCCACCATCAGAGAAGTCACTATAGACTCTAATATTATCCATGGCAATGGCTTTTGCCCTACTAGTGAACTCTTTGCCCGCAGTCAGACAAGCTTCTTTCTAATTGTGGCAATTCTAACTGGCCTTTGACGTATTCACATCCGTGCTGTAAGATTGAAAATCTTATCGGACGATAGCTCTAGAAACTATATAGAGGAAGGCGAGATGGAAACTCAACTCAACACCTCCTTCTTGACCGTTCTGCGTTTGCGAGATCAAGACTTTAACATTTTAGAGCTCAGACTTTCAGATATCCAACCGAGCTGGTAGGAATAGAAATTAAAATTCAGAGTACATGTGTATTGGCTACATTGATGACTTATAAGATTCAGTACAGGAGCTCGGTTTTAATGGCTTTAAAAAGTTCTGTATAGAGTAGTCCAAGTGGGATCTCTGGTTTAACCTTCAAATATAATCTAACCTAACCTTAAAAATTTCCAACATTTTTAATTAAACAATATAATTTTAAACAGTTAGCACCACTGTCATGCGGTGTCTAGTGTCAATATGGCAACGCCATGCCTCTCCTGCATTTTCCGCATTTTGATGAAACGCAAACGCGGCGACGCTGCTGGCTGCTTGCATACATTGTCGTCACTTGGCACCATTCAACTGTACACCATTTGCTGTTGTGCTTGTTGTTGTTGTTGTAATACAATGTCCGCTGCTGCAATTGCCACTGCACACGGGTGTTAATAAATATTTTCGTATTTATATTATATTATTTATTTTCACCCAACGCTTGGCAGGTTCGCGCGCGCACTGGCTGCCTCGCTGCCTGGCTGGCATTTCACTTTCGGGCCAATCGGGTTGAATGTTTTTCACCTTTTGCTGCACTGCGAGCGCTGCAGGCGCGCACATTTCAGCCAACAACTACAACAAAAGCATATATATATATTGGCAACAACAACAATAGCGAATATATTGGCAACAACAACATTAGCAAATATATCGCCAACAACAAAAATAACAAATACATATATTGAAATTTGCGCTGTTCGCGTCTTCTCCGTCTTCCTCGTCTACGTCGTCGCAAAGTGCAAATGCAGGAGCCAGCCGCACAAACAGCGGAAGCAACGGCAGCGGCCACGACAGCCAGCCAGCCGGCCGAGAGAAGTGGCAAGTCGCGGTTCAGGTGTTGCATGGCAAGCGTTGCAATGCAGCTACTTTTCGGTGCTTATATGTATATATACAGTTATATAGCATATATTATATATACATATATGTTAGTGTATGTGAATATGTGTGTGTGTGCGCGCATATTTGTATATAAATGCATATTTGCTTGCTTGTCAGCCATCACAGCCGGCTGTGCGCGCTCAGCACAGCAACAATAACACACTGCCAGTAACGAAAATAACAAAAACAACAACAACGTGTGGCAACAGCCAACAGCGTCCGCAGCAGCAGGGTGCATTTTCATTAAGAATGAAAAATGACGAGCAATCAATCATTGCCCGGGAGGGTGTTTCATTGTGTGCCTTAGCAACGCGGCAGTGCATACCCGGCTATTGTTACTATTACTTACTTACTGGCTGGCTGTTGTTGTTGTTGTTGCTGTTGCTGTTAGCTCGCAACTCTATTGGCCGGGAGATCTTTCACTTGAACACGCGCAAACATCATTTCGCCGTTGCTGTTTATTGTTAATATTATTGCCTGCTGTTGCTGATGCTGATGCTGCTGATGTTGTTGTTGTTGTTTTTTTTGTTGCTGCCGTTTTCGTGGTAGTTGTTGTAGATTGTATGGCGTTCATAATATATCGAGATACACTATGTAGATTGATATTACCTGCCGCTGGTATTCAGAATCGGCAAAATGGGCGCTGCTTGATTGGACGCTGGAAGATGTTGGCGCTGAGCGCAGCACTTCACTGTAGCATATACATAGACATGAAAGTAAGTACATATATAAACACTCACACGCACACATACATATATTTTTAAACGTGTGCGCACATATCATTCGCCGGAATGGCGCACCAACAGCAATGTGCTGCCAGCGGCTCCAGGTGTTGGCGGTGCGGCGGTGTGTGCTGCGCCACTAGTATTTATAAGTTTTGTTGTTTTTGTTAAGTTTTTTGTTTATGGCAGCAGCTGCTTTTGTTTTTGCTTTTGCGTTTAGTGTGTTTTCATGAGAAATGCCTCCATTTCGTTGATTTACAACTTTATTCTCAAGCAATGCGGTTGCCTTCTAGTTGTTATTGTTGCTTTTTGGTGGCACATTACTTTTGAAAGGCAACGCGGTTTACCTTTCAGCTCAATTTAAGTGTTAGTGACTGATGATTTGTGCGTCGAATTAGGCAAGTTATGGCAAGTTTTTGGGCTATTAGTCACAGCAGTTGGGGCGGGTATTTAAAAATGATGGCTAATGATTGGGGGTCGGCGAAAGGTTGGGCTTAAAATTATAACACGACTGTGAGAATATTAAAAAAAAAAACAATTTTTATTAGAGAAGATTATAAAATGAACAATAGTTCTATTATTTGTCATTAGCAACAAATTATATTTAATAATAAATAATTAAAACTTCAAAAATATTTTTTTTTGTCTGAGTCCGTTTGTATGACAGTTATATGCTATAGTGATCTGAACTGATGAATACGTTCGGAAAGTTTAGAGTTGCTCTGGACTATCATAATTAGATGCGGGTATCAAAAATTGGCTTGATTTATTAATGGCCGCCATAGTCATTATTATCTTGATATATGACAAATCGAACAAACAACTTACCATATCAAACAGCTATTCCCGTTCTCCATTAATGACTTTGTTTATGTGTCATGTACTTTTTATTATGCGAATATACCCGATTTTTTGCCAAACAATAATTATTTTCGGGAAGCATTGATTTCCTCACTGTGATTTAAAGGAATCGCGGGTAAAGCATATCAGGAACTTCATAAAGTTTACAGAGGTGCTGCGCCACCTTAGTTTTGTCGTTTCAAAGACGCGTTCGCGTGAAGAAAGGTCAAAATCTTCGAAGAAGAACCAAACTGCAGACATGGCTCCTTGAAGATCCTTGTCACACGAAAGAAGATCTGTTTTTAGCTTTGGGAGTCACCTGCCAAACCGTTTCAAAACGACTAACATACACTGGAAATGATTCAGAAACATGGTAATGGGGTTCCTTATGACCTCAATAACAGGAAAGGTACGAAAAAGTGATTCAACTGCACGGCACGATGCACGTTGCCAAGGCTGTTAAAACCTACCTGCAAGCGCTTAAATGGGAAGTTCTGCCCAAATTTACAAGATACTGCACCATTTAACTATTATTTGTTCTGTTTGATGGCGCAGGATCTGGCATTGAAGTAGTTCCACTCCAAACATGACATCGAAAACTGGTTTAATTCTTGGATAGGATCATAAGATGAACAGTTTTACCGTAATGGCATTAAAACTTTGCCAGAAAGATGGGAAAAAGTTGTGACTAGCAATGGGCAATGCTTGTACTTCATAAAGACAAGCATATGCAAAATGCTAATTATGATGATCATGTGATATTTTTCACAGATAACACTGACAGTCATACCAACCCAGAAAAGAAAATATTTTGACGAATTGATTTTCTCGCGAAATTTAAATTAAAAAGTCTTACAAGTCATGTAAGATATTTTTGATGTCATCCAAAGTCTAGATTACCAGTAAAGTCTATTGACATTTTGTACCGATTTGAACCTTCTAGATGCCGAATTACCCTATTAGTTAGCTCAGGTAATAGGACTGATTTTTGCATCAAAATTTTTGAAGGATCCTATTTGACAGCTGTAAATGGTGAGGCTTTGTGAAGATAAGGATAAAAAAATTCTTATAATTAACGAACTATTACAAATTCCTGCCATTTCACTAACTTTGACGAAGTTGTGTCTACCGGGATGTTTCAACATCAGTTTGACAAAAACTGGAAGAACTCGAACTAGTGTCAAACGTTGTCTTGAGCTTATCTTGACTTTGTGCTTGATATTTGAGTCAAGTGGAAAAAACTCAAATTAATCAACAGTGGAGAAAATAGTATTGCATAGTTAATGGTGTAGTTGGAATAGTTTTTTTTTCATTTCCAAACACTCTTTAGAGGACTTGTCAATCAAAAATAAGAGTAAAGTAAACAAAGCCACAGAAAACTTTAAAAATTTCTTTAGATATTTTTCAAAAGATTCCAGATGTCAAATGCTTGTCAAATAGTTATTGTCAATTACATATTAGATGGCATCTGTCAGACTTTTCCTGTCAAATAGCTGTCAAACGTTAATTGCTCGTAATTAAACTCTTATATTACCGATCTATCTCAAATTCTGTAGCAAAAATTAATTGGCAGCAAACTGAACTCACTTGGCCTTGCGTACGGTTGGGATTTGATCGAAGCTGATGAATGATTTTCAGAAAAATATAAGGTAATGATAACGAATCTGATACCCATGTGCTTCGGATTTTAATTTTGAGAATTTCAATGCGTTTCCTTTGAAAAAGGTACAGCTTGTGAAAATTGGAACAGAGAACATATTATGTAAGTGGTCTTGTCTTGTAAATATATTACCACTTCCACCTATGAAGAGCGGGTGTTATAAATAAATCTCCAATTCCTAAAAAAACAGTGGGTTTTACGCAATCGAAATTTATTAAGATATTCTGTGATCTAACCCTGTTTGGAAGTAGCTAAAACAACATGTATATTAATATGATTGGATTAAGGGGGTATTCTACTCTAGAATTTTGAAAAAATCGATTTTTTTTCATATATTTAAAGTACAGACCCTTAAGAACATATCCTCCAAAGGATTTTTAAAAATTAAAATCATTTTAAAAGCTACAGTTACTTTAGTGACGCAGTACCTAGTCCGGTTCGGCCGTATCGAATTTTTTAAACGCGTTTTTCTCGAAACTACTTTTTTCCGCACGGCACCAGCATTATCTCAAGTTCTAAACAACCGACTTACTTAAAATTTTGTGTGAACTTTTTTTATATAGTCCTTTATCGTTCCTACCAGCATCAAGCATTCAAAAAAAAAGCGTAAAAATTATTTTTATTTTCAGGCAGTCGGCATTTTTCAAAAAAAATCGCGTTCCCTGATGTAGGGACTATAACAGTATCCTTACTGATTAAGAATTTCTTTTGATTTTTTTTTCAGACCACCAGGAGAGTCAGGATCAATGTCACCAGGATGCGCCATTTTTTTACACTTGTCTCTAATCTAATTATTTTAATTTTTAATGTTTTTTTGTAAATTTTTTTTCTGTATTCTTAAGATATCAATAAAAACACCATAAAAAATGTATAGTAAAAATATTTTTTTGGTTTTTTTTAAATAAAATTCAAAAAACTGCCCGAAATTTGATTTCTAGACTAGAATACCCCCTTAACTTAGCAATTTACTTGAGACAGAAAAAACGTTTTCCAAACTACAATATTTTATTAGCACGAGAGCTTAGTGATTTTTAATTATTCCAGCGATTTTAATTATGATGTTTCGGAGGTGATAATATTTGGTCTAAGCAAAATTTTTTGTATAACCGAAATGTTAAATATCAAAAGGAATGGTTCACTTCTTCTTCTTCTTCTTTACTGGCGTAGGCACCGCTTACGCGATTATAGCCGAGTCAACAACAGCGCGCCACTCGTTTCTTCTCTTCGTTACGTGGCGCCAATTGGATATTCCAAGCGAAGCCAGGTCCTTCTCCAATTGGTGCTTCCAACGGAGTGGAGGTCTTCCTCTTCCTCTGCTTCCCGCGGCGGGTACTGCAAAGAATACTTTCAGAGCTGGAGAGTTTTTATCCATCCGGACTACATGACCTAGCCAGCGTAGCCGCTGTTTTTTAATTCGCTGAACTATGTCAATGTCGTCGTATATCTCGTACAGCTCATCGTTCCATCGAATGCGATATTCGCCGTGGCCAATGCGCAAAGGACCATAAATCTTTCGCAGAACTTTTCTCTCGAAAACTCTTAAGTTCGACTCATCGGTTGTTGTCATCGTCCAAGCCTCTGCACCGTATAGCAGGACGGGAATTATGAGCGACTTATAGAGTTTGGTTTTTGTTCGTCGAGAGAGGACTTTACTTTTCAATTGCCTACTCAGTCCGAAGTAGCACCTGTTGGCAAGAATAATCCTGCGTTGGATTTCCAGGCTGACATTGTTGGTGGTGTTTACGCTGGTTCCAAGATAGACGAAATTATCTACAACTTCAAAGTTATGACTGTCAACAGTGACGTGGGAGCCAAGTCGCGAGTGCGACGACTGTTTGTTTGATGACAGGAGATATTTCGTCTTGCCCTCGTTCACTGCCAGACCCATTTGTGTTGCTTCCTTGTTAAGTCTGGAGAAAGCAGAACTAACGGCGCGGGTGTTGAGGCCGATGATATCAATATCACTTTACACAGCCGTATTAGTTTTGCGGGGATACCAAATTCAGACAAAGAATGGCTGACTTATTAAGTCTTATTCTTGAATACATTTGGCCCGGACAGGTAAATTTTTTATGTTCGTGTGAATTTTATTTCGATATGGCAAATGACTGAGTGTTTGGCAGCTGTTAGTATACGATGCAGAAAGTATAGTATGTCTGGAAATTTTTACATTAGAAAAAATATTAACAACGAATTTGCGAGGCGGCTCGCGAACCGTTAAAAATGTTGCAAAAGTGCTTTTGGTAAGTCTACCTTATCTTGGATTTATCTCATAAGTATTTGAGTGGCACGAAGCAGTCAAAGCAGATCGTAATGTCATCGAAAACTTTTCTCATCCGAGTGATCCATCAACCTTTGGGAATGACGATAACATCGAAAAAGTTTAAGAAATAAAAATCATCGTGTTGACATCTGAGTGATAGGAGAGCGTTTCAACAACTCTTATGGATCGATTCAACAAATTTTGGTTAATGTTTTGGGTATGAAACGTATTAAAACTAGAATTGTAACCAAAGAGTTGAAGCTCTGCAAAAAAGACGTGGAGCAAATTTCGCAACAGAGATGCTTGAAAACGTAGCTGAGGATTCTACATCAAACTATTCATCAAACGTATCACTACTAGTGCCAAGACGTGTCTTTATTAATATAATATATATATCCAACTACCCAGCGAATGGCGCACCGAAAATGAACCAAAATCGAAAACCCAGTCACTGAGGGCGCTGAAGGCCAATTCCACCTAAGATTATATCAAGTTGATGCTATCAAGAGGATAGAAAAATGGAAAATTGGATTAAGCCTTACGATGCTTGTATTTGCGCAGCAGTCTAATTTGAAGGCGGTAATATATATTTGTATTCAAATATGTGAAAATATCGTTATTTTTGTCAAACCGGATCAAATTTTATCATATTATAATGAGGAATCATTTTACTATACAAAGTCCTCGCTGAGAAATATTCTTTTACATATGTATATGAATAAAATTAAAAAAAAAATTGTTTTATTATTTACAAATTAAGTAAGTAAGCTGGCAAGTATAAAATATATATTTCTTGCCACGATGCCATAAAACTCTTTGGCAATTAAAATCGTGCGCGTTATCGAGCTTACCGTTGCCGAGGCACTGCATTAAGCCCTACCACTTCATCATTTACTTTTTCCAAGACATTAAACAGAAACAGTGCTACTATTTGACTGAGTATAAATAAAAGCCAGGTGCTCCCCGCAACCCACCCATGCTGCCAAGCGATGGAAAACACTTCAATTTCAATGCGCGCCCATCAAAGGAGCGTCGCCAAGAACGCCACTCACACTCAGAGCGCACCAAACCAGTTGAAATACCTTTTGTCCTATAACTCAACAGATTTACGTCGGTGCAGAAGCGCAACCAATGGGATGCTTGCCACAGTAGCACACATTAATTTTGCTGGCAGAGCGCCTCCCCTCACCCCCTTCGCTCCACACATTTGATTTGCAAGCGCTGCATTGACGCTAATACTTAATTGTTGTGGTGTGGGTAGGAGGGGTTCGGCGTATTAACATTAGCCTAAAATATTGTCCCATAATTTGCCTCGAGCAAGCAACAACAATAACAAAAGCAAACGAAACGATGTGCATGCAGTGGCAGACGAAAATTTTAAATGCCAAAAAAGTGCCGTTCATCACCAGTTACAGCCGCCAGGACACACACAAACACATACTCATCCAACTAAAATTCATCCCTGAAATAGCGCAGCTTGCAGCTTTTCGTAAGCTTCCGAGAGTGTGTCGGGTAATTTTCGAACATTTCCCATCACTCAAGCAGCGAAATTAGGCAATTAAAAATATGCCGAAGGCGCAAAGACTCCCGAACGGCAAGGCGTGTGTTTGTGGTTGGGTGGGCGCTTCTTGGGTTAGGATTAAGCTGAGTGCCAGCGCTAGCGAAACTAAGTACAATAAACAACTATAATAAACAACAGCCAAATGCCAGTGGCAAGAAATGGTAGGGCAATCAGCGAATGTGTCGAAGCACGGACGCCGTTGAATTTTGGCGGCGGGCGGTGTGGTGAGGCCAAGCT
Organism: Bactrocera zonata; assembly: GCA_037783105.1. Classification (NCBI taxonomy): domain Eukaryota; kingdom Metazoa; phylum Arthropoda; class Insecta; order Diptera; family Tephritidae; genus Bactrocera; species Bactrocera zonata. The sequence continues at coordinate 84,339 of JBAWJQ010006022.1, forward strand.
GACATTGTCGTTTGCTGATTACAACTTGAGTGACGCATGTGAGTTTGAGCACAATAAAGCAGAAGCTCAAGGGTTTGAGTAGCACAGCTGCTGGCTGAGAAACGGTTTGATTGCCAGATGGTACCCACCGGAAAAAGGAGACTGGAAGTGTTTGGGTTGTCTAGCAAGCAAGAGTAACTACTTCTTATGATCGTAAAAAACTTGAGACGCTTCTTTAAGATTTTTGCAACCCTTACTAAATGAAAAGTTCTGATACTCAAGGTTCGAATGTCATTCTTACAGCTATTTACCGATAAATCTGTATAAATTCCGGGTATATATTTATACGCAACTTTTTAATAAAATGAGTAATCAGAATCCGAAGATCTTCACTTTCCAATAAAAGGAATAATAAGGATCCGAGAATCTAATGATTCTAGCTTCAGCTTATGTAATCTAAAGAAAGATCTTTGGCGAGGTTGCTTCTCAGGCTTAACATATGTATTTAGCTTTAGATACCTATACTAGCCCCATAATTTCTACGAAACAAGTCTCGCATAAAAAACAAACATTTACACGGAGGACTCGAAAATGGATGCACTTTTCCATCAGGCAACTCCAAAGTTAACATCTACGTAAACAGCCAAGCATCAATCAAAACAAAAACCTCGTTTCGCATATCGGCCGAAAGCATCTTGAGTAGCAGCGCAACAGTGAAGAGTGCCGCCAGGAACACATGACTTTAGTTCCTCAGGATCCCAGGTCAAAAGAGCATCGAATGCAATGAGATTGTGGACAACCGCGAGGTGGCGCTACTTGAGACGAAGGAACATCATCTTCCCTAACCTCGCGTACACAAGATCCTCGGCCGCCTTAATATTCTGGAAGAAGTGGCTTCGATCTCCATCTTCGTTGATGGATTTCGCCACGCTTAATACCCTCCAGTCGCTAGTTGGCACGTCCAGATTCTGTCTTTGCAGCAACCGCACAGCATGTTTCGGGTCAACCTCGCGAGATATGATTCCCTTCGATTGGACGGAATACTGCTGTAATCTAACCTATCCTAATCCGCAAAGAAAATCCTTAAAAAAGACCTCTATGTGTTTAACTGTCATTTTGGGAACTAAAGTTTAAGATAACTTGTTCTTGCAACATCGAATATTCTTCCAGAAAATATTTTGCTGAATACTGCATTTCTTTTAAGATTTTGTTCTAGTTAAACAGACCTTAGATCTTTTCTCCTCTTTATTGGATGTCAAAGTTGGAATGAAGACAAATTTTACTTTTCTGAAAAATTCGCACTTAGAAGTTAAAATCTTTTCTTAAATATGTTAAGACGTCTCCGAAATTCTGCTCCGATCCCGTTACGTTGGCTAAATTACGGCAGAAACATTCCCCAAGTATGCCTTGCGATCGTTTTGAGTTTTTTTAAACTCACCTGTTTTTTGAAGAAAATCTAAAGTTATTGGAATTTAGGTAAGGAAATGAGCAATCTCTGCATTTATTCACATAATGGTTAATAAATTTTAAATTTGAGATCGACAAGATCTTGACATTTTCATGTGGTATCTTTATATACAGTTCGTAAACCTGAAATATACGGTCTGTGGTACTCAAAGTAGGTTTTGACTTCTTTCCTAATCTAAGTAAGGATATAAGTAATATCTAGACATAATTCATTGACTAAACTTGATTCTGTCTTAAGTCCGAAATCGGTGAGAACTTGAGATTTTTGTTTGGTATCGGTAGCGCTGTCCCTACGTTGTTTTTCATTAACTTGGTTTTACATTTTAAATATATTTTTTGATATAAATGTATTCTAGATGCAGAACATGCCTTGATGCTCTGACTTTTCAGACATATTCTGCAGACGTTTCCATGTTTCATCACTTGTTCTTTAGTTAAGAATTTTAGGCATTTCTAATTCTTGTTAAACTTTTCCTGTATAGATCTTGTTTACTTAGTAAAGATATCAGCATCTGGTATAATAACTTAAGATTATTTTTTTTTATTTCGAAACCTAGTCGAGTTCATTTAGAAGTACAGTATTGCATTTATAGCCGGCTAAAAGTCAGATTTCGTCCATCGTTCTCGTTGTTTCATGTCGTAGCCTCCTTTTTTAGTTCTGCCATTCGTTCTCGAATTGTGGTTGTTATTGTAGCAGCAGAATTCTGCCGAGTTGACTGTCTTTGGCTTGATAAATCTACGGGTCCGTTCCGGTTACGTAGACCCGACTGTCGTGCTTTCCGTTACGAATTGTCGAACACAGGGTTGCATTTTCATGCAGCTAAAATATCAAGTTGATTATGCTGCTGCCTAATGTGTACTAAGGATTCAAAGCTCTACAGCTTCTCCACTTCATTGGCCAACACTGTAAGTAACAACCCTCGTGCGTGGAACTCGTCTCTTTTACACTTCTGAGACACTAATTTAGAGCAGCCACTTCGGCGTTGTTTGAGTGTGGCATGGACTGACGCTTTTTAATCAGTCTGAAGTGTGAACCAGCCGGCGACGTTTCCTTGAGTGATTAGCAAAAAATAGGCAAAGCTTTTGTTCAACCAACGGATGTAGACCAATAGGGTAATTTAAGAAATGCACAAGTGTTTTGTAAAATACCCCAAGGGAAGGCAGGCAAGCCAGCCAACAAACAAAAGCGCAAAACCAGTAAAGAATTGCTGGTTCGAGCACTAAATGAGGTCGCCTCGATGGCCATGAATTCTGAAGCAAAACCAAAACTAAAGCAAAGGAGCACAGCAAAATAAAGCAAACAACTAGACGAAGAGCGAAGAAGATGATGGCGCAGAAAAGAAACTGCTGGCAATTGTAAAGTTTAAGCAAAAAAATGAGAAAAGAATTTTCAAAAATGGAGAACTACAGGGAACGCGGGTGGGAACAAAATTCACCAAAAAAAAAAGGCAACTAACCATAGTACACTGCTGGTAATGTTTGTTGTCAATAAATCGTTTGCCAGTCATTCGCTGCAAACACCCTCACACGCTCGGCAGTTATTCATAGCCCTCGCAGCTCCTCGAGCTTCCTGCGGCCACTACATACCAATATAGCAGTATAGTGAATAGTATATATAGTATGTAGTTATTAGACAAGTACTGCTGCTGCTGCTGCTTCTTCGTGCGATAGCAGTTAGTGTCAGACGGACGAAAATATATGACCCAGCAAGGCAAGTAAACGCTTCAGGCGTTCAACGCTCATGCGAACTGGCGGCGGACGGGGCGTAATAGCGAGCAGTCGCATTTCGCCGCAAATCACTATTTCTTAGTTCTTTGCAATTCTTACCAAAACATCAACCCCAAACCACACCAAATATATATGCCATACATATCTACTTGATGGTGATGATGATGACGATGTCGACGAGCATTTCGATGACGACGACGAAGATGGTGACGCTTAAGACGTTGGTATTGCCTCGTAAACGACGACGACGACTTGAAGGACCACCGCTTTAGCTTGCGGGGTAGTCTACAGTGGACGCACCTCAATTGCTACATTTGTACTCCAACTAAATGTTGTTGTTCTTCATTGCTGCAGCTCAAACCGTTGACTACACTTTTATAGGTTTTTAGGGGGTTTGTTGTCCTGCGCGCGGATTCTTTATGTCTTCGGGCGGTAAAATATTGTTTTTGTTTGTATGGCTGTTTGAGCGACTCTGTAGCACATATGCGGGCGGTGCGGTCTGTGCATGAGTGAATTATGGTTTTTTGTCTTTCTTCCTTTGGTTGGTTATACGTTTTTTTTCTTGTTTCTTGTTCTTCTCCTTCGGCTGGTCTACTTTGGCTGTGAGCGGGAAACAGTGGCGTTTCTAGTAGCAAATTTATTGACAGCCATAATAGCGCTGGAGTGTAATTAGAAATTTGGTAATCATTGTTTTTATGGTTTGACGATAACACACCGTTTCAAGCGTGGCAATTCATCAATATGAAGTCTGTGCGTTGGCTTCGGGCGTTTTCGACGCAAACACTGTATTATTTTCGCAAATATAAATTCTTGGCTGTTTTGGTGGTGTGATTTATTTGCAGTGATTTCACAGAATTTTTGAGTCATACGTTAGAGCGTGACGGTAGCCCATTAAATGTCAAATGCGGTTAAGGCACGGAGGTTGGTCGAACTGAGTTGGAGTCCGATATTAAATTGACGGCTTTGAATGGTTTGAACTTTGAAATCTGGAAGTAATCTCATAGCACTTCCAGATTTTTTTGTGGAACTTTAGAGAATTGAAGAAGTAGACAACAGCTTCGAAGCCTCTATACAACGGAGACTATGAGATGGATGTTAAATTAGCATATTGGTAATCAGCAATGCTTTCAGTGGAGTCAGAGCTAGTCAGAGGGTCCCAGTGTTGTAGGAACTAACTAGAGTTTGTATAGAAATTGTATGAATATTGGTGTTTGCTGCGCCGCTTTTCTCTGCTACAGCAGCAGCTCTTTAAAGCTAAGCATACTATATATACACCACAATTTACGTTCTACTCTAACGAAAGATAAGTTCCGCATTCATCAGGGTATTCTGGAAACCTTTTAAAAAGTGATAGCATAAGATATAGTTTCTTTGTTGGTAAAATACAATGCAAGCGGCCGGCCGGTCCTTAACTATAGTCGTCTGAATGCAGTGAAATGCAGACAAAGAAGCTGAAGACATGTCAGAACACTGCACTCCGCACGACAACAGAATGCTTCTTGATGGCTCCTATCGAACACCTCACAGTGGGACCGATATGCTCTCAGTTAAGGAGCATAATGAACTCCTCTCCAAGCTGTTTCTGCTGCGATGCTTTCGCAGAAATCCTTCCTGCTGCCACCTGCTTGTAGCAAAACCGCCTCCTAAGAACATCAAGAGGTCCTTCCTTAACTACGTCGAAAAACAATACACAGACCAGACCTCGGACGTAAAAAACTTCAGATATGAACTGACCGCCATTCACATTGGAACCATTAACACCTTTATCGACTCTCTCTCAGTGAATGGTGTACTTGGAGTCAAACCACCACCTATTGCAGTCGTAGAACTTGAGCTGTCGAGAGAATCGATAGTGGCCCTTGCGCAGTTTCGTTCTGGATACTGTCCTACTTATCCAAAATCAACCCTGAAATATGAAACATACTTGTAAATCCAGCGTGCAACGAGTCCCCGCATGACACTAGCCACCTCTTTGCATGCCCTTGCAAATCCTACACATCTGACAACCCTCTCCCTAAAGTCCGATCCCGTCGCAACCGCACGTTTCCTGAGCGTATCCTTTGATGACCTCGATGAAAATTTATCTTATCCTTACCATCCAAACGGGCATTAGGTATCCGTAACAAATAATACAACAATTTAAAAGTGGACTTTGCTGAGACCAAGGATTTCACTAGATCTCTTACCATTTACCTGCTGCTAGTAGTTGACCAACGCTGGCTGAGCAGATCCGAGGCCCAACAGTTAAGACCGGATCTTAAACAAAATTAGTAATTAGAGGATTTATACAGGTATGACCTCATCTCACAAAACAGAAAAAGAACAAATAATGAAATAAGACTTTTTTGATATAAATGAGCCTACAAAGGACACTGGTCTAATAAAGCTTCCTCAGTTTACTCAATTTTTCACCCATAGCTTTGAAAATATCTCGAATACTCGAAAATAATATATCATCAGTTCATCACCATATCCTCGCAGGTCTTCACCGATCGAAGAGAGGTTTAGTGGGGTCCTAGACAATTCCTCCAATACAATTTTGAAACTACTCCCCTGCAAATTTTACTCCTTATGACGACGCAAAGCAAAATGTAGGTACCGATATTTTCGCCATATATTATTATTGTTGTTGTTGTACTACTTCGTTCATTTGCTTGATGCATTCCCACTTCTTGGTGGCGCACAAAAATTCACCACTTGCAATTGCACTTAAATAATAATGCCAGAAGGAATTCAGTCATTCGTCTTGTGCCATCATTTTAACGGTTCTTACGCTGCTGTTACTGTCGCTGGTAAATCTTGCCAGCCTGTTTGCAACTACCCCCCTGCTGCCACATAGGCCGCAACAGCCAACCGATTGGTTACCACAAAAATTGTAAGCAATCATTGAGACACACACACACACACAGAGCGCCGTTTGCCAAATGTTGCAAGGTGTGAAGTGGAGAAAAGATGAGAATTGCAACATGCAAGTGGCAAACCGGTAACAACACCCCCGCTACAAACACAAAAATCGTCGAAGGATTACAACACTCGTACATACAGTGAAAAGACGAGTGAAATTTTCGCCTCCAACCACCGGTCTTCGCAGTTCCTCAACGACATGCAAGGCCATTATTTCTTGCGCTTGTCTCGAGCTCCATAAAACACTTTAATAGTTTTCTCTTTCTCGACGCTTTCATTTTTTCTTCGGAATTTTTGAGCTGCTCCGCACGTGTTTTGCTGGCGGAGAAAGGGTGTGGAAATAAATGTTAGAAAAAAGGATTCATTGCCCGCCTATGACAGTTGCATGCGGGTGGTAAATTTTGGTAATGTTCTACGAACGCTTTGTTTGGTCAGGAGTGCCGAAGGAATCGAAAGCGACAACACAGAATCGCACTTTGTTGATTTGAGAATCGAAGAATGACATAAATTATAGCGTCTCTCGATGGTTTTATGCGCCATGTAAGAGCACAAATGTGGATCTCTATCGTAGAAATAACACTTATAGGTTTGAGGGTTGTACTCGAGTATTGAAACTTCAGAACAATATTAGTGCTAACAACCTTTATTGAAGGTGGGAAAACTGGGAAAACTATAAACAAACACTCGTTTAATAGAAAATTACATTTAAACAATCACAGGGATCCGCCACAGAAACGTTTTTCGAGCATAAAATGTAGGTATGTCGGGAAGTGCGTTCATTTTCGGAAATCAAAATTCAGGTTGCTCGAAAAAAGTTAAAGAACTCTTGCATAAACTTGTCGAGTGACTGAGTTGTGTCGGAATATACCATATTTATAGAGAGTTGGGTGCATAGAAAGAGAGAGAGAAAGAAAATTAGGAGAATCTGCTTATTGAAATAAAAACCACCTAAAAAGAAATTTTCCATAACCGATACCTAATCTCTACTGGAGTATCCTGATTACTTTGCCATTATAGTACTTAGCAACAGAGCCGTCAATGCAGGCTTTTCCAGCTTAGAAAATTTCTTTTATCATTCCTGTCATATTACACGACGCAGAAGCATGGACGATGACGTATCGAACGGAGCAAGCACTTGGAACATGTGGAAAATTCGAGATAACTGGTATTTGCAAGGCTTTGTAGCCATCCGCGTTAGCGCTGAGTACCAAAGAAGATGGATGCATGTACTGTATGAGCTCTACCGCAAAATCTTTATAGTTAAGCGCATAACAACCCAACCAATGGGCAAGTTAGATCATATCGTACGCATGGAAGACGATGCTCCAAAGACCTATAGGTGAAAAATGGAAGGAAGGACGGTTCTTTGAAAGGATGAAGTGCATAGAGACCTGTCTTTACTCAGGATTTTCAATTGGCGGAACCATGCGAAGGATAAAGGCATCTGGCGAAGTTTAGTGTTCCCAATTCAGGACGCCACACGGTTATAGTGTCAAAATAGAAAAAAAAGTAACTATTCTCATAATTATAAGTTAGGCTTTAGTCAAAAATACATTTAAACTTTGCGCTGACAGAAGTTTTAAGATTCTGAGAAAAGGTCTGTGAAGACTTAGTTAATGCATGTTTTGCTTCAAAACACAAATGAAGAGGCGTTATGGGCTTGGAGCATTAGGTTAGATTAGCTTAATTAGCTAATTCTCCCTGAGGTCATGTAAAATACCTCTTGAATAGCTAGCGATCAAAAAGACTGTGCATATCGCTAAAACTCTTAGCAACTACCACAAATGTATTGAGACTCCGGGTTTGTAGAACCGTGGCAACCGCGATACCTCCACCTTAGTATAGCGAAAGCTCGACGGTACAGGGTAAAGGATCTTGACGTTTCCACCTCATGTGGTATCTATGTTTCTTATTTTAACTTCTGCAAGCTATTCCGTCCAAAATTCTTAGTCTCACTGCGTAAATACCAATATGATATATAATGATTGTCCGGAAAGTAATCCGACTAAGTCGCTTTAAATAAATTTATTGAACCAATAGTTAAAATTCTTTAAAAACTTTCAAAATATGCTCCTTCTGCGTCAATGCAGTGCTGCCAGCGCGATTTCCGATAATTGAAGGTATCACGGAAGGCATTTCCCGGTGGTTTGTGGTCTCATAATGCTTGCCTTGCATCGGCCTTTTCAAGTAAGGAAACAAAAAAGGTCCGGGGGGCCACATCTGGACTATAGGTCACGTAGGTTGTCATTTCCTTACATATTCAAATTTTCTTGGCACACTTCCACTCGCCGCAACGCCTGGTAGTCAGTGAGCCCTTTTGGGACCATCTTCGCGCACACCTAGCGCATGTTCATGTGCTCTAAACGAATACTTAGTTGACGGTCTGAGTTCAAAACTTTGCGCACACGAGTCACATTATCGGTGTTAGTTGAAGTCGAAGATCTCCCAGCACGGTCTTATCAGCGAGCTCTTTCCGGCCCTCCAAAAAAGCCCGATGCCACCAAACACACCACTTTTAGTTAAAGCAACATCTGGGTAAGCCTATTTGATCGTATCAAACGTCTCTGCCGCAGATTTACCGAGTTTCACATAGAATTTAATCGCGTATCTCTAAGCTCTAAAGAATGCTGCATTTTCGGTTTGCACCACTCACAGAAACACGGCGTCGAGCGAAAATATTTGTTTTGACTTCCCAGGTGGTCGAAGACAACTGACCAGCCGTTCGTTCGTTAGCTAGAAACTCCGTCTACCGATTCCAACGCTAATTGCTGATCAATGCTTGCTGAGCTCGCGCCTTTTCTTACAAGCTTATTGGCTTTTCAATTTCTGACGACTCCGCTGCGGTCAGTAAAGCATTACTTTGACGCTAATTCTCACGAATCTTTTCGGTTATCTGACTTTGACAGAAAACATGTTGCAAAACAACAAAATATGGCGAAATCGCCCTCTTTAATTCCTGGTTTGCGACGACTTTTATGCCCTGAAAAGGATATATTAAATTTTCTGCTAATTTTCTCACACCCATAAGGATGCCCTATAAAATACTAGACTATATATATGATGTTACTTAGCCATGACAGTTCATCGATGTAGTCTCTCAGTTTTGGATATCTCGACTTGAACTTTTGCACTTCTTTTATCCTCAATAAGTCATTCATTAGACGGATTCCGTAATATTGGACCACTAAAAGATACAGTTGCCGTACAAACTGGACGATCCGAATTCTTGTTTGGAAAAGTGCCTTATTTGATCAGGTATCTTGGCGGAAATTGGCATGGATTGTTAACCAAGTCAACTCTACAATATCAAAAGAAAATTTCAGACCGCAAAACTATATCATATAGCTGCCATACAAACGGAACGATCAAAGTCCAGTTCTTGTATGGGAACTTCTTCATTTGTGAAGCGTATTTTAGCTTCGGCTTTGTTTCTTCCTGTTACTTTTATTTTGAATTTATTTTTGTGCACTCAAATATAATATTCTCACCATTCTCTATCACTTTGTGATTTAACATTCATTAACTTGATCCAATTTAATTAAATTAAAAAGCTTCGCTTGGGGTCTCCTACACACCAACACACAACGTAACTTTGACATACTCTCTCACATACCACATAGAGTCACACAAATCAGCATATGAACTCGGCGCTCTAGTGTCCATGTCACGGCCGGGTTAATCAATTTCCGTGCTTCGCGGAAAACTTCGCAGTCCCTGTTGACGGCTCAAAGCGGCGCTACACACACTACCCAGCGCTTATGAATGCCCTTTGGACGCGCTTAGAGCGCCACGCAGCATACTCGACTTCAATATCATAATACACTCCTCGCTTGCTTTGCTTTACAACAGCACCTTCGTGGTTCTACTGTAGCCTCCACATTTCCATGTCAAGCCAATGCGGCTAACTTTTGGCGGCTCGACGCTTCGTCGCTTCCTTGCGTTGCCGCAGTCACTTGACAACACGCTTCTCACGCGTTCGCTCACGACACCTGCAACTTCTGATGCTGCCGGCTGCGCATTCATTCATTTCCGTTTCCGTTTCAATGCTTTCATGCCACACGCATACACACACACATGCACCTGTACAGATAGGCGGTTGGGCACCAATCTGTTGAGTGTCAGCGTTTTGTTGCTTTTCAAACGAAAACTTCGCCATTGCTTTGTGGCGTCACGCGCGCGCATGTGTGTGTGAGCGTTTTTCATTTTTGTTGTGCGCCGTTTGCTGCTGCCATTGCCAACGCGCGCCTGTTGTTATTGCTGCTGTTACTTTTTTGAAACTTTTGATGTCTTTTGATCTTTTGTAATTGCAGCTTTCTCGTCGTGGACTTGGCGGTTTTTAAATTAATTTGCTAAAGCGCGATGAACTCACCTCCGCGCCCCTCTCTCTATGTCACTATCCGCTTTCTTCTCTTTCTAACGCGCTCTGGTCGCGCCCTCGCCCTTTCCGGCGCGGTTTACGCTCCATCTCACTTGTTATTGTTTTATTCATACTCACACACACACACACACACTTAGATATATATATACACACACATCCATGGCCAACGCGTGGCATTGGTTGGTGCGCGCTTTTATTCCATGAAAGGATTTTTGGCACAATCCAATTAAAATTTACCGCAGGCGTTGTCAAAATTTCTTTACCAAAACAGCTGACAGAAAAATGAATGAAGTGCGCTGAAACAAATGCTCGCGATTTCTTCGCAGCGCTGATGGAAAATAACAGCCGGTGAAAAATCACACAAGTTTTTGTGGGTGGCAGGCAGCAGTGCCCTTTGAAGCGCCGTGCCAGTTGGCGAAATCTAATTTGAAAGCAGCGCTTTAAGTCGAAAAAATTTATTTTAAATGTTTCATGGAAGAATTATTCAATTAAATTTTTTTTTATTTATAGGATTTTTGAAATTTTCAAGAATTAGAAGTATATAATAAACTTTAATGAAAGGATTGACTTAAAAAGTATGGGCATATTAAGTAGCTGTAAGGCAAAGAGCTAGCATTGTATATTATTCAAGACCTCAAAGATCCTGTAGAATATCTATAGATCTGTAGAAAGTAATCTGTCTCCAAACCACTAAGTTTTGAAAATTTCTTGCTGACGTCAATGTGAGGTTAATCTGTTCCTTTTACATTGGTTAATAAAAATATAGTTCGAGACTACCAAATGATTAAGTATTCAAGCAAAACCAGTCTGCTTTCTGATGCATTTTTCTTATTAAGATAATTTTTATTAAATCCAACGAGTTGTTGAATTTTATCCAGTAGAGACCCAGTGATTCCTCCACGGCATCCTTTCGACCAGCCTTTCACCAAACCAATCATTCTACCAATGGTCGATCTGATCAAACTGTCTGGACGATGGTGCCACGTGTAGAAATTCACGCAAGTAAGGAAAGTTCTCTGAGCGGCATTCACTTAGGATTAGCCAGAAACGATTCTTTTACATATAGCATAAGCAGCATATAACTTCCGGTCTTTGGCCAAATATCCTTTAGGTACCCAAAGCATTTGTTTGAAGGCAAGCTAAAGTGCGAAGACGAGAGATCCCTACCCAGAGTTGTTCGCAGGGTTTGGGACCCTCCACGTAAAAAAATTCCCCAGTAAAAAAACAAAACCTTGGATGAAAACATCTTTTCACGCCTTCAACATAGGTGTCTATGCTTATTGCTTAATCCAATTTTCCACTCAAATATCTCGACTGGAATGGCCGTCAGTTATTTGCGCGAATTTCTTTTTTTTTTTTGTTTTAGTTTCAGATCGTTTAAAGTGGTATCAGCAAGATTGTTAAACAGTTTCGACGGTTAAACACTAAGTAAATAGAAAAGAGTTTGAGTAGTATAGGATACTTAGCTAGTTGTCAAACATATATTTTGCGATCCCTTTACTCGACGTCTTTTTTGCAAAATATTGAAGTGTTCATACCCAAAATATGTTAAGTTGACACATAAGAGATGTTGTGATCATCTGATATCTCTCCAATGGTAACACAACGATTTCTATCATTGTTTAGGTAAGGGCTCAGTAGGGTAATCTGGCTTGGTTTTTTTTTTTTTTCATGTTGTTTTCATAGAAATTTTTATTCTACAGTGGAACTTTTTTCACATATCATGAGGTATTTCGTCGAGTGTTCAAACAAGTTTTTTCGGAATTTTTTGATGACATCTGTCGAATAAATGGCTGAGTGAGTGAGATGTGTTTTTTCGCTGGCGGACACGATTTCTCATGTTTGGATCATATGAAACATAAAAACCCAATTTATTATTAAAAAAGTAATGTGAATGGTTATCGTCTCTATGAAAAAATATTGATAAATAAAAAGGGAATTACGATTTTATTATTTTAATTTTTCCCCAAGTTTAAAGTTTGAGGTGTGTTGATGACCTTTTTCGAAACCTTTCAATGGTAAAGTGGGTTTCCACGTTAATTCTAAGAGTATGAGGCAACAGATAATGCAAAAAAAAAAAAAATTATTTGAAGATGTATTTTTTTCTCTTCTCGGAGGATATATTATCTCTGATCAAGTTCATAACATGCAATAAATTGAGACCGATTTCAACTGAGATCCAATTTCAACTGTTGTAAGAACTTCCATCAAAAAATTCACGTTGACCAGCTGATGTTTGAAACAATTTAAAAGGATTTAAATATTCCCTAACCTCAACAAGAATAAATCAGTTTAAAAATATCAAGAACGATGCACAGAAATGGCAAAAATATGATGATGGATTTCAGATGAACCGTTTGGATGTTCGCCTTGATTGAAGTAGAAGCCTACTGACGGATAATTTATTATACCTTATACTTAGTGAGACCGCTCGTAGTCCGTATCAGAATAAAAAGTTATTGATTTTTTAGACTTTTAATTAATTAGCCATTGAAATAGGACCACAAATATACTCTTAATAGACTGATTTATCGAATACCGACTGCTGGAAAGATTTTTCTTTAAAAATCGCTTTTAAAGTAGCCAGACTTGAACCTAATTGATCCTGATCTGCTGGACCTTTGATCATCTATATGGTTATCGGCACTTAAACTACTTGAACGACGGATCAAGTCCATCATTTTTCGTGGTAATCTTAACATTATTTGTTTTTGTATTTACCTATGCTAGTATATTGGTTTGTCGTGGACTCTATTGAGACTGCAGATTGTTCAGCAAACCCATTAGTGGTTAAGTAAAATTTGGGTTTGAAGGAAATTCAGTAAGCCACTAAATATTATATATACATGGCAAGATCCATTACAAAAAAATTTATAAAGTGGTTACCGAAACGGTGAGGAGTCATGTATCATGGAACAGTGTTCTCCTAACCCTCTAGTGCATATGCCTGCCTACAGACGGGGTGTTTTCAAAATCAGATATAAAATATTTCTTTTAATATTAAAATTCGGATTTTTTTTCAAAAGAACGCTTAAAGTTCAACTTACGTAATGGTTTTTTCAGATTGGCAATACTACTTCTAGTTTTGACGTACTGTCAATTTGAAGTGACAGATTAGCACTTTCCCGCCAATTTAATTATTTTTGCAATCAACACAATTTTCTGAACAACAAGAAATATAAATTCTTGTGTCGTTTCAAGTTGAAAAAAATACTTACGGGTGTGGAATTTTGTGCTCTTTATGATAGTGTTCGATTTATAATAAAAAAACTAATAGCAGGTGAGTAAATTCGAAAATATTGAACTCCGCCTTGAGGCGGACTCATGCATTGCGCTGCCTACCTTTTTCAAGTAAAATGAAATATTTGTGATACAATTGAAAATTTTTCTTATTTTATTATTGAATAATAATCAGATATGTCGCGTTATTCTAAGACCCATATGACGGATGAAGAAATTCGACAATATTTCGAAGAGTCGCAATTGGTAACTGATACTTCCGACAATGAATGCGATTTTGATAGTGACGATTCTGATATGGATCCAACCTACTCACTACCGGAAAATGATACGATTTGGGAATATTGTTGTTTACGTCTGTTTATCGCTTTCCTAACAGTCGCTCATATTGGGGACAATACGGATTAGATCCGATACGTTTATCCATGACATGCAATCGATTTGAAGAAATTAGAAACCACTTGCATTTCAATAATGATGCGTCTCGTATAGAGAAAGGTCAACCTGGTTATGACCTCTTGTATAAAATAAGGCCGCTAGTAAAACATTTCAACCAACGTTTTTCTTCAGTTCCAATGCGGCAGAGACTTTGCGTTGATGAGCAAATGTGTGCCACGAAAATGAGTGGAAACCCAGTGAGGCAATATATGCCAGCAAAACCTCACAAATGGGGAGCGAAACTATTCGTGATTTGCGATTCCTTTGGATATTCGTATTCCTTTGAAGTTTATTGTGGCGCCGGCGATAACAAAATTTTGCCAAATTGTCCAGATCTTGGTGCTGCATCCAATGTTGTAGTTAGGTTGTCACAAGTCATACCAAACAATGCCAATCATATTATTTACTTTGACAACTTTTATACCTCATTGGGATTGCTATTATATATGAGAAGTCGCGGAATTCACAGTTTAGGTACAGTGCGAGGAAATCGAGTACCAAATATAAAACTTTCCACAGACGCAGAGCTGCAATCAAAAAAAGTAGCACGTGGGTATAATGAAGAATACGTGGGAAGTGTTTTTGGAGTAGACATAAGCAGCGTTTTGTGGTACGACACAAGAGCAGTTCGTCTGTTATCCACCTACGTAGGAACAGATGCAATTGTACATAATGAAAGTTCATATTCCTTAAAGGCAAATCGTTGGGATCGAAAATTGAAACAAAATGTTGAGGTGGATTGTCCAGCTATTGTGAAAGAATACAACCAGCATATGGGTGGTGTGGATTTGGTTGACGGATTGATTGGTCGATACCACATAAAAATGAAAACCAGAAAATGGACAAATAAATTATTTTACCACATGCTGGACGTGAGTATGGTGAATGCATATTGTCTTTATAACCGACTAAATAAGGACGTCCTAAAGTGTAAACTTCCTGACTTCAGATCAGAAGTGGCAGAAACACTTTGTTTGATTGGTTCGACAAAACCTGTAAAACGTGGTCGTCCATCGTCTTTAACACCTCCACCAAAAGCTAAAAAGACGTATCACCTATCAGAAAATATAAGATACGATCAAATAGGACACTGGTGTAAGTTTTTGGACCGCTCAGGCAAAAAAATGTGCAAATTTCGTGGATGCAAATCAGAAACTCAGGCATTTTGCATTAAATGTAAAATTAATTTATGCAATTCAACGGCAAAAGATTGTTTTTTCAAATATCACAATAAAGAAGAAATGAAAACATAAATTTATATGAACAATAAGGGTTAATGCATAGGTCCGCCTTGAGGCGGGATTTTTATTTTACCTGTAAAAGGTACACAAATTGACAAATCGAAAAACTAACATCAGATTCGTCTTCACAGACCTGAATATAGTCTAATATAAAAATCACAGTCGAAACAAAAATTCATGCATTAGAGGGCTAAAGGTACTCAGAGGAATTATTTAACGAGGGCATCATGAAACTAAACGCGTCTCTGTAAGCATACTCTGACACATAATTCAGAATTAGCTCAACACTTTCTTCTTGATTGCGCCGTATTTGAGAAACACCTTGCATCCCACACTTGGACTAATTATAATCAGTTCTTTGCTAAGTAAATAAGTATCGAAATATTATATTTACTTACTTGGAGTTCTTTTGTGGCTGCACAAAGGGCTAATCATAATTAGTTCAAGTGCGATCTTCTCTTGGAATCAGCAAAGCTCGTCTCCTAATTAAACTAATTCAATCAAAAGCTATACAAACTGCAAGTAAGCGCTCTCATTTCTTTATTGTCCTTATTAGAGACTTCGTACGATCATGGGACAAGAAAAAAAACGCGCGTGTACCAAATTCCAACATGTCAACAAGGAATCACGTTGTGCGCCATTATTCTCGATATCGGCAGGATGGCGGGCGGATCAGCCGTGCAACACAAAGCCAGGCAACGAACACTGAATTCCACATGCCAAACAAACGTGTCCGGCAATGTCCACATGTATTTGCGTCCGTCCGCAGCAATGAACATAAATAAAGGCACCTACCAACAGTTGAGGCACCGGCCGTAGCTTAAGTCGTAGCAGTGACGCAGTGGCTTAAACTAGCCAAGAAGCGCTGTGGCAAGCAAAGTGAGCGGAAGCGTGGATGAGGAGACTCGAGGGATACAGAAAAAAGAGGAATAGGCGTAAGCGCTGGAAATCCACGAAAAAATACCAAAGTCCATCAATACAATGCAGCTACAAGCACATATACTGGTGTGTAACTCCTTGCCGACACACCAACAACAGCAAAATGTCAACAATCGAATATCAGCCGCGCTCGCGGAGACGCTGTTGGCCGTGTTGGTGGTGCGGCTGATTGAAACAATGGCATGTCGAAGCGCGTTGGGTGCTCATACGTTTACGTAACGCGGCGCTCCCGCACCATCCCTACTCCAATCGTGGACCCTTCAACCGACACCGGTGCCCAACTACTTCGGTACGCTTGGCGAAGTTAAGAGTGACTATATCAATGCCAACATCTGAAAGTGTATCTGCGCCTGCGTTACTATGCCCTGCATAAACAAGCGCAACAACAACAACAATGGTGGCAAAAACACCAAAAACAATGAAGGCAACAACTACAACAACTATGGTGGCAACAACAGCGGCAGCAGTTGCACATCCAAATGAATTGCGGCTGGCTTAAATTGAAAAGCAGTTAAGCAGCAGCAACAACAACAACAGCGGCAGCAGTCAACAAAAGTGTCGTCGTTTATTTACGAAATTCACAAAAACGAAGACGGGCGAGGATGCAAGTGAAGTGTGTGCTGAGGTAGTCAGGTATGCTTGTGTTGCACGGTGAGCTGGAAACTGTGAAATCGCATGCGCCAACTGCCACCATCAATGCCAGGGCAGCAACAACAATGAGATTAACGGCAACAAAAACAATAAGTAACAACAACAAAAATTACAAAAACAACAAGAAAATGTTAAAAGCAACAACAACATCAAAAAAATAAAAAACACAAACGATGTGATATTCACTCGCAAATGTAATAAAAATAATGAAAACAATAACACCAACAAAACACAACATTACAACAACAACAATATCAACCACAGCCACAATAACAACAACAACAACAACAACAACAACAACAACAAATTTTATATTCGTTCGACATTTCAATAAAAATAACAAAACCAACACAACAACAATTATAAACAAACTGCAACAACAATAGCAAAAACCACAACTACAAAAGAAAATACAACAACAAAAAATGCAAAAACAACAAAAAATTTGATATCCGCTCGAAATTTCAATAAAAGTAACAAAAGCAACACAACAACAATTATAAAAAACTGCAACAACAACAATAAACACTATAACAACAACAACAGAAACAACAAGAAGCTGAAGATTCGTTCGAAAATATATTAAAAACAGCAATAAAAAAGCAACAAAAACAAAAATAACAACAACTACCGGCTCAGTTGCAATATGCCGCGAAGGTGGCTACACATACCACTCAGCAGTTCGTTATTGTTGCTGCAGTTATTGCACCAATTGCTGCTGCTGCTTCTGACATTGCGTTCTTATTGTTGTTCTTCTTCTTCTTTTTGTTGTTGCCCTTGCAGCTGTTACTCTACTCAAATTGTTGGTGGCGTGTTCTTTTGTCTTCTGTTATGTTATGTATGTTGCTGTCGTCGCATTGATGTTGATGCGCACTCAATACGCGTACTGACCAGTTGTCCATAGTGCGCGCATACACATCGCCTGGCAACCAAACCCCTCCACTCACTCCTCAACCCCATTCAATGCCGCAACGCAGCTTTGCTACATGCCACATGCAACTGAAGGCCGGCACAAGCCAGCAGTCAAGCGCAGAAGTTGTGAGCTGCCAACGTAAGCAACTGACAGAATGCGACCAACGAGATGATCTTTTGCGCTTCTTGCTGCTTACGGCTTGCATCTTGCAACACTGGCGATGGTCAGCGTGTTGTAAGCTCTAAACATGGTGATGGTGGTTCGCATGAAGGGCTTAGTGATCTTGTTGCTGTTGCTGTTATTGCGCTTGCAATTGCCGCTGCTCAGGCTGCTGTTTTGCCTACTGTACATAGGGAAGCACAAACACACACACACACACGCAAGCAAGCGCAGAGTTGCTAAAGGTTAAAGATAAAATTGCATTTTCATTTCATGTGCTGGCGATGAGGGACAGCAGCAACAACAAGCATATACAGCAGTAGGCATGAGCAGCAAGAAACAAATAAATAAAACCCAACAACAACAACAGATAACTGTGTTCATACAACTTTTGAGGATTGGCAAACATTCTCCCAGCGAGTGTCCGATGGCGATCGATTGCCTATGATGTACGGCGCATCGAATTTATGCGCAACACACACACGTAAACAGTCACACACACACATTTGGCCGGCTTATGTAATGCTCACCGCTGCTACTGCTGTTGTTGCACTTTCAGGCCGGTGTTTTTGCCATCATCAGCAGATCGCCTCTCACCAAGTGCAACAGCGGATCAGTAACCCTCGTGTAAATAACACTGAAATTGTTAAAACTGTACAGAAATGCAAGCGAAATTGCAAAAACAACCCTGTGGTATTTGAATTTCAAACATCGCTGTGAAATTTCTGCGCTGAAAAAGATACGTAAATTATCAGTGGCTCCTTAGGGATACAGGCGTTGAGAGACAGCTGTGACACTTACAAAAGACCACAGCATGTTGCTGTTGCCAAGCATGGCGGAAAAAGTGACGCGATTGCTGGTAAACTGAGGAAGCCTAACAATTTTCAATTTCAAGCGATTTATTTCTTCTCTCCTTTTTGTTGCTGTAAATTATTTGCTCTACGAATGGCCTATTATATCTTTTAACCATAATAATATTTGTTGATAGAACCTAATACATATATTTATATATACTGCTCGAAGGAAGCTTTTGAAGAGCTTTAGCAGTTTTATGAAGTGGTTGCATTTCGCTCTGATGTTACAGCCTTTTGAACACTCTGTTCTTCAACTTTAACTAAAACATTTTTGAGTGCTTATCTTTCCGAATATTTATATTTTTTATAGCCTGTGTCGCAGTTAATATGAACTGCTTGAAAAAAAAATTTTTTTTTCGGGAGCTTTTAAAATTTGCAAAGTTTTCATATGGCCCAAACTGAACTATATCACATCATATTAATGTTAAGGGGTAATACCTGTACACTTACAAGTCATAAAAACCCGTTCTTCTCTGCGAATTTTTTATGGAGAAGCCTTTTATTAGGTTAATAAATAAAACTAATGAACACTTACAGCATTTAATATTTCGAAAATTCCAGGAGGACTTGAGAAAAATAATGTCTGGAGATGGGAAAAAAGGACTAGTCACAATTTTGGATTTTTGAGAAAAAAGCGGCTACTCAAATGAAGTGCTTTTAGTGAAAAAATTTACACTTCAGAGTGGATAAAGAAATTAAAATATTTTACATTATTATCAAAAATCGTCCTACTACGTCTAATAAGGTCGAGTGAGAATTTCGACAAAATTGGTCTAGCCGTTTCGAAGAAATTTTTTTCACTGGCTCTAAAAACAACTTTTCAAGTAAACTCAAATAAAGTATTGAGAGCCGAGTACACTAACTTAGGTGATTCTTACACATGCGCTCATAATTTCAAAACTATTTGCCGACCAATTTCAAATTTTCAGATATTATTATATGTATTTGAGAATAATCTGCCAAATTCGATATATCAACCAATAATCAATTTTTCACAAGTGGATATAACCTCTTAAATTTAGAAATAATGGTAACAGGTATTAAACGGTGAGTGGAGATTGACGACTAAAGCTCTAGTGTCATCTATCCTTTATTTATTTATTTTTTTATTTTATATATTACCAAATTCTCGATAGTCCTTATTAAATAATATTTAGGAAAGCCTTGCCAAATATATATGTATACTAACTACTTCCTCAGTTTACTCTTATTTGTCATTTCTTTGTAAGAGGAAATGAAAAAACATATTATCTTTATTATCGAAACATTTGCCAATTTCTATGTATTGTCCAAAAGAAGTATAGTTGTATCAAGGGTGTCTATTTTGATTGAAACTTATTGAGGCGTAGGAAGAATAGCAATCGCGTATCGCCGTTTTTCTGCTCATTAAGTTTAAAAGCACACATCCTGTTATGCAGTAAATTTGCAATTTGGTCTGGAGTTTCAGGCTCCCTATCCCAGAACCGGCTATTTGCACAAGCAGCCAGACCCATGTTATAAATAAAAGTGCCTCTTGAGCTTACAGTAGCCAGTGTAGAATGCGAAAAGTAGGATGAGTTTGACTCTAGGGCAAAGGTTATAACCCCCCATTAGCAAATTGAATTGCCTTCTACTCCGTCTTTCTAGCGGAGGTGTTCTTATATAGGACGAAGACCCATCGCAATGAGGGGTTCAGACCCTATTATGTTAGTGTTTGCTGCAAAGCGTGTGAGCCAGTTCACAGATTGTTTTAAGTGCCGCTTGACTGTTGCTGAATATGGTTATACGTTCATTGCGATAGTTGTGTTGAAGGTTTATCTCTATGCACTGACTTATGGGGAAAAATTCTGCTTGAATAATGTGGAAAACTTCTCATAGGTATGAAGAGGTTCGCGGTCCCACGACTCCTGAATCAATTCCCTCCAACGTTTTCGAGCCGTCGGTGTACCTCTTGATTGTACTATCCTTAAGCAATAGCTCGAGAACAGAATCATTCCATTTAGTCTTACTGTTTAGGGTATTACACCACTTAATTCCTTCATCCGATGCGAATAGATCACCTTACCTCTGTCACACTATTCTGCTGTCTAACTCCATTTTACTACTGTGCCCAAAAAATAAGGTGACATTGTATTTATTTTGAAAATTCTTTATTTATTTTTCCAAATCAATTTCATCCCCTTCAAAGTAATGCCCTCCCGATGGAATGCACTTATGCCAACGAAATTTCCAATCTTCGAAACACTGGTTGTAGTCACTTTCCGGAATGGCCTTCAGTTTCGTCTTCGCTGCGGCTTGAATCTCCGGTCTTTGAGCTTGGTGAACAGCCAGAAGTCGTACGGCGCCAGATCAGGTAAATACGGTGGTTGCGGAACGATATGGGTTGAGTTTTTGGCGAAATGATCACGAATTACGAGGGCAGTATGGGATGGTGCATTATCCATTATAAAAACCAGGAACTGTCTTTCCACAATTCCGGCCTTTTTAGACGGATAGCGTTACGCAAACGACGCATAACATTCAAATAATATTCCTTGTTGACTGTTTGACAGGTTGGAAGGAATTCATAATGCACAACACCGCGATAAGCGAAGAAAACAGTCAACATGACCTTGATTTTTGAGCGACTTTGGCGCGATTTTTTTGGCCTCGGCTTTCTTTTGGCACGATATTCGCTCGATTGATCAGTTGTTTCGGGGTCGTAAGCATAGACCCAGTCTCATCGCCAGTTATAGTGTATTTCATGACACCCTGGTAGTCGGAAAGCATCGTTTCACACACTTCAATGCGACGCCTTTTTTCCAAAAAATTCAATGTTTTCGGTACCAGTCGAGATTTGACGGGCTTGAGACCCAAAACATTCCTCAAAATGGTATTGGCTGAGCCTTTCGATATGCCAACTTCATCAGCAAGGTCTCTAATTGTTAATCGACGGTTTTTCAACACAAAATCTTTGATTTGTTGAACGTGAGCTTCGTCGGTTAAGGTTGATGGTCGCCCTGGACGTTCACGGCCGACTTGGAACTTACTATACCACTTGTAAACATTTTTTTAGACATAGCCTCATCACCAAAGGCTTTCTGCACCATCCTCAACGTATCCGCAGCAGAAAATTGATTCCGTAAACAAAATTTAATGCATATTCTTTGCTCAACAAATTTCACATCGCAAAAAACGAAAAACTCACTTTTAGCAGCTCACGAAACGACACGTATCTCAAACACTAATGAATATTTTGACATGAAATTTGACACAAATGTTTTATTTTTTGGACACAGTAGTATATTACTCTGAACATAGTAATTAAAGTTTGTCAAGGAGTTATTAACAATTAGAAGAAGACGGCGGTGGATTGAATTATCCTTACGGGAACTAGTCACTCAGTTGCTGAGATATCTGCTCGAAATTTAACATATGTACATATATTCTTATCGAAGACAATGCACCGATCTTCGAAACAATTGTTCAGCACAGACTGCTATAGCGTATAGCTGCCATACAAACTGATCGATAAATCCAAGTCCTTGTATTGAAAACTTGTTTGTTTGACAAGATAGCTTCACGAACTTTAGATCATACTTTTTTATAACATTTTATGTTGTCAAAATAGATATTTATATCCAAGTTCCAGAAGAACAACATATTCTAATGAAATATTAACTAAACTTTTGAACGAATTTCACGAAACAATAACTCAAGCTGCTAACTACTAAGCAGATGCAACAAAGTGCAACAAATACTTATATAGTACATACTTATATATTTTTAATGTATATGGGTGAACGCCAACAATGTAACAAATAAATATCGAGTTGTGTTAGTCAAAAATTTCACTTCAACTTCTGCTGCTTGGAGGACTGTTCAAAAATTCACGAATCACCCACTTGGCAGCCATGTGCACTCCATTAATATATATTATTAAGTGCCGTTATTGTGAAATAGAAATTATAAGCAGATTTGAAAAATATTTCTAGATCGAACCCAGATTCGCTACAATAAATCACAATTAAACAAAACAGCCTCCCACCCAATGCGGCAAATGGTGGCAAGTGGCGGCCGAGGCGTTTTCTTCAAAATTGTCAGTTGTGTCATTCATAAATTAGGCGACGAGATGATTGTGATACAAAGCATGGAAGTAAGTATAAATTTTTGGATATATATGTATATACGTATACGTATATATGTATATACGTACATACATAGTACATATGTCTTCACATTAGAGAATATTTATGCGTTCTCATATTGTGGCAGCGAAATTTCGAATGCTTTATGATATTCGCCAATATGACTGGATTTCATATAATTAGAAAATAACACAGCAACAACAACAACAAAAATGAACAGTACAACAAGCAGCAATAATAATAAAGTGCTACACAAGCGTTTGTCTATCAAAACGATGCACACACATACATATTTATATGGCGACTAAGTTGTATGTCGCCCGTTGAAGATGAAGACACGAGATATACAAATATTAAAATTTATTGACAATAACTCGCGACAAGCAGGCAACATACAGTTATACAGATCTCTAAACGAGTGGACAATAGATTTACGTTGCTGTTGTTCTTGTTGTTGTGGCAAGAATTTATGTTGTAGTGATGTGAAAACGGGCAGCTTTGACAGGCGCTCTGACGCAGTGTCATTTCGACCACACATACGCACATACACTAGCACAGCGACACTCATATACACATACACACACTCTCATACGCATACCCACACACAAAGTTGACCGTCGCCGAAATGAGTGATTGCACTACGCCAATGGTGACGTTCAAATGTCTGGCAGCGCGCTGAGGCGTTGAGCCGCCAAGCCAAAAGGCGGCAAAAGTTGCGCGCCGCAATCAAAATAACAACAAGCACCCAAACACACATGCAAACGCGCGTTATAGTGTAAGTGTGTGTGCAACTACAACTAACAGCGCTACAGCGGAATAAGCATTTAATGGTCTTGAT
Organism: Bactrocera zonata; assembly: GCA_037783105.1. Lineage (NCBI taxonomy): Eukaryota > Metazoa > Arthropoda > Insecta > Diptera > Tephritidae > Bactrocera > Bactrocera zonata. Next base: position 108,174 of record JBAWJQ010006022.1, read on the forward strand.
TGCTGATGGGCCATAAATAATCGCCAAAAATAAATTCGGACAAAATATTTCACTCTTGATCGTCATCTTCGGCAATGTTGTTGCTGTTATTTTGGTATTAAAAACAAGTCATAAATCGCTTGAAAAGCAGAGCAAGCAAGCATCACAATGCCTAAGTTTGCGTGTTGTCATTGCGCGGTTATTTATAAGCATATGCGGATATGTGCGTGTATGTGTGTTTCGAATACATTTGTGTTCGTGCGTTTTGAGATCAACAGCGTGTTCAAAACTGTTGAGAGTGTAAAACAAACTAGTTGAAGTTCATAATGCAGAAATTTTAACTAAAACAAGAAAAAACGTTAACGTTGGAGTCGATTCGGAGCAGTTCGCTGCTACTCGGAGCTGATCTATGGAACGACTTGGTGCATTTTACGTCGTGATCCTAAATTGAAAGCCGCTCGATCTTCCCAAGTGACATGGCTTTGCTATATGGGCTCTTGAAAAATTACAAGAATATTCGACGTTTTCGAGCTAAATTTAGTTCGGCGATGAAGCCCGTTTCTGCCTCAATGGGTACGTAAACAAGTAAAAAATTGCCGCATTTAAGACGAAGAGTAACTTAAATAGATTCAATAGCTTCTATTCCATCCAGAGAAACGCTTTGATATGGTTTGTGGGTCGGTGGAATCATCGCTCAATATTTCTTCAAAACTGACGCCGGTGAGAACATAACTGTCACTGGTGTCATCACGCCATCATATCCGCCTATTAGCCTGAAATTGAAGCTCGCGATCTCGGCGAAATTTAGATTCAACAAGACGGCGCCATTTCCCACACAGCACATCAATCAATGGATTTATTGACAGAACACTTCGGTGAGCAGATAAATTCACGTTTCACGATCGATTGACCACCAAGACAGTGTGATATCACACCGTTAGGTGTCTATGCGAACAATCCCGCTTCAATTTAGGCCTTGGAGCAAAACATCACGCGTGTCATTCGCCAGTTACCAGTCAATGAGCTCGAAAGAGTCATCGAAAAATGGACCCAACGGATGGACCATCTGAGACGTAGCCGCGCCCAGCATTTGAAAGAGATAATCTTTAAAAAAACAAATGCCAAAGTATGTTCTTGCGAATTATAATATACATTCACCATTAATATTGAAGTTTCCGTGTCTTTACTTTAAAAAGTAGGGAACCCCGAAATGGATAACTTTTATAATTGTGAAATTGTGCAAGTGAAATGTATGAGCTTCTCAATAAAAGAAAAGGTGATCGTCCTTGTGGGATTCGAAAGAACTCAGCCATAAAACCCTTTTCAAAAATTCCCTTAACACAAAAACACAAAATATGGCAAGTGAAAAGGATTTATCGACCAAGTCTTATTCAAGATGATCTCCACATGAGAGTCTATCGTTGATCAACTTCTGATATTTTGACAATGCGCTTGAACCAAACTACGTTCAGCGAAGCAAGCGGCTTCTTCAGTGGCACGAGGTCAATGGCCATGCAAGTATTATTTTTACAGATGAAAAAGCTTTAACTTTAACAGTTGAGAAGTATCTACTAAACATAACGACAAAATTTGCGCCAATACTTTCAAAGACGCAAAAAAATCCTAGTCCAAGCATTAAGCGTAGTCAACATCAAGCAGCTGTAATGGTTTGGTGACTGCCCGTCTGAAATGCGTTACACTTTCTGCGCTTCTGTGAAAAAGCGGTTGAAACTATAGTAAAAATGTATCAACGGAATGTTTTAGAAGATTTTGTTCCAGCCCACATGGACCACTCAGCAGAAGGTTGAAAGCAATATTCTTGGTTTCATAGCAATAGGTGATCGGCTGCCTGAAAGTCCAGATTTTAATCCATTGAACCATAGTTTTGTGGTCGGAGTTCGAGAACTTGATCTGTAGAATACCTAACAGATATATTTGGTTCAGGCCGTGTTTGATACCAAAAGCAACTGATCAATGGTCGAATCGTTTGAAGGCTTGTGTGAAAGTAAGAGGTGATCATCCTCTGCGAATGGTAGGCACCTTGTCGTGGTGCAGAGGCTTAAACCGCAGCACAGCACGGCATCTCCCAGCCGCCAGGGGTGATGCTGAAAAGGATCTCTCCTGGGGGCTGGCGGAAGCCGCATGTGCGCGGTGACCAAGAGCTACCACCTCCTAATCCAGGGTGTTATGCGACCCGTGCCCATTGGATGATTTGCAGCCAGGAGGTGAATTCGGCTGTATTCGTACGGAGCCTTCCCAACACCGGGCCGCCTTGGGAAGTAACGGTGGCCTTACTGCGTCAAGGGGCTCTGGCGCAGCGGACTTTCGGAATTCCCCTTACGATGACTAGACCGGGAGGCTCACAACACGGGCCAAACGGTCGTAAGAACAAGATGAATAAACAACAACAACAACAACAACAACAACAAACAACAACAACAACTACAACGGCAACGACCCAAGCAACGACAACGGACAACAGCAGCAGCAGCAGTAGTATCGCCGGTAGGAGTGGCCCATGGGCTAAACGCAAGGCGTTTAAATTCATGGAGGCGATGACGCCGCAAGAACGGGAGCTCTTTGAAGAGCACGCTCGCGACGACGACGACGTGCCCTCCTGCAGCGGAACTCAGCGCAGTGTGTCTACCGAGACCACGATAAGTCGCGCAAATGCTGCCCCCGCAACCCCCTTGAGCAGGATCGACTGTGGAGAGGAGGGTGGTTTCACAAAAGTGGAATCTAGGGGTGAACGGAAGAGGAAACGGCAACGAGGGAACATCCCCTGTACCCCGAAGCCAGGACAGCCAGGAGGCCACGACGACCCACGAAGAACTGGAATGAGCGGGGCCACTCTCAAGTGGTACCTAAGATTCCTGGAGGACGGCCTGTCACCAGAGTCAGCGGAACATCGGGCTCTGAGTAGGAGCAGCGGGAACAACCCCTCTCCCAATAGCGTTCAACGCACAGGCGTCAATGGTGGGTCGGCAGCAACAAGGCGCAGGAATCGAAGGCGTCGCCGAGCCCAAGCAGCCGCGTCGGAGGCACGGAGCGAAGCAAGGCCGGCGCCCCAAGAAGCATCATTGGAGAAGAGGAAGAGTGGCCAAATAACGCCACAGGAGCCACCAAGGCCCAAAAGACCACGGGAGGACAAACCACAGGAGGCCAGTGGAAAACGCTCCAACCCCAGCCAGCAGCCGGTGAAAACCACAAGCCGCAAATACTCGGAGGCAGTGAGTAGCATCCGAATGGCAGTGTTGCCCCGCAATTACCCGGCGGAGGCCCTGGAATCCGAACAGCTAACGGACCTCCAGGACTGCCTTGTAAATGCACTGTCTGTCGGTGTCGGCTTCACGGGCGCCTTCAATGGCATCTACTTCAAGGGCGGCATGCTGTTAGTCGACTGCCAAGAGGAGAAGTCGGCCACCTGGCTAACGGAGATTGCGCCAAGGCTAGAGGGTTGGAAGGGTCCAGCCCTGTGTGTTAAGCGAGGGGAGGACATACCGCAGCTGCATAACATGGTGGCGTTCTTCCCAAGAAGCGCAGACAAGGGCTACGACTTCGCGCTCAGTCTGGTGAGAAACCAGAACGAAGGTTTAAGTACCTCAGCGTGGAAGGTAGTAGCGAGCAGCGTTGAGGGTTCTGGGTGGAACCTCAACATTACGATGGACGACCAGTCATACCAGTATATTAGGCAGAAGGGATTCAGGCTGAATTTCCGCTTCGGCAAGATCATCGTGAGGCCATGGAGGCCCAAAACGACGACAGCAAATGAGGGAACCGCGACGGGGATGACCGCAGCACCGGCTCCACCCGTAACCCGCCCAGCAGCGCATGAAGCGACTGCAGCAGTGGTTTCGGAAGAGCAAAGCGCGTCCCCCAATGAACCCATCTCGGCTGGACAGGCTGGGACCACCGCCGCAAACATAGATGGAAGCAGCAAGCTCCCGAACGAGCAGGATGTCATGCCAACCACCCAAGAGCTCCTGGAGGGCCTGGAGATGCAGGTTGATGAAGAGGCAGCGGACGAGGACCTGTCTCTCATCGAGCCCATTTTATAATCTCCGGAACCGGCATAGAAGTGGCCCAGGTGAACCTACATCACGCATCGGCGGCCTCGGCGGTCATCGTGAAGAGGTTCATCTCGGATAACCTGGGCATCCTTCTAATCCAGGAACCTTGGGTGTTCAAAGGAGAGGTAAGAGGCCTCAACTCGAGGAAAAGCAAGGTAATCTGGGATCTCTCTAGCGAGAGACCCCGTTCTTGTATAGTCGTTAGAGCCGATATAGACTTTTTCTGTATTTCAGGGTTCCTAACGCAAGACCTAGTGGCGGTGCAAGTGAAGGACAAGGAAGGGTCGGACTTCGTCCTCGCATCCGCTTACTTCCCGGGAGAGACAGCTACAGCACCCCCCATCTATAATCAGTCTGGTGGAATATTGTGACGCCAACGATCTTCCACTGACTATAGGATGCGATGCCAATGCGCATCACTTAGAATGGGGCAGCACGGATTGCAACGCGAGGGGTGAGTCACTACTTGAATTTATAACTAGCAATAACATTAACATAGAGAATGTAGGTTGTGAGCCAACCTTCGTAACTAGTGTTCGCAGTGAAGTCCTAGATATCACCCTGAGCAATGTCAACATGATCGGGCTGATCTCACAGTGGCGGGTGTCAAAAGAGCCCTCACTGTCAGATCACAGGATCATTCGTTTTGCTATAAGGGTGACAGTCGGGGACCGAGCTCCGACCCGTATACCTAGAAATACTAACTGGGGTATCTTCAAAGAAACCCTAAGCATGAATATAAGTGCAGTGAGGCAGGCGGGTATTAGATCGACCACGGCTGGACTGGAGAGCAAACTGGAAGCGATAAACCAGTCCATTGTGGACGCCTATCACCGTGCCTGTCCACTGAAAACGACCACCAGCAAACAAAGCTGCCCCTGGTGGTCCAGCAAACTTACATCCCTCAGACTAAGGGTGCGTAGGCTATTCAACAAAGCCAAGCGCACTGGTAGCTGGGAGGATTATAAACGGCACCTAACAGCCTACAATAAGGAGATTAGGCTTGCCAAGTCTAACAGCTTCAAGAAATTCTGTGACAGCGTCTCCTCGACCCCGGAGGCAGCAAGACTGCACAAGGCGTTGTCGAAGGGTAAGACGGACACAGTTTTCTCCCTTAAAAGACAAGATGGGACCTACACGACAAGCGCGGAGGAGAGGGCAGTAACACTCCTACAAACGCACTTCCCGGAGACGGTTCAAGCTGACCTAACCTCAACACCGGTCACACGTAGGCCGGATCGCTCAGACTGGCTGACTGCAAGGAACCTGTTCACTGCAGACTCAGTCAGGTGGGCACTGGCCTCCTTCTCAAGCTACAAGTCACCGGGAGTGGACGGCGTCTTCCCGGCCCTTCTGCAGCAAGGTATGGACATCCTCCTACCACACCTGCTAGGGCTGATGAGAGACAGCCTGGCGTTGTCGCATATCCCTGAACCATGGAGGATTGCCAAAGTAATCTTCATCCCCAAGATAGGAAGGAGGGACTATTCGCTGGCCAAATCGTTCCGGCCTATAAGTCTGACCTCCTTTATGCTGAAGGGGATGGAAAAAGTAATAGACAATCATATCAGATCGGAGGCGCTGAAGACCGCACCCCTACATGCCGGGCAACACGCGTACAGAGCGGGCAGATCCACAAACTCTGCTCTGTACCAACTCACGTCCGAGCTGCAAGATTCGCTGGATAACGGCGAGGTTGCGATCTGCGCCTTCCTTGATATTGAAGGTGCCTTTGATAATGCGTCTCATACTAGCATTATCCAGGCACTCGAGAGAAGGAACGTCAACCCCCAGATACGCAGATGGATAGAAGCCCTTCTGCGCACTAGGGTTGCAGAAACAACAGTGGGTAATAGTAAGATTCGTCTGGGCACCACGAGGGGATGCCCACAGGGTGGAGTACTGTCCCCTTTGCTTTGGAGCCTGATAGTAGACGAACTACTAGAATTACTCACAAGCAATGGAATCCGCTGTCAAGGGTATGCGGATGACATTGTCATAATGGCGAGAGGCAAATTTGAGAACACCCTCTGCGACATTGTTCAAAGGGGCTTAAACTTGGCGAAAGGATGGTGCAGCACGGTAGGGCTAAACATCAATCCAGCAAAGACCACCGTGATCCCATTCACTAAGCGGAGATCTCTTCCGGGCCTGAAGTCCCTAACAATTGGAGGTACAGAGGTAGAAATGTCTAAGGAGGTCAAATACCTTGGCCTCAACTTAGACTCAATGCTGAAATGGAATAGGCATCTGGACCTAACGCTGTCCAAAGCAACCAGAGCACTCATGATTTGCAGACGTCTGGCCGGTAGATCATGGGGATGCAAGCCAAGTATCATAAGATGGCTATACACCATGGTTGTAAGGCCCATAGTCACCTACGGAGCGGTTGCCTGGGCCACCAAGGCCGCGCAGCCCTCTATGATACAGAAACTGTCAAAGCTGCAAAGGCTTGCATGTGTCTGTGCCTCGGGAGCAATGCGCACATGCCCCACGATGGCACTGGAAGTCATCCTAGAGCTTACACCGCTACATCAGGTGATAGAGCTAGCAGCAAAGCACACACTGTTGCAGATCTCAGCAGAAGGCTACGGAAGAGGGAAAATAATGTCCTCCAGACAGATGGACGCTCTAGCGGAAAGCACACCGCTAGCCCTCTTCCCAAGAGACGGCACAATAAGGAAAATAAACCTTAAGAAAAAATTCAACGTAACTCTAGGCAGCAAGAAGGAATGGAACGATTCCACGCTGGAAAGGCTGCTAGAGGACAGTACCATTCAGTGGTACACTGATGGCTCGAAAACACCGGAAGGTATTGGAGCGGGTATTGCGGGACCGCGGACTAAGCTGTCCATACCCATGGGTCGCTTCCCAAGCATCTTCCAGGCTGAAGTTCTTGCCATCAGTCAATGCGCCGAAATCAACCTCAGCCGCAACTATCGCAATCAGCGCATAGCAATTTTCAGCGATAGCCAAGCGGCACTAAAGGCGATCTTATCATATGAGACCAGATCGCGTTTAGTCGAAGAGTGCATAGAAAGGCTTAACCGCCTGTCCTTGTGCAACCGGGTGCACCTAATTTGGGTACCGGGACACAGGGGAGTAGAAGGGAATGAGAAGGCCGACGAACTGGCTCGCACGGCGGCAGCGTCCAGGATGTTGGGACCAGAGCCGTATATGGCAGTAGGACCCCACACTCTTAAGGAGCTGCTCCGCACGGAGGAGAGAGAGGAAAGAGAGCAGTACTGGCGGCAGGCAGCAGGCATGAGCCACGCCAAGCTGCTCCTAGGCGGGTACAACCTCTCCAGGTTTAAAGAAGTAATTAACCTCCCCCGTGAGAAACTTCGTCTCCTTGTCGCAGTCTACACAGGGCACTGCAAGCTCAGGAAGCACCTGTCCAACTTGGGCATGGGCTCCAATGCAAGCTGCCGGTTCTGCGAGCTGGAACAGGAGACACCAGCACACCTAATCCTAGATTGCACAGCAATCTGTAGGAAGAGGCTCAAGGCCCTGGATTCCATCTATATCAGCGGGGATCACATCACCACCCTAGCACCTGGCAAACTACTGGAACTATTCAGGCTGCTGGGGCTCTGGGAGGTCATGTGATATAGGAGAGGGCACAATAGACCCTAGGTCGCGGTGCAGAACCTCAATTTTTAATCTAATCTAATCTAATCTAAGAGGTGATCATTTTCGAATAAAAATTAATTTGATTAAAAATTACTCCATTTTTATAAAGGCCTAAAACTGTAACATAACTTACGGCAGAACTAAGTATATTATAATTATAAAATAAAAAATTATTATGAACTAAAATTTAAAAGTGGTGGTGAATAAACTGCCAAGGAACTTTGAAGGCAAAGCCTCTAGGATAGTGGCATATGTGGATGATATTGTCATCTGAATAATGGGTAGGTATCTACAGACGAAGAAGAAGTAGGTCTGGGGTAGAACCCATGGAAAACGGATCTGCTTGTGTTCACAAGAAAACACGAAATTCCTATGTGGAGGTTCCCTTCGACAACTGGGACACAACTCTCTCTCAAGGACTGCAACAAGTACATTGGGATAGTCTTGGACAGCAAACTTCTGTGGAAGCACAACGTGGAAGAAAGAGTGAGGAAAGCCAGCAATGCTTTATATGCGTGTAGGCAGATGTTCGGCACAGCCTGGGGGCTCTCTCCCTCTCTCATGCACTGGTGCTACACAGCTTTGTTAGACCAATTCTGCCCTACGGTGCAATAGTATGGTAGACAGGTAATCTATATACCAGAATTCAATGAAAAGGGTTCAGAGGCAACTCCAACGGCGGTTCTTGAACTGGTACTAAACCAAAATCGGTGAGACGGCTGACTGCAGGAGAATTTACATGTAGAACCTCGGGCATAGCTCGGCGGGTTATGGTGCTTTGGCAAACACCGACTCCATGATCTCACATTTCAACTTGCAACCAATGTTCAAAGTAATCATAGATAAAGATGGCTAGCGTAAAGTTATGTTAGCTTCGTGCAACACTCTAAACATTTACATATGTACATATACTGATGGCTCGAAAATGGAAGATGGAGTTGGTGCGGGAATATACTGTCCAGATTAGGCATAAGGCAACCTTTTAAGTTTCCGGACCACTGCAGTATATTTCAAGCTGAGGGCTTTGCTATTGCGAAAAACGCGGAACTAGCCTCTAATTCACCTGCAGGCAATTCAGGTGTCATCATCTACCTAGACAGCCAAGCAGTAATTAAGGCAGTAATATCGTTTCGCATATCGGCCAGAATTATCTTAGGAAGCAGGACAGCAGTGGAAAGGAGCCAGCAGTTCAAAATGTGACAACTTGTGACAAGGACGGGGGGAGGGGTTACAAAGTCCTTAAATTCGTGTGACGTAATTTATGGATAGCCCCTTATTGGCCTATCAGTTCAACCTAATCTAACCTAAAATTGAAAAGCCATATATCAAACATGAAAATAATAAAATCCAAATTTAAAATAAATATAAAAACTATGTTCAATTAAATTAGTTTTATTTCAGCTATAATTTCAGTTATAATTTTTACTCAATAATTTCACCACACCGCTTGTTTCCAACAACTCTTTCAACCATTAAATATTTTTCTAACAATTTTCCAACACTTCTAAATGTATAGTGCTTCCCTCACAATTGGCCATGTGACAAACTGCCACAATGTGCCAGAGCAATCAAACCCAACAAACGTCCACGAGCGCTCATACCAAATGGCAGCCAAAAATACGTCGTATGTCTGTTTGTGGGCATGTAAACAAGCGAAATATTTCTAAATAGCAAATTGCCACATTTTTTAGCAACTTTTATTTAAAATAAAAATATGTGCAATTCTAATTTTCGCAGATTTACACTCAATGTTTGTCGCCGGTGACAATTGCCAGGATGTCTTTGTTGATGTGGCCGATGTTGATGGCCACTAAGCACACCAACAACAACAAGCTGACAGCGCAATTGCGATTGCTGATATATGTATATATGTATGAGTGTGATGCCATGTGGCAACACCACAACGCCACACTAAATAATATGGCAATGTCGACACACACACACACACACACACACATGCATTTGTAGCGCTGTAGCATGTGTAGCAAGCACATGAGTCGAGCCGCCACAACGACGAGCGACCGCAATGTCGACGTCGGTCGTTGGTCGTTAGTCGTTGAGGCGTCGACGGCATAAATTTATATGAACATGTGACACTTGCAAAATTTGACAGTTGATATTTTAAAATTTGAATGCGAACATTTTTCGATTTATTTGTAATTAGAAAGTTTCGAGTCTTCTGCGCCAACCGAATGACTGGTGTGCCGAGCCAGTGTAAAAGAGAGTGTGTGACGGCAAGTGTGTTTGCGGTGGGGGGATGAGTGGGTGGCCAATATTGTGGCAACGCCAGCACTTTAGCCGTTTATGTGGGTGTGTTGGCTGGTTGTTGCCGAAGACTAGGGGGTGGCTGGCGTGCAGGCACAACAAATAATGTGCCGTGACGATTTTCCCAACCACAACTCATATGCGACAGCGCAGAACAATTTGTAAAATATTTTTGACAGTAGTCACAATGACAGTTGGAACATTTCCATCGAGCTGGCCAAAAGTGACTTTTATTATAATAATTTTTTTTTTTGTTGTTACTCATGTGCTGTTAAATTTTCTGTTTCATTTTCTATATACACCAACAATGTAGTGAGGCTGAAAAAAATGCATATTTCGATATTTTGAGAACAATGGAATGCTGTACGAATTGCCATTCGGTTACTACTTCTAATGACATATGACAAATGTGCCATCAGCTATGATGGCCAACAACAATAATGTCAACAAAATTCCCTGCAAATATAAACAATAACAATTTGGCAGCAATTTGGTTGAAAGAAAAGGCAACAACAACAATAATAATGCACAATAATAACACGCATATGTGGTTAAAGTCCTCATAAATAGTCCTTTGGTGGAGACACTTGTGCACTGCAAGTCGGACACGTTGTGCGAATGATTATTTATGCATTTATAGGGTGTTTGTTTAGGTGATTTTTAGCGATATAAAACTTGGTTGACAGATAGCTGTCAATGCGATTATAAAAGCGAACACATATATTTGGCATTTATATTCTGTAAGCTTCGAAAAAATTCTTAACAAGTACTTATACCAGAAAATTGTTTAAAACTTGTCGAAAAATTATTTTCAAAACTTGTGTTTCGAGTTGAAAGCTCATATTTATTTCCTTTAAAATGGAAAAATCTTAAAGCTGTAAACACAGTCGTGGCTTATTGGTAACATATTTAAGCAATAATACCGTTTTTTGAGTGAGAAGAATCTTGAAGACACTCTCCGAGTCACTGAAAACTCAAAATTACATTTCTTTAACGAAAAATCTTCAATCTAAAATCACATTTTTAGCTTAATGATAGGATAAATATGCAAAATTGCCGTGTTTGGAACGCGAAGAATCTCGCAGACATTCTCCGAGTCACTGAAAACTCAAAATTACATTTTTTCAACGAAACATCGTCCATCCGGAGTCACATCTTAAGCTTAATGTTACGGTAAATAAGTACAATCATCCTTTTTCAGTGCGAAGATTCTCGAAGACACTCTCCGAGTTACTGAAAACCCAAAATTCCGGTTCTTCAACGAAACATCTTTTAGCATGTGACCAATTTTTGGCAGATTGGTAAGGTAAATGAACAAAACCGACATATTTAGAGTGCGAAGAATCTTCAAGAGACTCTCCAACTTACAGAAAATTCAAAATTACACCTTTTACACCGAAATTTCTTCAATTCTGAGATCAATTATTGACTTAATAACATATTAGAAGTTTAAAGAATCTTCAAGAGACTCTCCAACTTACAGAAAATTCAAAATTACACCTTTTACACCGAAATTTCTTCAATTCTGAGATCAATTATTGACTTAATAACATATTAGAAGTTTAAAGAATCTTGAAGAGACTCTTCAAGCTATTGATAATTCAAAATTAAATTTTTTAACGAAACATCTTCAAGCTTGAGGCATATTTTTCGCTTAATGATTGGGTAAATAAACAAAATCGCCATATTTTGAGTGCAAAGAATCTTGAAGAGGCTCCTGAGTTACTAGATACCATCCAGATATTAATTGGTTGCAGCAGTTTCGTTTAGAAAGGGATAAGAGCTCGAAGCCGTTACTTTATTGGGAAGACCTCTTAGCCTTCGCTTGAAATGGTTTGATTAATTGGTCACACAGGTAATGTGATTTGGGTCCATTAGACTACTTTTTGTAGGTGACGTCACGGGAATGGTCAATACCGTTAAACCAGCTTTAACCGACCAATTGAAAATCGACATTCTACGTGTTACGAGTGAAGAAAGAGCGGCTATGCGAAAGGAAAATTATTCGAACTTTGGCCGACATAACAAATGGTCTTCGTAAAACGCAGGCAGGGTGACCACTGCCCCGAAATTTTGCTCAAAAATAAATTTGTCTAATATTTGTTATTCATAAGACCAGATTTTTGGCTGGAGGAGGTCTTCAAAAGCACAATCAGGGTGACTATAGACCAATAATTTTATTCGAAAACTAAATTTTCTAAATATTATACTCACAGAGCCAAAAGTTTAGCGATTTAATAAATTTATCCAACCATAATTTGAAACAAATTTCTATACCTCCCAAAAAGTCACCCTTTACATTTAAGTATGCTTGCGTGTATTCATCGCCCTGCACTTTTACTTAATTATGACATTATCTCACTCAACAATCCAACAATTTGCCTGCGATCCGCGTCACCACTACATTGTTGCATGCGCCCTGCCATCTCTCCACCCTTCACGCGCTACACCTGACACACTCGTCATTGGCACTTCCATATCCATTAAGCATTCATTCTTCTGGCCGCGCTTTGGGCGTAGTAAATATCGAAACACGTTAATAAAATATCAAGAAAGATTTTTCGGCCATCATAATAAAAATGTCTTCACACCGAAAATGTGAAATAAAAGGTTTTAAATTATAAGCGCAACATATATATGTGAGTGTATGAGTGTGTGTGCATAACAGCTAAATTGCTAACATTAAATCATATTAAAAAATGGTAATTGCATTTTTGCACTCGCGCACCGTAAAATTCTTTAAATGGCTTGTAAGATTTGATTTAATTGACAGCGGCAATTAACATAATTCCTGACCGATGTGTCGCCCGTCCATTTGACAAGTTAATGGATGTACGCGTTGACATAAAAAATCCATTTAGCTCTTGTTCGGTGTAAAAACAAATTTTCCCCGATTAATTCGTAGAATTCATCAACATTTCGCTTGTTCTTCTGCAATGGTGGATTCTTAAGTGATGATTCGGCTATCACTGTGAAGAGTTCGCGTGTTCGAACTATGGTTGGAAGTTTGACATATTTGGAAGTAAAGTGCCTTTCAGAATTCGAGAATGCTGATGCGTGTTAGGATTGTTCACTAAGGTGTTTTATCCACTAGCTATTCAGAGATAATTGGCTTTTCGAAAATAATTTTATTAACTTTTTTAGTAATTTTCAGATGAATATCGCGCAACAAATTTGGTTAAAATAGCTCCCGCGGGTCACAAGATGTAAATTTCACTTAAAAAAGGCGTGGTCGTTCCAACCGACCAATTTTTACGCGACTCCTATAATACCTTCTTAAGCATCTTGGCTGTAATATTTGATGCCTCTGGCATATTTAGTTATTGCCTGATCACACTTTTAGTAGTTTTTAACAGCACCGTTATACGGGGAGTGGACGGGGTTACCTTACGATTTCATCCGGTTTTACAGTATCGATAAGCTTATCGGATCTGCCGTGGGTGAATTTGGTTAATTAAGTCGTTCAGAAGATATTTACATTACTCACTTTTTCCATTTTTCTAAAATTTTTAGCACACAGCTGCTCCTTGCCACTGCAATCCTCTGTGCCAAATTATAGTTCTTTATCTTTAGTGCTTAGTTGTGGCATTTTAGTAGATTTCGCTTCATGACATTTTATGGATGAGGCAGTGGTCCGATAAGGCCCATCTTCGAGCTCGCCCTCGGTTTTTAACTAATATGTACACCAAGTTTCATTATGATATCTTAATTTCGAAAGGATATATACTTCAGATTGGATTCTTTGAATTTTTTTTTAATATTTAGTCCTTCGAACATTAGCTGACAAAGGCAGGCCCTCATTTCAATTAATCTTCATAGTTAAAACATTGTTCTGACCATATTTTGAAATATTGTTCAATAATAAAGACAGGTTGTTCTATCGTGCGGTGCCTCATTTTTACTAAGCCTAAACTGTCAACCGTCAATTTGTTTCCTTTTTATACGATTGTCAACACTTTACTACATAAATGGCGGCAAATCTAAATCTTGCGTTTATTTTGTGACACCCTTTATATACAAGAAGGTCGTGTGAAATTTTCATGTCAATTGGTCCAACTGTTTTTGAGAGAAATTACTCATCGACTTTTCGAACAGTATTTCGAAAAGAACGCTTTTAAAGTTTTGGGAACCGATTTCACTAAATCCAATAAAAAATACGCTCTTATCTGTTGCTTGATGTCTTGATAAATTTTTAACATCACCATTTATACAAAATTTTTAAATACAATCCTATTACAAACTCAATCTTACTATCGTTTCTGCATCGGATTCTTATTAAGAATAAAAAGCGGATCTATAACAACAATGCTAAATGAAAAAATTAACCAGTGAAACTTGGCCGATCAGACACTTTTGTGTTTGGTGGGATTAGAAGGGTCTTTTGTATTATGAGCTGCTAAAGCCTCATGTCTCATGTTGCAAGGCCGTCTTATAGTTCAGACGGTGAACCTTCTGACTACCATTCCTGCAATCAATGCAGGACGCCCTCACCAAAACACAGTTCACATCAAAACAGAGTATCAAAAATTGGTTTGTTTCATTCTTGGTCGCAGAGCCGGCGCAGTTCTTTTGGGATGGAATCCTCAAATTGCTGAAAGGCTGAGGATATATTATTGCTTCGAATGGGCATTACTTTGAATAATAATAATAATCATTAGTGTTTAGTATATTCCTGTCTTTCAGAATTGGAATGTCGGAAAGATCAGGGAACACCATTTTGACAGAACACTTGGGCTTAAGGGGTATTCTGCTCTAAAAATTTGAAAAAATCAAAATTTTTTTTTTCATAATTCGATAGTTTTGATATTCAAAAATATCTCCCTAAAAGGATTTTCCAAAACTCAAATTATTTTCAAAGTTATAGCCATTTTAGTGACGTGGCAACTAGACCGGTTGAGCGAATATCGAATAACGTAAAACTTTGAACGCGTTTTTCTCGAAACTACTTTTTTCCACACGGTACCGGCATTATCTTAAGTTCTATACAACCGATTTACTTGAAATTTTGTGTGAACCTTCTTTATATAATCCTTTATCGTTTCTACCAGCATCGTTTCAAAATTTTTGTTTTTAATGTTTTAAAAAAATTCAGGAATTTCAAAAAAAGCGTAAAAAATGATTTTTATTTTCAGGCAGTCGCCATTTTTCAAAAAAAAAATTTTCGTGTTCCCTGATGTAGGGACTATAACAGCATCCTTACTGATTAAGAATTTCTTTTGATTTTTTTTTTTCAGACCACCAAGAGAGTCAGGATCAATTTCACCAGGATGCGCCATTTTTTTTACACCTGTCTCCCCCCCCCCTCTAATTATTTTAATTTTTAATATTTTTTTGTAAATTTTTTTTCTGTATTCTTAAGATATCAATAAAAACGCCATAAAAAAATTGATGGTAAAAACATTTTTTGGTTTTTTTTTTGAAATAAAATTCAAAGAATTGCCCAAAATTTGATTTCTAGACTAGAATACCCCCTTAAGGTAAATGAAAGCATGATTGGTTCAAAAATCACTAAATTTTTACAAAAAACAGCTTCGCGTTAAGTTCTGTGAAACAATGCTTTACGACTACCAGAATGTCATGAAACGTGTTATTCCTTATAAGTATTATTCTATGCTTATGTCTCGGAAACAGACGATCAATCGTCCGAATATTGTGGCAAAGGTGAGCTGAAGCCGTAAAAACCACGTCAATGCAAGTCAAAAATCAAGGTTTTATGGTACATCATATCATCATAACTTTAAAATGGCACGTTTTACAAAAAATCCATTTAGGTTTTTGTGTTCAGCAGGTCCATTTCGATAAAGAATAATCGTTTCATTAAATATAAGGGCAAAAAATAATAATTTTTCAGACAATATTATCATTCAACAATATCATATTAAGAACATTGAACTTAAAAAAACGAAAAAAATTGGATATACTATACTTCCAACTGCATCATTTGAGACTTCATGTATCATATAATCGGTAAAAAAGTAAGCTATGGTTTCCCGATCATAGATTCGGAAAGAACTTAAACTGCTTGAAACAAGGATGAGATGTAAGTTCCGAGTTAAATCTCGTGAACTACCATGATAACTATTAAAAAATTGTTTTTAAAAACACTAGACAATATTACAATAACAGTATCTGAGTTAATTATTAATACAAGTTTATAAGTAATATTCGCATTTAAATATTTGAATTTAAAAGAAAACGAAGTTCACAACCTCTCAATGGAAAAAGTAATCACAAATATAAATTTACTGAGCGCAGATGAATTTTTAGAAGAACCTAAGTAAAAATTTGGAAATCTGGTGATCTCCTTGCCCTCAGTAAGGCTAACCTCTCATTAGTAGTGGGACTCTTAACAGGCCACTGCCCTATTGGCATACATGCGGTAAGAATGGGAATCTTGCCGGATGCCGACTGTAGAAGCTGTTTGGAAGAAGATGAGGTAGAAACAAGTCAGCAATTCCTTCTTGACCATCCCGCGTTTGGGAGGTCAAGACTTAGACACTTGGGGGCGCATACTTTCGGACATCCCACCGATCTGGCGGTTGTTGAAGTTAAGCGCCTTTGTAATCATGTATTGGCTACAAGGCGCTTCGCCAATCTCTAAGTCCGGACACGAGAGTTCCTTTTTTCAATGGCTTCACTAAAGACTACACCTGTGATCTATGATCAGCCATCTAATCTAACCTAACCTAAGCAAAAATTTCCTATTGATTTATTTGAAAAAATACGTGAAGTAATCATATTACAGGGATTCAGTCGGAAAAGTCTCACATTTAGTTTAGTAGGAAGTGTATCGGCTCGAGTTTTATGCGAAAATAATTACAGAGTCTTTCTAATCTGCATCTAACAACAAATGGTCAGCAACGTAGTCAACAACGACTTTTGTTTCTTTGTCATCGTTGTTCCGACAGCATATGCAACAGTGATTGTTTGCTACCAGTTGGACAAAGGTCCAGTTCGTATTATTGTACAAAAAAGGTTTTCTTGATTTAACAATATATTTTAAGCGAATTCGAAAGCCGAAAACTTTCACAAATTTCCTTAGGAACACTGATATGCTAAATTGTGCAATAACTTTTAACCAGAATCCTGAAAACTAGCAACCGATTTGAAAGTCAAACCTTATGTCATGCCGCGTTCGTGGGTGTTCGCACGCATAGACACAATTAAAGGCAACAATCCCGAATTTACTACAGCGTAAAATAGGATTAGCGTCCAAGTGTCTACTTAGCCTTTGTACAACACTTTCCTTTTCGTCTGCTTTGTCTTTGCTTCGCCTTTGTCATAGTCGCCGCTACACAATGACACAATGCTGTCACGCAAGATAGGCAAATGTCAAATACCTGGGTGCAAACGCTGTGGATTTTAAAAATGAGCTATGCAAATCGCATTGTTCTTAGGCCTAGAAAGCGCACAAATTGCCAAATAAAAGGTGAAAGGCGAAATATTTTGACATGCTAACGCTCAGCAAAGTAAACAGGATGCAATTAACTAACATTGTGTCACTTAGTCAAGGCTAAAGGTTAGGAGGGGTAGTCGGGAACTTAGCACGCAGCGGGTGTGTAAATAATAACGGTTGTGCGCGTACGAGGAAGCAACGAGTAGAGAGTGAGAGTGCGCAGGAGCGTGTAGTAGGATTAGCCTTTAAATGCGGTTAGAGAAAGGTTATACGTGTGCTGTTGTTTGTGTGTGTGGACAGTTGGCGAATTGGCAACAAAGGCAGGTAAATATTTTTTTTTTTTGTTATTTTTGTTTGAAAACGAAAAGTGAAAGTATCGTTTAGTTAGAAAACGTCAATTTCTGATTTACGGCATTATTGTTGTTGCTTTTGTTGTCACGCAAATTACGTTTTCGAAATCGATTTCATTGTCAGCAATAAAAACACGGCATAGTCATCTAACGCAATGCGACATTGTGGTTGTTTTTGTTGTAGTTGTTGTGATTTTTGTTGTTGTTGTTTTGTTGGTATAGTTATTCTTATTAGTAATTTTGCTATGGTTATTCTTGTTGTTGTAATGACATTTTAATACAGTATTATTGTTGTTTTTGTTGTAATGTTTGTAAATTTTTTGTCGGTGTTGCAATTTATTGTTTTGTTGTAATATTTGTTGTAGCTGTTATAAAATTGTGTTGTTGTTGTTACAATTTTTTGTTTGTTGTTGTTGTAGTTCTTTTTTTAATAATTTTATCATTCTCATCATTGTTGTTGTTGTAATCGCATTTTATTTGTTGTTGTTGAAATTCGCTCAGCAATGTAATGCGGTATTGTTGTTGTTTTTGTTGTAATATATGTTGTAGTTGTTGTTGCGATTTTTGTTGTTATTGCTATAATTGTTTGTTGTTGTTGTTACAGTTATTCTTATTAGTAATTTTATCATTATTTTCCATGTTGTTGTTGTAATTATAATTGTTTTTTTTTGTTGTTGTAATTAGCTTAGCGACACAACAAAACTGATCAACTGTCAATGCCAACAAATATCCGCCGACAACAGCAAATCAGG
Organism: Bactrocera zonata; assembly: GCA_037783105.1. Taxonomy (NCBI): domain Eukaryota; kingdom Metazoa; phylum Arthropoda; class Insecta; order Diptera; family Tephritidae; genus Bactrocera; species Bactrocera zonata. The sequence continues at coordinate 126,619 of JBAWJQ010006022.1, forward strand.
CGCGTTGTTGCTGTATTTGGTATAATAAAACAGCTTCGAAGCTCATTTCTGAGTATTATTTTTCCATTCGATTTTGTTTTTATTAAAATTATAGACACAATAATTTATTGCTCGACTTGGTTATAAATCTTGCTTGGAATTCATTTATGCGCATGTGTGCGTGTGCGTCTGTGTTTGCCGTTGCGTAAAGCGAGCAAGCCGTGGAGCGGTGTAGAGGACGAGCGGGCGAGGTGAGGCGCAGAGCAAAACTGTCACAGTGCGGTTCATTAGTTGCTGCTAAACTAAAGCTTTGACTGGCTGCTGCCTAATTTGTGAATTTTGAAAGCATAAATTCAATAAACGAAACTGATTTCAGCTCTACCATATTTCTAATGTAAATGCTTGTGCGCATGTGTGTGTGTGTGTGGTTTGGTGTGTTGGTGACACAAACGTCAGCGCATCAATTTCGAAAAGGTCAATGGAGCTATAAAAAATCAACACTTTGGAGCGGCAAAAACAAACAGTGTACTGAAAACCTATTTGGAATTCCAATAAATTACTTAAGTGGGTAGCGGATAAGTAGCTAAGCAGACAACAAACAAACAAACAAATCAACGCAGAGAAGATTGAAAACGAAAAATAATAAAGCAACTACATTTAAATTATGTCAAGCGGGAGTTTTGTGTGTTTGGAAAAGTGAGTGCTTACAAAGGCTAAAAGCACTGCATTGATTGGCTGTTGGAATAAATTTTGAAAATTAATTAATTTCAAAACGGTAACAAACAAAAATACTATATTTAAAATAAAAAAAAAAATATAAAATATTAATATTCGATTCCGCAAGCGTTAAAGAGTTGGGAATCGAGCACACTACAACTTGAACTTCTCTTTTTGATTTTCTGAATCAAAGAAGAAAATTTCTCCGAAGCGGTTAGACATTGTAAGACATTTTTGTTGAGTAAAGATCGAGAACAAGATTTTCGATAATAATTTAAAATTTCAAGCCACTCTGAAGTATATTTTTTTTACAAAAACACGATTTTCTTTGGAAAACCGCTATTTTTCAAAATCGGCGAAATATTTTAACTATTGCCTTGAACATTACCTGTAATTATCTATTTTAGTACTAATTTTTACGTTTTTAAGTTAATTTTAAGCAGAAAAATCTATCTTCGAGCCAGACATATTTTTCGAGGGTTCTCAACAGAATCACAAAATCTGTTGAAATTAATCTCTGATTGCACTAGTTTACAAGCACTCTCCGACTGCGTTGTTAGAAGCTACTTTTTGCTAATTTTAAGTTGGTAAAAGCACTTCCATTTATTAAAATGACAAAAATAGCTGTAGCTGATGGAACATTTTTGAACTCAAATTCGTAAACAGGACACCTCAAATACCTCACTCATCAAAAACTCCACAGACTCTTAACACATCAGTCGCATATTTTTCTTCACATTTGTTGAAAATCAAAAGCAAAGCTTACATCGATAATAAACGCTTGCTGAAATCTCAGATAGGTCCCATTGTCATTGTAGGTATCTGAAATCATTGTGGTACAAAAACCTGGCAAAAGCCCACATGAGGCCACGGCGCAACGTCCAATCTCACTGTTGCCTATTTTGTCCCAGCTACTTGAAGCTGTAACTTTAAGAAGACTTCGGAACATATATGAAGAAAATGGTCTTATACCAATTCAACAATTTGGATTTAAATCTCAAGTTCATCGAGTAACAAGCATAATAGAAGATGCGATGGAAAAAAATCATAATTGCAGAGCTGTTTTTCTTGACGTATCCCAGGCGTTCGATAGAGTATGGCAGCATGACTTACTTCATTAATTAAGACTTCTCCTTCCACAGTATCTAACTGACCCAGTTGCCTCTTACCTGAGCAACCACTACTACAGAATCAAGCAGGGACAATCATGTACTACGTTACAATCAATTAAAACAGGTGTACCCCAACGAAGTGTCCCTGAAGACCTTAAGTTTTCTACAGTGAAATTCCCTATTAGGAAGAGTACTCTCGCATAATCGGACAAATTTCATGAATACATTAATATTTTCATAGAAAACAAATTCCAATAACCTGCCATGAGTACGTTTCAATGACCGGACACAAACACTATTTTGGTAATATTGCATTCTCTAATAAAAGCACAAGATTTCATAAAATTGTGTACAATTTATAATTCCCGCTTTTTTGAATTCTTATTAATTTTTAGGATTTTGAGACAGTTTTTTTAATAACAACACTCAAAATGACCACAGAAAACCAATTATCTTGCGCTGCCACCATCTGGTTCAAGTGGTTCAACGGAAACTAATGCGTTAACAGTCATTAATTCTCTTTTGACTGACATTGGCTCGCATTTATTAGTTTAATAGAAAGATAGTTCTAAATTGCAACTTCTGTTCTTAAGAATACATTTTAAACACTCGTTTCTGCCACATTCGCATACATTGACAGCTCCCTTGGCCAGACAAAAAGACTACTACGGTGAATGTCCGGTTATAAGGAATTTCACTGTACACGTTAATCTAGTCTTTAGTTTTAAAATCAATGAAAATCCGCATGCCCTCTTGCATTGAATCTAACTGCCTAAATTTTGCTATGGTTTTCATATATAAACATTTATACAAGAGAGCAGCGGAATGGTTAATTGAATACTCCTTTTTTTCTAGGACAGCACCATTCACTTAGTGTCCGAGTGCCCCTTTGAGATTGGACGAATTGAAGAAAATTGATTCACCATTAAAAAAGATTTTATTTTCTTCTTTTATGTGAATATTGAGATGGAGTGTTGTTCTGCCCCAGAGTAGAACGTAAAAGATCTATTGAACTGCAAGACTCACATCGCTGGAACGATAAGTGTCCTAACTGGACATCATCCCATTGACAATCACCCGGTGAGACTAAAGAACTTTGCAATGTCGCAATGAGGAAGATGAGGTGAAAACATCGAGAGACTTTCGCCTCCACTGTCCAGAATTCGCCAGACTAAGATAGCAGCATATCGGTTGCCATATATGTGACATACTTTTTAGCTATATTTTTTAACTTCCTCCAAGAAAACTTAGGAGTATATTTTTCAAATGTTATACTAAAATGTACCATTGGCTTTTTAAAATATATTTGAATTGTTTCTTTAAAGGGTTCCTTGGGTAAAAACAGCCTTTTTCAACAATTTTTATGCAATATCATCTAAAGGGGAAAAATAAGTGTATTAGTTAAAACCTTAACATAGAACTTGGACAAGAGAAAAAAACCGAAAGGTGGGTTTTTGGCAGATCTTTTTAAATTAAAATTTCAGTGAAAATTTTTTGTATTCAAATATTTGTAATCGGAAAAAAAGCCTTTGAAACACTTGCGTAACTCTTACGGGAGATTTGGTAACCAACCCATGTATTCCATTATCCGACAAAGAATCACAAAAAGTAGATTTGAATTTAAAACAAAGCTACAAGTAGACTAGAGTGGAACTTAAAACATGGTAAAAAAAAGTTAGTCAACTTATAAAACACAGAACCACGTACAATGGGACTTCATAGCCCAGAAGAAGAATACGGGTTTCTTGAACTGTTGAGATTTCAATATTAAGATCTCAACTGGGAACTTGTGATTTAAGTTTGCTACACACTACTGAAGCTGGGTTTCATTGGGGGTGTTTTTACGTGGCGGGTCCCAAACTCAGCGCAAAACCCAGGGAAGTGATGTTTCGACTTCTCCTTTAGGATACTTGGTCTAAGACCGGAAGTCATACGCTGCTTGAGCTATATGTAAAAAAATCGTTTCTGGCCATTCCCAAGTGAATTACGCTCAGAGAACTTTCCTCACTTGCGTGAATTTCTATACATGGCTCTATCCTTCACAGAGCATCTAATTCTCAACTAGAACAATTGGCTCGCTGCATAACTTCTTCGTATTAACTAAGAATAAAGGCTCATAAAGCACCATAATTCCAAGAAAACTTGCCAGAGAGGATAAATTCATTCGGCTCTCTTAGAAAAACTTGTGAGCTTAAAATAATATTCTGTATGAAAAAGACAAATACGAGCTTACTCAAAGATAATTAATTATTATTCAAAAACACCAAAAATTTCAATTTAAAAGTCTTAATACAAAAAAAAAAAAATACGATAAAATTTCGAAAACCAGCGAACTCTCCTACAATATAAAATTATAGTGCCTCTTTGTTATAAAATTTTAATTTTGTTGTTTTTAGTTGTCTTCCAGATGAACTGACGCCGAAATTAAATTGGATTAGCAAGCTCCCTTGTCAATCCACTCTTCCCGTTTGCGCTGCAGACGACGCGGCTATGCGCAACGCGGCCGCAAACACACAAACAACGGACCGCGCTTCATTTGGCTGTTGTATCACATCGAGCATAAAAGCTGAAATTTGCAAAAAATGCGATCAGACAAATCTCATCACTAATGACAGTGACAGTGACATATTTCTGACAGCTGATGGAATATTGTTTGCGGCCGCAAACATTCACTCAGCAACCGAATTATTGGCCTGTCTTAGGCGACCGCCGTTGTTGCTGCTCTTGTTGTTTACTGTTGTTGTTGCTGTTGCGCTTCCTTGGCGAATTTGCGCACTCATTTGCACTGATCCATCATAGTCCGCGTTGTCGTCGTCATCGTTGTCTTACGGACGCAAAGCGCCCGTGTGAAGATGAAACTGCGCGCGCCGCAGATGGACGCGGTCGCAATCATTGTCGTGATCGCCACATTCAATGCCACGGCAATGGCAATAGCAAACAACAAACAGTGAGCGCAACAGCAGCAGTGCAAGCGCGTTGTCAACCCGTGAATATGAATTGCTACAGTTGGCTGAGCGGTCGAGTCAGTTGGGGCCGCCGCGTTATTGCGCTTGTGCTTCGTGCAACGCGCTTTGCATAGCGGCTCCATTTGATCGCCACTTGGCTAATCCTTTTTGCAACAACTTGACAGCTGTCTGGCATCCTTCTTAAATTTCGCGATGCCATCAATCAGCCGCGTGCTTGGGCACTATTGCAAGCGCACGATTGCCACACTGACGTCGTGATATTTTCTACTTTGGGCAATTCTGTGGTGATCTCTCGTCTCTCGTTGTTTGGTATGAGATGATTTCGTCTCAGCGCTGGCAAATGACATGACCGGATTGTAATTTTTTTTTGTATTATTTTTAAATTTATTTATTCATTTATCGCTGGCGCGGTCATTACTTTGGTCGACAAATTACTCACTCTACTGTATGGTATGCTGTTGTTGGCAGCGGCAGTGCGGCGCGTCTACAGTTGGTGGTGCCACATATTTGCCACTGCACATCTATATCGAATGCGACATTGAGTGCTGCCGCTTTTAGCCGGCTACTGCTTCCACTGATTGCCTCTCAGTCCACATGACTGCACACGGCAGTGATTGGTGTTGTGCCGCTCCTCAGTGGCTCATCGCGATCAATCAACCGCGTCTAAGGTGAAATGAAGGTCAAAGACTTTCTTTTTTTTTTTTGATCCCAATAACTGATTGGTATTATCGTATGAGCATTCTTCTTGACACCTGCCTATTCAAAAGCCGCCTTGTTGGTGTGGAGTACGAGGTGAATAAGTAGTGCCTGGTAAGCGTGGTAAATTTATATTTATTAAATTAATCACGTTCAGCTTTACTGGCGTTAATTGTGTAGCTATATAAAATGAACAGCGAACTCTTTATCACGCTTAAGTTTTTTAAGTAAATAATTATCTTAAATCAGAACTTATTGCTGTGGTAAATGACTTTAGTGTATTGGAGCTTGAAGTGATTTACCAGAGACTCTAAGATCATGCAATCATCAGCTGGTCCTTGAAGTGAGTTACCAGAGACTCTTCGATCATGTGATCATCAGCTGATCCAATAGTGCCCCGAATACTGTAATTTTTAACTTATAAGAAAGTGGTGAAAATTATTTTGAAATAAACTTTTTTCTAGTTTTAGATTGATCATCTGAAGAGCTTTCACTCTACTTAGTTTCCGGCATTTGTAATAAATTTGCATATACAAACCAGTAAATTGTTGTCAATTCAAGAACAAGAAGCTTTCAAAAAGAGCTTTCACTCAGAACAAAATACTCCACAGAGGCCTTGAAAATTGAATACAGATCTGTCAACGGTATTTCGATCGTAACTTCATGCAACAAAGAAAGGTCAACAAGAACTACATTATTCAGTAGATAAAATTTATAATAGAGCTTTATTATGAATGTCTGAGATTTCAAAAGAAAGTTCGCTGAAGGAATATTGCCTGAGACCAAAACCTATTTTGAAAAGAGCTTTTACTAAGCTTTTGATCGATCATCTAAAGAGCTTTCACTCAACTTAGTCCATAAAAGAATAGAGGTTAGAAAAGAATCGCTGAGACTGAGGCTTATATTAAGGTCGAATTCGATCATCCGAGTTCACTCAACTTACTTTCTTTCATTTATAACAAAGTTGCATTTACAAAATAGTAAATTGTTGCCAAATCAAGCGCGAAGAGCTTTCAAAAAGAGCTTTCACTTAAAACTTTTGCTGTTTGGGTTCATCTGAAGAGCTTTCACTCAACTTAGTAATAAAAAAAATAGTGATAAGAAGATAATCGCAAAGACTGAGGTTCATTTTGAAATGGAGCTTTTACTTGTCTTGGGTTTGATCATCTGAAGAACTTTCGCTCAACTTAGTTGCCGGCATATTCAACAAAGTAGCCTTAGCAAACCAGTAAATTGGTGTTAATTCAAGAACGAGCAGTTTCGAAAAATAGTTTTCACCAAAAACTTGAATGTAAGTTGGATTCAACTTAGCCTTAAAAAATATAGTGATTAGAATAGGATCGCTGAGACTGAGGCTTATTTTCAAATAAAGCTTTTGCCTAGTTTGGGTTCCAGCAACTGAAGAGCTTTCACTCAACTTAGATTCCAGCCAAAGTTCTAAAGTAGTATTTGAAAGTAGTTGAGTAAATTTTTGTCAATTCAAGAACTAGGAGCTTTAAAAAAGAGCTTTCACTTAGAACTTTAATGCAATTTGGATTCGGTCGTAGCAGTCATAGCTTTTACCAGCGAAGAAATATGTTTCAGAAATGTATGTTATCGTAACGTTCACCATCCACTATGATGAACTTTCAGAAAGAGCTTTCACTGAGTCTACGTTCAGAGATCTGAGGAGCTTTCACTCATATTACTTTCCTTCATTGGTACTAAAGTAACACAAATTTGCCAATCAATCAATTAGTTTCAATTCAAAAGAAGCTTTTTCTTTGAACTTTCTTCCAGCTGAGTTCGGTCATAGTGGTAATAATAGGGACATGAGTATTCTAGACGTAACTTATATTTGTTAGTACACTAATGAACAATTTTCACAAAGTACTTTGACTCATTTAGAGTTCAACCAAACGAGAAGCTTTCATTCAGCTTAACTTCTCGTATTTGTGAAAAGGTGACTTTTAATATAAAATAAATTGTTCCATTCGCAAATGAAGACCTTTCCAGAAGAACTTTGGCTCAATCTATTTTCAGAGATCTGAAAAGATTTCGCTCAGCCTAGTTGACGGCATTTGTGACAAAGTTACAGTTATAACCAACATAATAGTCCATTCGAATGTGAGGAGCTTTCAAAATGAGCTTTCACCAAATCTAGCTTCCGTGATCTGAAAAGTTTTTACTTTGTAAAATAGGAGTAAGAGTGAAAGCTATTCAGATCACTGAAGACGACTTTGATGAAAGCTCTTTTTGAAAGCTCCGAATTTGTGAAGAGGAATATCCACTCGATGCTGAAGAGCTTTCAAAAAGAGCTTATACTTAAAGTGGGTTCAATTATGAGAGGAGCTTAAACAAAGCTCGCAAAAAATGCAATTTCTCAAAATATAAATTATTTCCATTTTCCAAAGGCTGAAATGCTGCAGAGATTTCTTGCTAGTAAAGCAAACAACACTATCAAAAGAGCTTTAACTCAACAGGAATAGCTGCAGAGGTACTCAGGAGGTCGTTTGCTAACGAGAAACAAATATTATTGAAAGCAGAATTTTCCAAGTCACAAAATGGACAATGTGTATGGGTCAAAAAGATTCCGTTCTTCCGAGAAATTTGAAAAAACTTTCTAAAACGCTTCGCTCACAACAATTTTTGGCGATTTTGGTGTTTTTAACTCACAACCTAAAAAATCTTACAGCTATTATAGTAGAGCTCCTCAATGGCTAGTTTAGGTGATGCATGCTACTCAAAGACCTTTCCTCCCAACAGCAATATCAACGGGTCAAAACAAAATGGAATGCTCAAGTGGAATGGAATGCTCAAGTTAAGTATGGTATTCATAACGGCTTGATCATTGAAACAACTAGGCGTTCTAGGCAGATTTTATGTAGTCAAAAAGAAATGTTGAAAAAATTTCATAAAACACAGCAATCGTCATTGTGTTGCAACTATTTTCACTCAAATGTGGCGGCAATTAATTATTAAATATGACGATTCCACCCATTTTTATTATCGGAGCTGCGCGGCGCGTCGCGGCGCATAGCACAATCAGCCAACCAGTCGAACGCCGAAAAGAAAATCGTCAAAAAAATACGCGCATAAGCGCAGCGCCGCGACACCATGCCGCGCGCGCACACCGCGCACGCTACTATGGATCATTCACTGCCGCGCGCGGGCCAACAAACGCAACCATCCGTCAGTTTTTTAATATTTACCATTTATTTTGGTACTCGTTATTATTTATTTGCTGCGTTCACGCCGTGTTGCCGCGTCGTCTTCGCTGTCACCAGCCAGTGCGCGAAGACGCACAACAACAACGCGCGCGCATCACTCAACGCGCGGTTGTGGTGGCGATGAACGCATTGCATCTTTCAGCAGCACATTGTGGCGCGCAAAATTGTCATTTTCGCTGATTGTTTGCGAACTGTGTGTGCCGTCATGCGCGCCACCCCCTCTCATGCCGGGCGACGTGCGCGCACACATAGCGCCGCTGCAGCGCGCTACCCATAAAGGGTATTTAGCTCAGCCGCTTCGGCGTTTTGCAGATGTGCAAATGTTATGCATTTGCATGTGTGTGTGTGTACATGCGGCAAGTTGACATCTTCTTGTCATTAAGTGTTGTTCTTCGTCTTGCTTCGTTGTTTTTGCACGGCGTTCTACTGTCTGCTTGTTTCTGCGCATTTCTTTTTTTCGCGCGTCGGCTGCGCTTGTCGAAATTCGCGCAACGAAATATCGAAAGCGGCAGCAAAAAGTCGAATGTGTTGCTTCGTTGCAATTAATAAACATCTTGGTATTTTTCTGTTTTTTCGCTTTGCTTTTGTTTTGTTGTAATATCACAAATTAATGTTCGATTCAGGAATGCGGCAGTGCGCTGTTGATGTTGCAACATGCTTTTGAAGAAAAGTCGCCGCATAGTTACATAGGTGCCAATATGGTGAACGTGTTGCATGTTGCCGTCTGTTGCGCGTTTTTTGCTCATTTTCCATTAACTTTTTCATTTCTTTATAATTTTTTCTTTCAGTTTTTTTGTTTCCTTCTGTTTTGTAATTTTTTAATGGCGCGGCAATATTACAACTTTGCAAATGCATTTCACTCTGTGTAGCGCTGAGCACTCCCTTTGCCGCCTTGCATACGTAAGCATTAACAAATTGCTTTTGGCGTATTTTTAAGTGCTGCCAAGCAATTTGTCGCGCTTTTATTGATGTATAACATCGAATATGGCATCTTCACTTGAGTAGCGCAAATGTGGCGCGAGTTTTGCTCAGTTGTGATTTTTCGAATTTCTCGAAATTAATGAAAGTGTCCCGGAAGAATTATTAGACGAGCATATTAGCGCTGAAAATTTTCTGAAAGCACAGTAAAATGTCGATATGAGAAACTGGAACATAAAATTTCGCATTCAGAAACTGATAAGTTTGGTTCAAAAAATTGCGGAACGTCTCGTCGCGCCGATTCCCAATGTTCAGTGGAAAAGCGTTGATTCAATATTCTCCAAAAAATATAAGTCAATGACGACTCTGGCCTAAATTCTCAACAAATTTTAACATTTTGTGGATGCCTTCCCAACTTTGAAAAGGGGTTCCTTGAAAAAAAAATTTGAATGAGATTAATTTGAGAAGAAAAAACTGTTTTACCTTAATCTCCTTGAGAAAAAAGTTTACATTTGGTATAAAAGTATAGTCTTATTATCTGATCTACGACGACACCTATAGCTGCTCGAAAGTTTTGTCAACTTTTCTCATCTTTAAAAGTTTAAAAATTTTAAACTCCCTGATAAATGATATATATTCCAAATCTGAACTTTATAGGGAAAAATTTGTCGTCCTGTGAATCAAAAAAACTGGGCTCTGATATATCTGGCGAGCGATCAGATCTTTATTCACAAAGACTATCCACACTCAAACTTATCAGTCCTGGTTGCAGTCTTTACGCTGACGAAGCAAATAGAATCGATCGAACAGAGATTGATATATTTACGGTATAAATTCGTAACTGTTTTCGTCGTATAATTCGGTAGCCGATTGAGCAGAAGAATGAAATATTTACAGAAAAATAACACAATAATAATTAATTGGAGTTAAGAAAAGTGTTAAAATAATAATTTAGTGGAGTTAAGGCAATTTAAAGCACAGAAATTTGAAAAAGTGTAAAATAAATAGGTTAACTAACTAGTTATATGTAGGTAACATTAACTGGAAAACATGACCTTAACATTTAGTGTTTAAGAGCAGCGGCTAAAAGTCAAGAGTTCTCATTGAGCATTTGTGACAAAATCATACATCTATTTGAAGAACTTTTTGCATTTACTGGCCATATATTTTATAAAATTTACTTGGTCTTACATAAACAACGAAAAAATGGAATTTAGGGCGCGGTAGTGAATTGTCTTTCTTCACACATTAGGTGTTATAGATCAGTGTGCTAAACATACAAAATGAATAATAAACTCGGGTATTGCATAGAAGTAAAGGCTGTAAAGCCGGTCCGAATAATTCGGTAAAACATACTTAACCTCTTTAAACAAAGAAGTTTGAGACGATTTAAGGGAAATTTTTAGTATGATTTATTCGGTGTTAGTGAATAGTTTGCTTTAATAATATAATGTAATAATAAACTCGATTAAGATAATATTAAACTCGACTTAGCTAACATTAAACTCGGGTTAGTTGTATAGCATAGAAGTACAAAATAAAAAAAAAATAGATTCAAAGATAAAAACATGCCTTCTATTAAGTTTGAGGCGAGTTCGTGGACATTTTATGTATAACTTACTAGGTGTTAGTGAGTAGTATGCTGAAATAATAAAATTAACACTGAACTCGGGTTAATTCTATCGTAAAGAAGTAGTTATAAAGGAGAAGTGAAGTCAAGAAATTGGTTTGAAACTAACAACATGCCTTAAAACAAAGAGTTTAAGGCGAGTTAGTGGAAACGTTTAAAGCGATTTAATAGGTGTTAGCAAGTAATTTGCTAAAATAACATAATAAGTGATAAACTCTAGTTAGGGAAGAATAAACTCAAATTAGTTAAAGCGAGCTAGTGATTTATTAGGTATTAATAAGTAATTTGCTTAAATAAAAAAATTTACGATAAACTCGAGTTGGGAAAGAATAAACACGAGTTAGTTAAGTCGAGTTAGTGGAAATGTTGAAAGTGGTTTATTAAATCAAATACTTTGTTGAAATAATAAAATTAGCGATAAACTCGAGTTAGGGAAAATAAGCTCGAGTTAGTTAAAGCTAGTTAGTAGAAATTTATAAAGTGATTTATTAAATCTTAGTAAGTAATTTCCTAAAATAATAAAATTAGCCTTAAACTCGAGTTGGGGAAAAATAAACACCAACATAATTGAAAGCAAGTCATAAACATTTTTTCGAAAACATAAACACTACTTGAGGTGTGGAGTTTAAGACGAGTTAGTGGAACATTTCTGCATAATACACTAAGTGTTAATGAGTAGTTTTTAAAATAATAAAATAAACAATAAAGTTGGTTGGATAATACGGAAACAGAACAAGGGAATAGACAACCCTTAAAAATTGCCTCGAAAATACACAACTCCTTGAATTATGAAAATTACAGCGAGTTTGTGAGTTATAAGTTAAAATAATAAAATGTGCAATAAACTCGAGTTAAGGAAATATAAACTTGAGTTAGTTGTATGGTACAAAAATATACAATAGAAACCAATTAATCTCTAATCCTCTAAAATAATAAAATGAAGTATAAACTCGAGTTAGTTAATATAAAATCGAGTTAGTGGAATTTTGTTTTATGGCACTCTAGCTATTAGTGCTAAAATATTATGATTAACTTTAAACTCGAGTTAGTGGAAAATAAACTCGAGTTAGTGAAAATAAACTCGAGTTATCGAAAAAGCATAGAAGTATATAACTAGTTTTGTTTTGTGATATATTACCTATTAGTGCCAAATAATATAATGAACCTTAAACTCGAGTTAATGAAAAATAAACTCGAGTTGGTGAAAAAGTATAGAAATATAAAATTTATTTTGTTTTATTGTACACTACCTTTTAGTGCAAAAATAATATAATGAGCCTTAAACTCGAGTTAATGAAAAATAAACTCGAGTTGGTGAAAAAGTATAGAAATATAAAATTGATTTTGTTTTATTATACACTACCTTTTCGTGCAAAAATAATATGATGAACCTTAAACTCGAGTTAATGAAAAATAAACTCGAGTTAGTGAAAAAGAATAGAAGTATAAAATTAATTTTGTTTTATTATGCACTACCTTTTCGTGCAAAAATAATATAATTAACTTTAAACTCGAGTTAATAAAAAATAAACTCGAATTAACGAATAAGTGTAAAAGTATAAAATCGAAAAAAATCATCAAAATTTGGTTATAAAATAATTGAAACTGAGTTCTATTCCCATTTCAACTCTAATGTGGCAACTATTGAAGAGTGGCGTCCACACTTAAGGTTAAGCTAAATTTTTGTAAAATATGCGATATTTTGCTTAGATTCACTGACGCATATGCAAAAAAATATACATAAAATGTCGCATTGCCAACCATTTCACAAATTTGCAATATTTTTATTATGAAAATTAATAACTTATTACCTCGAGCGCTGGCAATTGGCAGCAAATATACTTAATGACTTACGAGCACATTTCAAACGAGACATTCGACGCGACTTATACGCCATTAGTGTGCTGATACAACACAGTTACACATATATACAAACACATATACAAATGACTTATATATACAGACACATATACAATGATATGCATTTATATTTGGCAGAAAATATTTTGATTATAACTGAAGGATTCCTTAATGGCTAATGGCAAGTCTCGGAAATTGCTGCTTCAGCACGATTTCACCGAGTATTTCGATAAAATACGACAACTATAAAGATAATTCCTTGTGAGCGTGGCAGGGGCAGGCATGGCGGCCTTCAAAGCTAGGACAAGTCAAGTCAAGCCAAGTCAAGTCAAAAGTGGAGTCAGCGCCACCCCTACCGCGGATTACACGCTGCACGGCGGCGCTTTACCCTTGTGAAATATTTGCCAACTATGACAGTACTGATGTCTCCATAAACAAAATTAATTTATGATAACTACAACTATTTGCAAACCAATCATTCGCCAAGCCAAACCAAGCCAACCCAACACTGTGTATGTTTATGTATGTTTCTGGTTCTGTTTCGGTTTCTGTTTGCCGAACGGCCAATCGGTCACCCCACCTACACACGCCAGTCATTGGTGGATCTCACACTATATTCTCTACTATATATACAATATATACATATGTGTGTATGGGTGTGTGTGTTGTGGCATGACCAGCGTTCCAACGAGTAATCTACGATTTTGATATGGAATAACTGAAGAAGAACAATGCGACATAAATTAACTATTTTATGTGCGCTTTTTGTTTTTATATCAACTTATTTTGTTGCTCCATTTGTTTTTGTTTATATTCCAACCAGTTATAAATATGTGCACGTGTTTTATATGTACACAACATTGTTGTTAGCTCTTATTGTTGTTTTTGTTGTTGTTATCGCTGGTAGTCTCCTGTGTTGGCACTTGTCATTAAGCGAAATAAAATATGCTGCGTCGTTGTGGACGTGGCCCATTCTGGTCATGTCCTGTGGAATGTCAAACAAACGAATGGAACATCAATGTTAGACAACAATGTGGCAACAACAACAATGGCAACAGCAACGCCACAAATACCAACAACTTGAAAAGCAATCAGTAAAAATGTAGCCATAAGCCTCAGCCAACGCAAACAAGTCCACGAGCGTACAAGTGAAGGCGAGAAGACACACCAAGCCAGAGACAGAGTATGACACAACAAAAACAATAATAATACTAACAGCGCGCTAAAAACAAGGACACTTCGTCAAATTGGTCAAAAAATAAATATACAAATAAATGGGCAGCACGATGCTAAAACAAATACTCGTATATTATGTTCGTTTGTATAACGGTTTTGTGGAGAAGACGATTGCTGCCAACGCGCCACGTAGTGCTGCACGCCCAAAACTATGCGATTATGAAAGGGCGCGGTTTTTATGTAAACATTTATTGGAATAAGTTTTAGGAATTAAGTTTGTAGTCAAATTCCTCAGAAGCCATTGAGCTAATTTCAAAATGAAGACTAAATTTCTAGAAATGAAGATTGTAAGGCTCTTTGTGCTTGGTTGAAGAGAATCCCTTTGAAAGCTTATTTACTTGAGGATCACTCAACCGTACTATTGATTTCATCGGAATATTTCTTGATTAGACTCCAGCCACAGCAGTCTGAGTCAAGAAACTTTAACGCTGATGAAACCAGTATATCATTATTAGCGAACTGGCCCCAATTAGTCTGCTTATAGTAAGAATTCGAGAATTTGTAAGGCTGATGAAATCCTCATCTCACTCTTACTGCACAGGATTTGAATCTGAGTTCCTAAGTCCTCATGCAGCCACTTTGAATTTTTGGATATTTCGTGAAATCAGCGAGCACCAAGCTTACTCGTTTTCAAAATCCTTCTGCTACTGGGCGAATAATATAAACTCTATGAAGCTTGTCGTACTCAGTAATGAATGTTTCCTTTCCTTTGTGCTCTCTATCAAGTCCAGCTTCAGACTTCCTACCTATTGCGGTGTCTTCCAAGCCGAGGTTGCAGTCATTAAGGTAGCACTAGATCTTCTGCTCCGAAGTGCAGCCTCCTGCAGAGATGTGACAATTCACTCAAATAGCAGAGCAGCGAGACTAGACTTGAACTATTTTCCAGTGCGTTCAGGGTTGGTCGAGGAGTGCCTAAACATACTATCAACTGTATCGATTATCTTTGCGATAAGACTGGTATGCTGCTGGGCCATAGCGGAATTGCAAGAAATTCCAAAGCTAATGAGCTAACAAGGAAAGGCACCTTAGAACCGATATCGGTAGAATGGGAACGGGCCGCTGCTCCCGTATTCTCTTGTGTTCTAATACTAGATTGGTGCGCTTCGCGGAAGCTTGGCCAACGCTGGGTCGACATCGGTTCATGTCGCAAAGGCCTTTTGGTCCAAGATCGATCACAAGAGATCCAGCGATCTTTATGCACTCAGTAAGGCTAGCCTCTCCCTAGGTGTGGGACTTTTTATTGACCATTTCCCTTTTTGGCGTCCATACAAAAACTGTAAGGAAGAAGGTGGAAGCAACTCAACACTTCGTTCTTGACTGTGGACTTAAATGTAGCTTCATACAACCCACCGAACTGAAGCCAGTACTGAAACCATAACAAATGGTAAAAAGTGAAGAAGAAATGTGAAAAGATGAAACTCTCGGAAAATAGAACAACAAAATGTAAACAAATAAAAAAAATAAAGCAAAAATATGCAATTAAAAATGAAACACCAAAAAAAATAGTTATTTTAAAATTTTACAAAAATTCTGATGTTATACATACTCGTATCAGAATAGTGTTAATACAAAACTTTTAGATCTTATAATTGCCTAGTTACTTTGCTTTTAATTTTTTTTTTTTCAATAAACACGTAGCTTTGCCGGGAATTGACTTACACTGCTTACGCCTTAAATATTTTTCCACACCCGCCCTTCCTCTTCCCTACCACAGATTACCAGTAAATTATTATTTCTTTAATTTTCATTATTTATCCTCCATTTCCAAGAAGTTTCATCTAACATAGGGGTTTTTCTTTCGACCCTGGTTTATCGGGTCCCTGGTCTATCTGGTGCCAGAACTTCCAGCATCACAAAGAAAATGGCTGAAATTATCTAAGTGTGATCCTCCATTCCAGCCACAATAACTGTACTTAACTTAAGGGGATATTATAGTCTAAAAGCTTTAATTTCAGTTAATTTTTGAAGAGTCGTAAAATAAAAGCAACTTATATTTTAAATATACTTTTTTTATTGATTATTTAGTAACATTAAGAGAATACAGAAAAACTTGAAAAAAATTCAAAAATTAGCAGCTGATGAAGTGAAGGGCGTCAGTAAATTGTCAGGTAACCATACCCACGATTTCAATCCTCCTAGCCACTAAGTAATTATTAAATAAATTTAAAAACTATTACTCTTTAGTAATGTTCGCAATCTCTAACGGGTGATTTTTTTGAGGTTAGGATTTTCATGCAGTAGTATTTGACAGATCACGTGGGATGTCAGACATGGTGTCAAAGAGAAAGATGCTCAGTATGCTTTGACATTTCATCATGAATAGACTTACTAACGAGCAACGCTTGCAAATCATTGAATTTTATTACCAAAATCAGTGTTCGGTTCGAAATGTGTTTCGCGTCCGTGTCCGATGAGCGATGAGGCTCATTTCTGGTTGAATGGCTACGTAAATAAGCAAAATTGCCGCATTTGGGGTGAAGAGCAACCAGAAGCCGTTCAAGAACTGCCCATGCATCCCGAAAAATGCACTGTTTGGTGTGGTTTGTACGCTGGTGGAATCATTGGACCGTATTTTTTCAAAGATGCTGTTGGACGCAACGTTACGGTGAATGGCGATCGCTATCGTTCGATGCTAACAAACTTTTTGTTGCCAAAAATGGAAGAACTGAACTTGGTTGACATGTGGTTTCAACAAGATGGCGCTACATGCCACACAGCTCGCGATTCTATGGCCATTTTGAGGGAAAACTTCGGACAACAATTCATCTCAAGAAATGGACCCGTAAGTTGGCCACCAAGATCATGCGATTTAACGCCTTTAGACTATTTTTTGTGGGGCTACGTCAAGTCTAAAGTCTACAGAAATAAGCCAGCAACTATTCCAGCTTTGGAAGACAACATTTCCGAAGAAATTCGGGCTATTCCGGCCGAAATGCTCGAAAAAGTTGCCCAAAATTGGACTTTCCGAATGGACCACCTAAGACGCAGCCGCGGTCAACATTTAAATGAAATTATCTTCAAAAAGTAAATGTCATGAACCAATCTAACGTTTCAAATAAAGAACCGATGAGATTTTGCAAATTTTATGCGTTTTTTTTTTTTAAAAAGTTATCAAGTTCTTAAAAAATCACCCTTTAGTTATACGAAGAATTTGAAAAAACATATTTGGTTTCACTTCCTTTAACTGTTTCGAATTTTTCAAAAAGAGTACAAATTGAAATTAAGAGATATGATTATTCTAGATATAGACACATATATTAAGAGGACTCTTTAAAAACTTCAGGAAACCCACTCAAGTATACCACAGAAATCGTTTGAATTCCGAGATAGCAAAATGCCTAAATCTCCGATAATAATTTAAGTTTTGCTAAATACTCAGGAAGATACATTTATTCTCGGATAGTTGAACTATGACAAAAAAAATATGAATATGAATCGCTGCAGATGATTTTTCGAAAAAAATTAACAAATTTTCAAGTTGTTGCTCAGCCTAATTCACGATCATACGACGATTCTTGTGGTCAAGAGACTTCAGTTCTTGCGTTAATTTGATATTTTAAGGATGTAGGCCAAGATCTTTTCATAAAATTCGCCACAGTGACGTCACAGATATGCCCAACGCTAGAGAACGACGTGTAAGTGACTGATTGGGTCTGATGCACTAGCGGCAGCAATATTCTTGGCATTGCGGCCACTTTTTTCTCTCACTGGTATGGGAATATTTTATACTATGCCTGTGCTAGACACTAGATCAATTGTTAATCTTACAGGATGATTATGACAACCATAAATTGGAAGTTAACACTAACTCAGAATTTCCGTAGTGAATTTAAATAATTTGGAGTTGTTGTTGGATCATATATCTTTCCATGATATAATGGCAAACATTATTAAAGATAAATGTCAAAAGAGCGGGGAAAAATATGGCTATATTGTACATAGTGACCCTATTGAAAAACCTGAGAGCTGCCATAAATACTGAAGGTCAGATTCAAGTGCTTGTAAAGAAATTGTTTTTTTGATATCTTCAAGAAATTTAGCATGGATTATTGTCTAAGGTAATGGTACAATCTCCGTAGAAATTGTTCTGATCAGATCACTATAGCGTATAGCGAACCGAGCCAACTCAAGTCCTTGAAGGAAAACTATTTTATTTAAAAAGATATCTTCACGAAATTCGGTGTATTATCCAGACATCACCATGATCTGCGCAAATATTGTTCAGATCGAATCCACATAGCATATAGTCATACAAAACTGACCAAAATAAAGTTTTTGTATGAAAATTCCTTTTTTTTATTTGTGAAGAATACTCCAGCTTTTTAGTCTGGTACACTGAATTGCAATATATTGAAATGTCAATTAATCAAAAGGCCATTTGTTAGAAAATACTCAAAAATAAGTATCTTTTTTATAATTTCATAGACATACATATATTTATATTTTCTTAATTTAATATTTATTATGATTTCGATAACTAACAACTTTTAGTTTTTTTGAAACTTGAGCTTTTGAAATTTTTGTTTAAATATTGTTAAAAAAATTAATTTTTTTGGTTCAAATATATATATGTATTTTTGTCAAAAAGTTGCTAATAAATGTTAAAAAACAATTTTCCAAAATTCCGAAATAATTTTTTTTTTTAAATTGTGACTTATTCGATACATATTTTTTCTAAATTCATTATAGGTATATATAGTACATATACTACTCTGCCCAAAAAATAAAGTGACATTGTATTTATTTTGAAAATTTTTTATTTATTCTTCCAAATCAATTTCATCGCCTTCAAAGTAATCCCCTCCCGATGCAATGCACTTATGCCAACGTATTTTCCAATCTTCGAAACACTGGTTGTAGTCACTTTCCGGGATGCCCTTCAGTTCCGTCAGGTGAATACGGTTGCGGCACGACATGGGTTGAGTTTTTGGCGAAATGATCACGAATTACGAGAGCAGTATGCGATGGTGCATTATCGTGGTGTAAAGACCAAGAATTGTCTTTCGACAATTCCGGCCTTTTTAGGCGGATAACGACGCATAACGTTCAAATAATATTCCTTGTTGACTGTTTGACCGGTTGGAAGGAATTCATAATGCACAACACCGCGATAAGCGAAGAAAACAGTCAACATGACCTTGATTTTTGAGCGACTTTGGCGCGATTTTTTTGGTCTCGGCTCTCTTTTGGCACGATATTCGATCGATTGATCGGTTGTTTCGGGATCGTAAGCATAGATCCAAGTCTCATCGCCAGTTATAATGCATTTCATGACACCGTGGTAGTCGGAAAGCATCGTTTCACACACTTCAACGCGATGCCTTTTTTCCAAAAAATTCAATGTTTTCGGTACCAGTCGAGATTTGACGCGCTTGAGGCCCAGAACATCTTTCAAAATGGTATTGGCTGAGCCTTTCGATATGCCAACTTCATCAGCGAGGTCTCTAATTGTTAATAGACGGTTTTTCAACACCAAATCTTTGATTTGTTGAACGTGAGCTTCGTTGGTTGAGGTTGATGGTCGCCCAGGACGCTCTTCGCCTTCGACACGTTCACGGCCGGCCGACTATACCAATTGTAAAAATTTGTTTTAGACATAGCCTCATCACCAAAGGCTTTCTGCACCATCCTCAACGTATCCGCAGCAGAAAATTGATTCCGTAAACAAAATTTAATGCAAATTCTTTGCTCAACAAATTTCGCCATCGCAAAAAACGAAAAACTCACTTTTAGCAGCTCACAAAACGACACGTATCTCAAACACTAATGAATATTTTGACATGAAATTTTACATAAATGTGACTGACCTACCTAAAAAATACTAATTCTCCAAATCCTTCGACGCGCGCAGTTTAAATTCAAATGTCACCTTATTTTTTGGGCACAGTAGTATTATTCTCTTGAAAATTTATTATTTTCAACTTTTCGAAAAAACAAGGATTTTATATCTACCTTTTGTCACAAAACGGTTTTTCAAATTTTTTCCCAATCATTATTTTGAATAAATATTATTTTCAATACTGACATTTTCAAACAGGTAAATAAGAAGAGGGACCAAATCTTTGGGGAACAATTTATTTTTTCAGCAAACATACGTGTTTGTATGGTGGTAGGTATATATGTACATAGGTACATATGTACATATGTATATTTTTAAATAATTAATTGGCAGAATATTTATTGCCGAATCCGCTATTTGTTTTCTTTGTGGAATTTATTTATTGCAATTTCTTTCAATAAATTCTGTGAAATGTATTTGCGTTTTCAAAATTAATTAAGAAGTGAATAAATAAATAAAATTAAGAAAAAGTCATAATTAATAAAAAGCTTTTCGCGGCTCGCAGCAAAATATTTTGAGTTTTTCAAAATTAAGACAAATCAATCTGCATAGTATATGATTTTTTTTCAAAATTTTAATTGGATGAAATAGAGATAGATATGTATACTAGGGCGCTGAAAATTATTTGAATAAGCTGAAAAGTGATTATTCGGATAACCGGTATGTAACTGGTTCTGATTTGTAACTGTTTATATAATCGTCTAATTTTTTTGTTTCACTTTTTTCAGTAAAAATAAAAAAATGAATAGTGACTCTAAAAATTATTCGAGTAAGGTAAAAAATTATTATTTGAATAACCGGTTTGCAACCGGTTTGTAATAGTTAGCATTAAAAAGGCTATATAATCGTGGATAGTGACAATGAAAATCTTTCGAAAAAGGTGAAAACCGATTATTTAAATAACCGGTTTATAATTGGTTTGTAACCGTTAGTATTACAGAGTTTATATAATCATGGATAGTGACTCTAAAAATTATTCGAGTAAGGTGAAAACCGATTATTTGAATAACCGGTTTGTACCGGTTTGTAATAGTTAGTATTACGGAGTTTATATAATCGCGGATAGTGACACTGAAAATCTTTCGAATAAGGTGAAACCCGATTATTTGAATAACTGGTTTGTACCCGGTTATTTGAATAACCGGTTTGTAACCGGTTTTTAATAATTAGTACTACAGAGTCTATATAATCGTGGATAGCGACTCTGAAAATCATTCGAAAAAGGTGAAACCCGATTATTTGAATAACCGGTTTGTACCCGGTTTTTAATAATTAGTACTACAGAGTCTATATAATCGTGGATAGCGACTTTAAAAATCATTCGAAAAAGGTGAAACCGAATTATTTGAATAACCGGTTTGTAACCGAAAAAATAATAATTCGAAAAAATACCAAAGCAACCGGTTTCGCTTGGAATGCACCCTTTCTAAAAACTTCTTTCCGCTCACACCTCGCCACTCCACCCGCTTAATACAAACAAATCGACTCAATCCATTCGAATCTCGTCGATTCAATCCAATCCGCTGCGACCAGCAATTTGACACAAACCTACACCATCACCCATACACAGCCATCAACATCAGCACACGCATACAAACACGCTTATGTCCTCACACACCCAGCACTAAGTCGCAACGACGACGACACATCGAATAGAAAAGCCAAACCAAAGTCAACAAAAGATAGCGTAGCGTGAAAACAATTCCAACAAGGCGCAACAATAACAGCAACAGCAACAACTACAACAACAATAACACACCGAATTTATTATGCTCGTATTTTTTTGCGTTTGCGAAAGACAAAATGACAAAAATATAGTTTATGTGACACTCAACCTTTACTGCGATGGCAGCGAATTTGCCCCAGCACTTGAAGGCAGGCCACCCACACACATACAACTTAACTCGCACACAAACACGCATACACTAAGATACTCATATTTAACTCAGCAACCCCCTTCTGCTTTAGCGCATCAAAAAATTCGCCAAAATGCTGGCCAAAAATTGCGCTCCGCTGCACACACACATACATACATACTCAGAAATGGTAGAAGCCGCTGCTGAGTGGAGTCCGCACAGGTCAGCCCAACTGACGCGCACCCAGCTGGATTTGATGGAAACGCAAGTCGCCGGTGCTTCATCCCCTTCAAGTGCAGCGCCAGTCCATCGCACGCTCGCTCGCTGCCTGACTGGCTCTGGCTGGCTGAGTCGCTGGTTCGCTTGTTCCCTCGTTGTTTACTTGTGCATTGTTTGTTGTTTTATATCCTTGTGGCGCATGTTTGTCTTTCATCATTTTTTTATGGAATTTATATGCTCCACATCAGGGTTTTGGCTGTACTGGCTGTTGTTGTTGGCGCAAGGGGGTTGTGTGGCTCCTTGAGCTGGCTGCTGTTGCTTGCGCTGTTGTTGCCACCAATGCACTGTGCTAGTGTGTGTTGTGCTAAGGAGCAACATTTCCACTGACCACCATTCGCTGCTGTCACACATTTATAACTGTATGCTTTTTTGTTTCTGCTTGTCCGCTATTTTATGTTTTGCTCTCCGTGTTGTTGCTGTTGCCTGTTGTTCGTCCTTTACTATCTGTGGCGGTCGCTTTTTCACATTTCACATTTTGTTTTTCGCCTTTTTGATTTCATTTCGGGGTTTTTTTCCGATTCGTTTTTATTTTTGTTGTTGTTGTTCTTGTTTTCTTGATGTGCAACATTTTTCTTATTTGCAATAAATTTGCTTATGAATGTTTGTTATAGTGGCGTTGTTGCTTCTGCCTGTATAGTAGCTTTACCCTAGTTACCGTTGCTTTCTGCTGATGGAATACGTGAGCATGTGTGTGTGTTTCTGTGTGGCGGTACATAATTTTTGGCATTTTGATGTTAACTGCAAAATTTACAACGCTTTGGTGTGCCACCATGACGAGGCTCCTCCGTTGCCACATACGAATGGTCTTCGGTGCAAAATGAAACAGTAAGAGATAGTCGTGAGGTCGTACTAGGTTTGAAAAAATATTTTTTTTTAGACTTCAGAACATTACATAGCTTAGACTTTGCTTGGCCTTGTAAAGTCTCGAGTTCGATAGGTTAAGGCCGAATTTTAATCTTACAAGGTAGTTGGATCTCTTATAAGGCAACCATGATTTTATAAAACTATTGAGAATTGAAGAACTATTCTGAACGAATGAAAAATTCAAGTATTTGTGTTTGGAACATATTACAATCCTCCTGCCGTAGAACTTTTAAAAGTTGGTCGCCGCAATTAAGATTATTTTTACACAACACAGCATCATCATCACTCTTGAGACCCTGAAGTGAAGAAAATGTAGCAGCCGTAGATGAGAGTGTAAATGAAGACCATGGAGAGTCGATTCACCGTTGTTCGCAGTAACTCGGACTGACACATCAAACGACTAGACGCATTTTATGCTGAGATCGTAAATTGAAAGCTTGCGCAAGAACTGAATCTCCTCTACCTTCCCAAGCGACATCGGTTCACTCTATGGGCTCGTGAAAAGTTCCAAGAAGATCCAACATTTCCGAGCCAAATTTTGCAACCTGAAGAGATTCAAGAGCTGTCATTTCATCCAGAAAAACAACGGTTTGGTATGGAATCATAGATCCATATTTCTTCAAAATCGATGCCGGTGAGAACGTAACCGTCAATGACGACCGTTATCGCACCATTATAACCGACTATTTGACACATAAAATGGAGGCTCGTGATCTCGGCGACATTTGGTTTCAACAAAACGGCACCACTTCCCACACATCGCATCAATCAATGAATTTATTGAGAGAACCTTTCGAAAAGCAGATAATTTCACGGTTTGGGCCGGTCAATTGGCCACCAAGATCGTGTGATATTACACCGTTAGACCTTTTCCTATGGGAATATGTAAAGTGTAAAGTCGATGCGGACAATATCGTTTCGATCCAGATCTTGGCAAAACATCTCGCGCGTCGTTCGCCAGTTACTAGTCGAAATGCTCATACGAGTAATCGAGAATTGTACTCAACGCATGGACCATCTGAGACTTAGCCGCGGCAGACATTTTAAAGAAATAAACTTAAAAAAATAGATGCCAAAGAATGTTTTTTCGAATGTTAATAAATATTCCCCATTAAATTTTAAGTTTCTCTATTATTTCTTTAAAGAAGCAGGGAACATCGAAATGAAATAGCTGTCAGAAGGCAGAAGAGGAAGAGACTATAATTCTATGCGAATGCAAAGCTCTGTATATGCAGGTAAAAAGTGAAACTGTTCGTCGAGGGTTTCCTGATGACGTCTCGGAGTTCAGTTAAAAAAGAAAGGTACAAAGCGGAGCCAATAGAGTGAGGGGCTTTAAGCCCGGTGGTAGCAAAGTGGGCCTCCTTAAGGCCTAGGTGTGGTCTAAGGTTTCCTATACCGACTTTCTTCATTTTTATATACGGAACTAATTTTTTCTATTTTAATGTCAACGGATTTCAAGATGATCCTCAGCAGATATTTCGGCGATCTTCCCTTTACAAGATTAATTTTTTCTGTTATTATTCTGGCACTTAAGCTGTTTCCAATATCAGCTACGCTGTGAATCTGAACATATCTGCTAAATGTAAGTTATTCCAAATTTTAAGTCGTCTCCAACGGTTTAGCGGATATAAGTTGAGGAAGGGATTTTTTTTACGATAAGCAAATTACTTTTGGCAAATACATTTACCGTACCTTTGTTTTATCTCCGTCGGAGCTAACCGATAATTTTGTGATCCTTTGCGAATTGGCAACAGTGAAAACGCGATCAATGGAACAAAGATTTGTACGAGATATACGGCAACATTGACGTAGTTCAGCGATTCAAAAGACAGCGGCTACGCTGGCTAGGTTATGTTGTCCGGGTGGAAGACAACACTCTAGCTTTGAAGGTTTTCGCTTTAGTAAACGCCGGTGAAAACAGAGAAAGAGGAAGACTTCCACTTAGTTGGAAAGACTATGTGGAGAAGAACCTAGCAACATTTGGAATCCAATTAGCGTCAAACAGAGAAAAGGAAGAACGACTGGCGCGCTGCTATAAACTAGGCTTTAATCGCGAAATGTTGTCTATACCAATAAATAAGAAGAATAATATTTAGAGGTCTTGCTGTTCTTATTATCATATCGCATTTTCAAGATGGTTCTTCGAGTACATCAGCGTTTATGCGATCTTATTAGTGGTTAGGTACTCAGACCAAGAGTTTTTTTTTACTAGAATCTTACAGATATAGCTGGTATCAGCGATCAGAGTTTATTACTGAACACCAACCCTACACCTTTATAGCCTGTGCTCCTTAGTCTTTTGAGGCATTCACCAGTTTCGATCAATGTAGGAAATCTGAATTATCAAACTCTAAAAATACATCTGCAACCATTACTTTGTTGTTACTTTGTACCACAATGATTAAAGTCGGAGAAAGACACACAAAGTCTAATCCGGCAAGCTTTCACAGTAAATCAAAAATGAATGACCCATCAGTATAATTGCCGCAGTTGATTAAATCTCTGCAGACTCTTACACATTTCACAGGCGAATCGTAAATCGAGTGTTCAATAGCTTATAGCTTTCAAGCGTTATTGCAACGGCTGCAACACGCACGCATACTTGCCACATGCGCAAAAAAAAACAACCCAACAGTCGGACGAAGCCCACGACGCCGACGACATATGAAGTGCATACTCGTAAAAACTCTATGACTTTTTGTAATAAATCTCCAACTTTTAACGCGCATCGTTTGCAACACAACAACTTTGTCATAATTTTGTCATTGAGCTAGCGCGCCGAAGGCCTGCGACTGCAGACGACTGCTATGCATCATTAGCTAGATCGCCGCGTCCGGACGTCGCTTTACGACCACATTAAATCTAATGAATTCTTCTTAATTCAAATTAAACGCTGATCATAAAGCAGCAATAATCGAAAATGTCGCCGGCAACTTGCCGTTTGGCGGTGCGCGCATGTTGCACGCAGCTACCAACACGGCAACTGGCGGGCCGACAACAGTTGCAAGCACGAATGCAACAATGTGCAACGCAGTCAGTGGATACAAAGCGACGTAAAACAACATCAACTGCCGACAAAATATGCAACAACAACAACTGCCGATAACAAAAACAACAACAAATGATATAATAGCATAAAATACAACAACAACATAAGTTCAGTCAACAACAACAACAATTACAAGCATGTCAACAACATAAGCGTTCATGTATGTATGTGTGTATGTTTGTGCTGTGCGTCTGGTCGGGTGCAAATCATGCAACAGCTGTGCTTGTCTTTTCTTGTCTTCGCGACGACAGCTAGCCGCAACAGCGCGCCGAAATGCAAAAGAGAGCTAAATACAACAATTACAACAAATCAGCAAAGCAATTTAGTCCCTATAAAAACCTATGCTGCCGTGTTGGAGGCAAGCAGATGGCTGCTGAGCGCGCTTGTCATAATCCATTCACTTGTTGCACTTGCAGAGGTGCATAACATACACACACACACACATACACATATTTTGTCACACACATATTCACATATATTCAACCGACTCTGCTTGCTGCATGACACTGAGCCGATCACTCCGTGGCAAAAGCAACAGGCCCATCTGTCTGTCTGTCTGTTGTTAGCGGCAAGTTTTGTTGCGGCGTTAACAATGTTGCGACTTTCTGCGTTCCAATCCATCTGGCCGTAAATTTTGTGCTAATTGTTGATTTGCATTGCATAATTGTCTACTAAATACTTGCCGCGTCGGCTTATGTTGCGATAAGGCATTTGTTGCATGTTGGTGGAGAGCAATAATAATAGCGTAAGCGATCTCTTACACTGTTGTAGATGTTAATCCATGCATATGTTGCCCGAGATTTATTTCATTTAAACTGCGTGCGATCTTCGATCAGCCATCTAACCTAACCTAACCTATGTGTTTAAGATTCCTCCAGGATGATTAATCGAAAATGTATGCGAGAGTGACCTTGATAACCTCTAAAAATCGGATTTAACCTCAAAAAATTTTATTTCACCTCAAAAAATCAGATTTCATCTCAAAAAATCGTATTTAACCTCAAAATCTCAAAATCTTACAATTAAATTATTATTATAAGTAGATAGATCCGATTATAAATATCACCTTCGGAATGGTATCTATCGTTATAATATTTGATCAAAATTGAACCGGACTGATTCATTCAATGTGCGAACCGAATCCACAATTTATGTTTCATAGATTGGAACAACCCCTATTCATATTCATTTAAAGTTTGATCACCATATTTCATTTGATGTGTGCTTCATAGCAGAGGATCTCAACATCCCCTATAGATCGACTAAACACATTTTGATTAAGGTTTTAAGTATTAAGAGTGTTAGTGCTCGTACCAAAGACCTGAATCTTTTGCACAAACGATAACAAGTAGAGGTCGCAAAAGCGGTACTGGACATTACGTAGCTGAGGATCGAAAATTCATGGTGAGACGTGGGTTTTGAAAATGATGTCGAAACTGTCCAACAATCTAACAAAGACGCTCCAAAAACTAGCCGAAAACGAATACACCAAAATTCGCTGATCCCACAGAAGTTCCAGTCGAAGCTTTTAACAAGTATACGGAAAGCTAAATGAATGAAGGAAAGAGGCAAAAATAAGTGGGTTATCACTGGAGCCTATTTGAATAAAGATCGGATGTTCAAGAAATGTACATGAAATCGTCGAGAAAGTAATGCAGCAGTAAAGAAAGAGACAGTTTGGTGATTGCACTTGAGCAGAGGCATCATTATGCTGCAAAGGCGCATTTTTTCCTGTCGAAGAATAGAGCAAAGTCTCTCTTAATCTTCGAACGTATTGCAAATATCTTAGACTCTATAAGTCGCTTAAGTTTGTCTACTTTTTGTGTACATCCGTTCATCGTTATGATATACCATAAAATAAAGATTACGAGTATTCAGACATATAGTAAACTTTCATAGAGATCGATTACCAATTAAATTAAATCATAATCTATAGAGTAAAAAAGACGTGACCACCATAGCAGAGCCATCATAGTGAGTTATGTATGTACTGTGGGTATGGAAAATGAGCAACGGTAGAAAACCTTATAATATTTTTCTATATGTACTATAGTCTGCAAAATATGTATGATCGTAATATAGTACATATAAACCATAACAACACTACTCTATCTTTTAGAATCAATGCATAGTCAGATAACTTCTGACTATTGAATACAATTTTGCTGGAATGTTTTCTGTAGAAATTATGCCGTAGTCATTTATTTGAAACGAAACATCCCCCTAAAAACATCAAGAGAACATTCTTACTATATGTCGACGAACATCAACTTCATCTTTAGATCTACAGAACGTCGTTAACAGCGAAGGTATTAAAACCTTCGGCGATTCCCTCCCTGGCGTCTTTGGAGTCGAAACCCCACCCATCGCCGACTGTGAAATGGAGTAGTCACATGAAACCGGAGTAACCTCAATTTCACAACTTCGCCATGATTATTGTACATAATATGTATACATTTCTTTTGTTTCCGAAGCGTCCTTTCCACACACGAATCAACTTTTTACATGTCAGAGGGCAATTCATGAATGGTTGCCTCGTTAAACAGACTTGAGAGTGAAACAAGTGCACTGAATCTAATCTGGGTTATGTTTTTATCGATTTCTTACTGTATAGTAAATTAATTTCATCTTAAGATTCCGTTACCAAATTCGAAATCTTTTTTTCTCGATTAATGGCATAGTCAAAAAGAAGAATAGGGAGTGCGAGTCAAAAAGGTAAGTAAAAATTGCCATTGAATCGTAGATAGGAAGAGTGGCTGTCTAAAGACATACCTAGGCCTTTAAGAGCCTTATTGTCATACCACCGTGACCAAAGTTCCTTCACTCTATTGGCTACCCTCTGAACTTCCCCATGCTTTTGATGAAATTCATTAGTACAACAGGTTTTATCTGTGCAACCTCCGATACGTGATTAAGAAGCTATCGACCGATAGTTCCTTTTCTTTCTATACAGAGTCTTACATTCGCAAAATAGCCTGACGGCTTCTAAAGTAGTTGTTATATGACGGTTCTAGTCTTCTGTCATGACTGAGCAAGTCATGGATCAATTTCATCGAAATTAAGCTAGAGACACAGAAATTATCTTTTTTCCGGAGTCTAATTGTGATGTATTGCCTTCCTAGCTAATACATCTGCTCCACAATCCCCAGGGTTATAACTATATTCCGGAACCGTAAAGGGATCTGTGCGCACGTTTAGATTACAAAAAAAATTAGAAAATCAGGATCTATAAAACGACTTCATCTAACGCTATTCAAAACCAAAGGAAGACGGGAAGACTGTGAGAGAAAACGAAACTGGCTTTACATTGAAGGTGAGTGGGAGTAGCTCGAGTCGACAAAGGCTCAGAGACTTGAAGTAAAAAATATCTTGCTTCTGAAATTTTTTAAACACAGAAAATAACAGAAAGCTTATTATTTTCTCTACAGATTCTACAGATTCAAAATTTTTAAGAACACACTCCCAAGACGTTCAACAATATAAAACTCAAATTATTGTATCACTTTTATTTGCAATCGGCATAGAGTCAAAATCGTCACATAAACGTCTCTCTTGACTATCTTGTAAAATTTATAGTGATCCTCTGTCACACGCATTGCCAACAAATGGACTGAATGTTGCAACTACACATGATATGATGGCAATTTAAGTCACTTACGGCTGTGCAAACAGTGAAGCTAACCAGTATTACGCCACTACAGACATAACCTCACTTTTTTTGTTTGCACTGGATGTGCAATTGCTGTATAGATATGTATATATGTAGTTTGTTGCAAGTCCGATGGGTAATTTTTTCATCAACAGCATCAATACTCATCAGCAACAATGCCAACCTCATTGGCAGCATCAGCAACATCATCGGTAGCAACAACAACAATAATAATAACAGCAACTCTACAACCATCTATCGAGCTTACTCACACCACTCACGTAGCTGATGCTGCGCCATGCAACGATAGATTTATGCCACATTGTGACAACAATACCTTACTTATTGCTTGCTCCGGTACAGAGTAGAGGCATTGATGGCCGGCGGCTAGTCGGCGGCTGGTTGCACAATCGAAACGGAAGTGCCAGCTATGCGACGCATTGTGCCCATCAAATGGTTGAATGATCCGCTAGCGGGCAAAATGGATGGATAACTTTTGCTGTTGCATGTATGTGTATGTATGTAGGTTATGACTGTGTGTGTAGGCGTGGTGACGTATGCAAAATCGACTTCCGCGTGAACGGCCAGCGAAGCTACGCAAATATTGTTATTTATTTATGTAATTCCTGCACTTTTTTGTTGTTTTTGTGTTCTCCCGCACACATGTTGCAAATGCTTTTTGTAGTTAGTACCGTTATGTCAGCATGTTGCTAACGGCACTGCAGTAGGTCCTGCAGCCAATTGAAAGCTTTTGGTGAGTGGCAGGAGCAGACGACTTTTTTGGCTTGATGCAAGTATGTGTGAGTGTATACATGTATGTATATGTCCACGCGTGCGGACGGAAGAAGTCGGCGCATGCATGAAGTCATTCACTTAATTTATCGCTTGATGAATGTCCTTGCGGATGACCGTAGGCTGTCCATATATACATATGTATGCAAGTCTATAAGAACTGTATAGTTAGTATTAGGGTGGACCAAATTATGTTTAAATTTTTTCCTTCAATACCGTGAAAATATTGGATATTAGGGTGCGTCAAACACTTTTCATTTAAAATATCGTATTAGGGTGGACCAAAAATATTTTTTTTAAATACCGTGAATTTATCTTAAGGGTGGGTAACAAAAGTTTAATTTTTTCTCAATCCTGTAAAAATGTTATTTATTAGGGTGGACCGAAAAAGCTATCCTTTTTCCATTAAATGCCGTGAAAATATTTTATATCAGGGTGAGCAAAAAAAACTTTCAAATATATCTCTAGGTACGTTGTATTAGGGTGGAGTCCAATAAAAGCTTTTAATTTTTTTCCTTAAATAGTGTGAATGTATCTTGAGGGTCGGTCAAAAAACGTTTAATTTTTTTTCCTTAAATACCGAGAAAATATGGTTCATTAGGGTGGACCAAAAAGTAAATTTTTCCCTAGAAACCGTGAAAATATTTCATATTAGGGAGGGTAAAAAAAACTATACATTATTTCCTTAGGTGAAAATATCGTATTTTCGTGTGGATCCATATAACATTTAGTTTTTCCTTTAAATGCTGTAAAAATATTGTACTAGGGTGGGCTAAAATAAGCATTTAATTTTTTTCCTTAGATACCGCGAAAATACCATGTACTATCGAGGGTCAAAATACTTTAATTTTTTTTTCTCAAATACTGTAGAAAAAAAAATCGGATATAAGGGTGTGACATAAACTTTAATTTTTGTCCTTAGATACCACGAATATATCGTATATTAGAGTGGGTCAAGAGACTTTAACTTTTTTAAATTAGATACTGTGGAAGTATAGCATATTAGGGTGGGGCAAAGTGAAAATTTACTATTTTTCCATAAATATCGTAAAAATATATATTATTAGGATGGTCAAAAAAACTTCTAATTTTTTTTTCTTATATAAAAAACGGTAAAACATATTGTATAATAATATATTTAGAAGCATTTTTTTTAAGTCCGCAATTGTTTAACCTAAATCCTGACATTCTTAATACTTCAATCTTTACCAGAATTTTTTTTCGTATTGTCGGTCAATATATTTACGGCAACTAAAAAAAAGAACACAAAAAAAAAATTTTTCTGTCCCACCCTAATATATGCAAGCATATATCCACACAAACATTCCCTCCATCACTTGCTGTCGTTTTTGCATATCGTTGACATCGCCTATGATGGCGTCGTTGAACACATTTAATGGTCATTTGAGCGCTTGATAAACGTTCAACAGCCACACCCAGTGTCGCTGCACCACCATTTGTTCTGCTCAAAGTGATGGAATGTCCATGTTGCGTTGTGTTATGTCTTTGTTGTTATTGCTCTGTGCTCTTTTGCCTTCTTTGCATTTGTACGTCATCTTTTTTTCTCCCAGTTTGTTGTTGCTTTACGTTGCGACTGCCGTAGGCGTGCAGCATGCCAGCTAACTGCTTGCAACAACGCGCTACCTACCTACCATAACATACCATGTCAAATGGTCAAGGCTTGGTCCAACCGAAAAACCATCCATCTGCAGCACTTCATAAATAGTAGTTGTCAGTATGATTGTTGGCTCGTGGACTATTGTATCGTCCTTGTTTGCTGCGGCACTATCCGTCAGCGTGGTGTTGTTGTGGTAGTGTGACACATAAAGTGTTGCATGGAAATATGTGGAAAGTCCACTACCATATGTGGCTGTCATGTGTTTTGTGTGTTGTAGTTGCTTGCATGGCTTTTCTATTTCGTTTTATTGTGCGGTTGTTGTTGTTTTTTTAGATTTGTAGTTTGTTTAGCTGGCAGTCGTTGTCCTCATGATTTAGTTATCATGTTAATAGCATCACTTGTTTAGATAGAAGATGAATGGATGTGATATTCATCACTCGTGGTTACAAGCTCTCTTTTAATTGAGTTCGTTTACTTGGTACGTACGAAGTACGTTTAGAAGCAAAATGTTGGGAGTGATTTAGACGGATTTTAGAACTTCACATAGATATGTAATGTTAGAAAAAATATCTTTTTTTTTTGGTATTTAGACACTGTTTGTTTTTGTTGTTGTCGTAGTGGCAGAATTCTGCCGAGTTGACAGTCCTGGCCGCTTAAAAAACCGGTTTGGATCCGGTTACAAAGACCCGGCTATCGTCAGAACGGATTTAGACACTGGTCTACCTCAGTTAATTGAATCAGCGTCAAGGTGCATTCTCCGTAGAAATTGTTATATCAATAAACCCTAGTTCTTCCTGCGGCAAGTCAAGCATTACTTGGGATTAAAATGTGAGTTCTGTACACACTCTTCATTCACATTAGTTTTACATTTTAAATACTGATATTCTCTTATAGATACTCTTTTACAAGAATATATCCGACAAAAAATGAAAATACTTAAGAAAATTGAGTTATTAACTTAAATAAGCTGATATTTTGGCTTTTTCCGATGTCAGAAACACAATATGGTATTTGCCGACCATTATTTAAAGATGATACTAGATGATGAAATCACAGATTTCAGAAAACATCGCT
Source organism: Bactrocera zonata (assembly GCA_037783105.1). Classification (NCBI taxonomy): domain Eukaryota; kingdom Metazoa; phylum Arthropoda; class Insecta; order Diptera; family Tephritidae; genus Bactrocera; species Bactrocera zonata. The sequence goes on from JBAWJQ010006022.1 coordinate 159,962, forward strand.
CATTATGGAATCCACTAGCTGTTTTTTATTATTATACAAACTTCAGGGTTTTAAAAAAGATTCGAGGATCCTCTTTATATTACCTTTTCTAACATAATCTAACTTATAATTCATCTTTAGTAATAAATATCTATGTACAGATGCCTTAGAAATATCTAATAGTCTTTTTTCCTCAATTATTATGGTACCGTCTTAACTTAGTCTCTCTTAGCAGCTCTAACAATCATGTGACCTTGGTGAAGAAGTAAGAAAGCCTTACCCTAACCTAAGTACTGTCACTTTCACCATGACAATCAGTACCTATCTCTATATCAATTAAATAGGAGTTATGTATTCTTATGGCTGTAATGTGGCAGCGACAAGATGTTTCATATTTTATTTGGATCTCTGGAATTAGCGACGACATATTATTGTGTGAAAATAGATGAAATGGGTCCCCATATAATAGTATTGTTGAAAATTAATCAATTCCTGAATAAATCAAAGACACTTAATTTTGCATACGGAGCGGTTAAAGATGGATTTATATGAGCCAATGTCAAAATTTGCGGATATGCTAGCACCGACCACCTTTAAGTGTAATCAAATATCGCCCGATCCACTCGATCAATTTTAACCATATTCGATAGATAACATTATCCTGACATTCCTATGCCGAAGCGGATGGTTAATAGAGAAGTGAAGTGGTTAAGTGTGTCACTTACGACAACGTCAAGCGAATATGGTAACGGGCAAATAGCGGCGAGACGGCGCAAACGGTGGCCAAACTAAGATTGACGTTCAGTAAGGTTAGCTTTGTGCTTGGTGGGATTGACAGGCAATCATTTAGCACAATCTGCTCCCCGACGACCAAACACTTAATTCAGATACGAGTATGTATTGCCAATAATTGAAACGTCTGAAAGAAGTATTCACCAAGAAGCGGCCAACTTTGGCCAATAGGAAATATTTTACGTTTCAACACCAAATCACATACATCGACAGTTACTTTCTTGAAGCTCCAGTAACTTCATTGGAACTTTCTTTGCAAACATATTATAGCCTAAGCCAGGTTCGGAGTGACTGCTACCTATTCCTGCCTATGGCCAATGATTTTGTTAGTGAAAAATTTTGTAAACATTTACTTGAAACATAAAGATTATTATGTTAAATATAGTGGTCTTTTTACAGTTTAATATCATGGTAGAAAAATTTCAAATCGATCTTCTAATATCAAATACTAATAAATTGAAAAAACACAATATAAATCGTAGGCTTGCGGGTGACATAGACGGTTCGTGTATTAAATAGAAAAAATTCACAAAACAAAACAAAACGATGTGAGCCAAGTTTTTAGAATCTTTCGAGAACTATTTCTGCAGTGACGTCAATGTCATAATGCGTGTGCAGCAACGCCAGGTCGACCAATCTATCTTGAAGCATGTTCATCCTCAGCTGCGTTTTCATGCGTCGAAGTGTGGAAAAATAGCATTTAGAGCTCGCATTCGTCACAGCAAGTGTGCAGAATATGCGAAGAAAACTATGATTTATGGGGTATAGGTCTACAACTCAGTCCTTCAACGTTTCCAAAGCAGTAGTCGTTAACTTGCTGTCTTTTGACTTTTGCCTCTGCCCCCAATGGCAGTGCCAGTGATCAAGTTTATCATTGAGCTACAATCGTCGCATGATGTTGCCATTATTCAAGAGGCTTCTGGATCTGTCGATCAAGCAGGGGACACAGTTTTCCATTTCTTTGGTTTTCAAAGCACATACTTTTTCTGGAAGCAGCAAACTCAGTTGAAATACATCTAATACGAGTACGTCTTTGGAAAACCGCGTCATCAAGTCTTCGCCGATTGTACTTATACAACAGAGAAATTTACTTTAAGACTTTGTAGTATTTTTCGCACGTTCTCAAGCAGAAGTTTTCCCGTATTGTTTGTCGGCCGCAGATTTTTGGTTATTCTTCGTCAACTTTCAGTTCTGCCACCATATTTTTCGTGTCTGAATAAATGAATCGAAAATGTTCCTCAGCGTTTCGTCTTCGCTTTCTGAACGTTACAAACTGCGTATCTATCATATTTGAAGCCTTTGCCCGATCGATCGATTCTTTCTGAAAAATCACGCTGAGTGAATACTTAGAGATAAAATATCACATAGGCAAAAAATCCCGCTGTTTTCCAGTTACTAATTTTTGTCAGAGCTTTGACGTCCAATGACAATTTTGCGGAAAATTAATTAACTGCATCGTGCAGTTGAAACCATTTTCTTTCACATAACTGGAAACTTACCCAAGTATTTTTGCTAATGTGGCTGAACGCTTGAAATACGTGTTATTCAAATATTTGTCCACTCTCTTATGGTATTGTATACCATCTCGATTAATCATATCTTAACAGATTTGGAAATACTGTTGTATAGTTTATAGAAGAAACAGCGAGACTGCAGCTTTTTCGCTTCATTTCTTATTTCATTGACCACTCCGATATTTGGTAGCATAACAGCACATGCATCTGTTCCGATAGATGTGCATAATTTCACATTAAGATTAAATTTTTCATTTCTTCAAGAACGATTCGTCCAAGGACAACTCCAGTGAGAGACAACTCTTCGTCAGTTTGGGTGTGTTCGCTGACAGTTAGAGGGGAGATAGTTTCATCTCCTACTTCGTAGTCAACATAGCCACTATCGTCTGCAGCATGATTCTTTGACAGCTCAGCAAAGCCTCCAAAAACGTTATAAAATCTTCCCTTATGCAAGTTTAGCAGAAGTAAAATCGACGTAATGAAGTATGAGGCTACCCTAAAGCAATCAAATTTTAAGGGGTTAGAGGTGCCTCTGACGACAAAATTAGAATTTTCAGTATTTTTTTTGCTATTAAATCATGTTATTTTACAAAAGTAATAATATGGCATTATTATAGAATGTGCTGACTTGAAGTCACGAAATTTTCAAAAAAAAAACTAATTTTCAAAGTTTTCAAAGTTATAGTTGTTTATGTTGACCCAGTTCCAAAAAAAGGTACTTGCGGTGACAACCATTAGTCCTAGGAGAGTCATTTAAAATCAATCGGACAAAAAAAAATAGTTTTACAAATAGATAATCCTGGGCCTGACGAAGGATTTTATTTTTTTTTTTTTTCAAAAATTAAGAAAATGGCGACTTCAGGAAATTTTTTCTAAATTTTTTTTGGAAAAAATCAACAGTTAATTGGTCTTAAAAAATCGAAATTTTTGAAAAAAAAAATCCTTCGATTCGGTCCGAGTTTAATATGTATTCTAGAAGATGTATAAATTTCATTAAAATCTACTAAACGGTTTTCGAGTTACTGTTGTCATCGGTTAAAAAAACATAGTTTTGAGAAAAACGCGTTTAAAGTTTACCTTTTTGCTTTGTAGTCCCCGAGCTCTCTTTGATATTTGTCGAATAACTCAAAAACTAATTATCGGATCAACGTAAAATTTTCAGAAAACTTAACGAAAATGCAAAAAAAAAATCATTTTTTGAAAATTCTAACTACCCCTAACCCCTTAAACCTGTGGGGTTTGATTCCACCATAATAATCGAATCTAAAAGCATTAGTTTGTATAAATTTTCACTTGACAATGTTGATAAAACCATTATTTCTGATTATCTTTTGGAGAAAATTATCCGGAACTGTTTGGAAGTGTTTACAGTTTCTTAACTTCAAGTACTTTGAATTGGATCTATGTAATGTTTAATTCTTTGTTGAAGAACTTAAAGTAATTACAACTCAACACTATTTTTGAAAAGCAGTATATTTTTGCATTATTCAAGTGTTTACAGCCTCATCTTTTTCAAGTGTTTCATGTTTTCGTTCTATCCATTTCATTTTAAGGAAATAATGAATGATTGACGAAAGAAGCTAAGCTCACAAAATGTCTGTAATTAATACAATTTTTTTCTGCTTTCAATAATGTTTTCTTAGATTCCTCGATCATTTACAGATAACAAACTTTTTCCCCACACAAAGGTCATATGTTTATTTATACAAAAATTATAGCAGAAAAACATATGGAAGTATGTGTGTGTCTGTGTGTACCGTTGGGAAAAATCACGCTTATGTATGACAATGAAATACGCTAAATTTATATAAATATCTATATGCTCACACTCAGCTGTGCACACAGTTATATAAACATATGTATAATTGTGGGCACGAGTCGCGAACGAGCGCAAAAAAAACACACCAAATAGTTTACAAGGGCATAAAAATGCATTTACACCTTCGCCGACAAACCAGGAGGCCGCCTACACGACAGCATTGATGCACATATACACAGTAACTTTGTGTGGCAGAAGGCAACTGTTGCGCTGGCCGCAGACAAAAGATTGCGCCTAATCGCGCAGTCGGCTGCTTGCGTTGCACGGTGTTCGTGCAACAAATTTAAATTTGAAAACAAACCGAATTCAAAGTCATGCACATACATACATACATACATATTTCTATGTACATATGTATGTATGTTCGTAAAAATACACGAAAAAATGGTGAAAAACTCAACTAAGCGTCGACAACAAATAGAAACCTCAACAAATCAGCGGCGAGTGTAGCAAGTGACGTTCGTGCTGGTGGCGTATTGAAGGGAGCCGAGTCGCGAGTGCACGGCGGCCACCCGCCAACTACAAATCGACGTCAATAATTCGCTTTTATTGAGTGTTTTTCGAGCAATAAAAATCGCTTTTAGTGTTTTATGAAACACACAAAAGCCAAAGGCTCGTAAAAACAGAGACACAGTCAAATCACGAGTACATACAAATTTATTGAACAACGGACAACAATAACAACAAAACATAAACTAGAAGTACGGCAACCGCAGAAAAATATAAAACCATCAAAAGAACATAAAACTATTTATTTTTTTTAAGATTTTTTTTAAGAATTAAACTAAAGTTCTATGTGTAAATAAGGGAAGAGGGCTAAAGTAAGAGTAAAAAAAGTAGAGAAAGCCTGCAATAAAGCAAAGAAAGCATGTGAAAGTGGCAAGCAGCGTTTGAAAGCAACGCCAGCGTCAACTTAAACCGCCTAAAGGCCGCCTGTTGACAAACACGACGCACAAAATTGGACGATAAATGTGACGAATTTTATAGCCGACGCCTGACAGACTCGTCCAACATATTTGATAGAATTTTCTAAGAATTTTACCAATACCAACAATGACACTTTTCTCTCAAATATCACACCAGCTGCGCAGCTGCTCATTAGTGCAACATTAAGGCAGACGCATTAAATTGCCGCAATAGATGGCTTTCACAGGGAAAATCATAATTAGAAATGTAAAGAGGAAAAAACGAATGTTACCGAGGCTATAATACCCTTCACAGCTGCATTTCTTAAAGCATAAATGGGTATAAAAATATATTTATATTGATTTTGTGCGGGCAGTTTGTATGGCAGGTGTATGTTATAGTGATACGATCTGAACAATTTTCTGGAATATTATAGCGATAATTGCGGTAATAATCTGGGTCGAATTTCTTGAAGATATCTTAACAAATAAAAAAGTTTTTTATATAAAGACTTGATTTTCACTCATCAGTTTGTATGGCAGCTATATGTTATATTGAACCGATCTAAAAAATTTTTTTAAATATTATAGCGATGCTTAAGAAAATAATCTGTATCAAGTTTTTTGAAGATATCTTAACAAATAAAAAAGTTTTCCATATAAAGATTTGATTTTGATTGGTCTGTTTGTATGGCAACTATATGCTATAGGAATCAGTTTTTAAAAAATTTCTAGAAAATTGTAGCACTACTTTGGAAGATAATTTTTGTCAAATTTCTCGAAGATATCTCATCAAATAAAAAAGGTTTCCATATAAAGATTAGATTTTGATCGATAAATTTGTATGACAGCTCTATGTTATAGTGGTTCGATATCGGCGATTCCGTGAAATAAAGAGCTTCTTGTTGAGAAGAGTAGGTGTGAAAAATTTCAGGTCAATATCTCAAAAACTGAGGGACTAAAACCGATGTTTTCTTCTGGGTGTTACAAACTTCATGGCAAACTTAATAGACCTTGTGCAGGGTATCAGCTGGCTTTCACAAGGAAAATCTTAACAAGAAGTGTAAAAAAAAAAATTGCAGGCATGCTTTTGTGGTCACCAATGCTTGCATACATACACACATACATTTGTGTGCATTTTTGGTTGATGTGGCACGCTTGAGTTGAGTGCAGCTAACTATGCGGTGACAAGCAAGGCCCTTCAAACGCCTAAAAGTGTGTATATGTGCAAGTATTACATATGTAAATCTGTATGTATGTATGTATGTATGTATGAACGAAGTATGTATGCTGTATACATATATCTGTGTAAATATGTTTGCCTCCGCAGCGCTGCAATCAACTGTTGTGTTGCATGATGGTGCCTATTAAAAATTTAACGATCCAACAAATTACTGCACATCATAAAAATCAGACAAATAAAAATAGAAACAACAACAACACCAGCAAGCACTTATGTAAATGCATATATATATGCATGTATGTATGTTTAAAAAATAATATTTTAGCCTACAGCATCAACAAGTTGAAGCAAATAACACGATTAATTTGGTTTGTGTGACAGTAAAGTAGAGGAAACTAAAAATACACAGAAAACACAAGCAAACACACACATGTGTATGTACATACATACATACATACATATTAAATACTGAACTAAATAGCGCTGCGAACGTCGGGGTCCGGTAGTGTGCAAGTAAGGAAGCGAAGATGTGGTAAAGCACATTATTATCAAAATGATTTAAGAGCACCAACAGTCAGCGACTAACATATACAGACATGCATACAAACATACATGCATATACCGGCATTCATACATAAATACAATCAAACATATATACACACACATACATATCTACAAGTTAATGCTGCCAAAGTGTCAAGCGGCAGCAACAAAAGCAACAACAACCACAACAAACAACGCGACAATGTTGTGATTATTGTACACATGTGCTTGTTGTTGTTGTTCCTGCTGTTGATCGCGTTGATTTTGGTGGTTTGGCGTTAATAAGTGAGTGTTTTATGTGCTCAAAAAAATAATAAAATTGAAATATTTTATTATGATGGAAATGTGTAAATGTGTTAACTAAAAATAAATTTGTAGTTTTCATAAGTCAAAAATTATGAAAGAATAATGAAGAAAAATTCAAAAACCAACTTAACATTTATAGTCAAAAAGTGGTGGCAAAAATCAACACAAAACTGCTCAATTAAATATTTTATACATACATACATAAGTATAAATGGTACCGTTTCCTCATAAGCGAGCAAAAATAGAGCACGCACTAAAAGAGAAAAATGCACGTAAAACTAAAACACAAACTTGTTTACCTTTTGCAGGGATTTCGCTCTAGACGAACTTCGACCTCTTCAACAGATGAAAATATTAAAAAAGTAAAGGATATGGTGTTTGAAAGTCATCAGTCCCGATGTTGGAAAGATGGCAAGAGAGCTCGACATCTCTCGCGAGTCCGCCCGAATGATTTTGATGGACATTTTGGTTATTAAACGTGTTCCTGCTCTACTCGCTCCGATAAGCTGAATTTTTTTCAAAAAGAGTAACGTAAACGGGTCTGTTTGGACATGATTGATTGTGCGAATACCGATACCACATTAATGGAGAGCATTATAACTGCAGATGAGACATTCGTTTTTGAGTTTGACATGCAAACAAGTCAACAATCATCGGAATGGAAAGAAGAAACGGGCCGAAACCAAAAAAACTCAGCCTAAGCCGCTCAAAAATTAAGGTGATGCCATTGTTTTTTCGATATTCGTGGTTTGGTGAATGATGAATTTATTCCGGAGGGACAGACGGTCAATAAGTAGTTCTATTTGGCCGTATTGAGGCGTTTGGTGAGAACATCCGTCAAAAAAGGCCAAAATTCTGGAAGAACAATTCACGGATTCTACACGATGATAATGCTACATCGCATCAAGCCACAATTGTGACCGAATTTTAAGCCAAAAATGCAATCAATACTATCGATCGACCACCGTATTCATCAAATGTGGATCCGTGTGATTTTTTCTTTTTCCCCGAACTGAAATTGCTGCTCCGTGAAACCCGCTTTCAGTCGATCGTAGAAATAAAACAAAATTCGCTGAAAGAGCTGGAGGCCATCCAAAAAAGTGCTTGTGAAAAGTGTTTCGAGGTAGAAATGTATTACATCTGATAGGGATTACTTTGAAAGTGAAAAAATAAATATTGATGAATTATTAAAGAGACAGCTCAATCATTTAGTGAAACTAAACAAATAGATCAAAGCAGATGAGAATCAATAGCACCAACTATCAAGATATGAAAACAGATATAGTCTAAGTATGTCAAGAATAGAACTAAGAACTAGGATTGGAGAAAAACAGTCGTGATGCATATGACTTTTTTAAAGGTAACTCTTTTGTATTAAATGCAACTGGATAGTAATTTTGAGGCAATAGAACATAGTTCGAAGATGGATTGGACACCCCTAGACGTCGTTTAAACAGTGATGGAAAGAGAGAGGGAGGTCGGGGACAATTCCTCTCGGGTCTGGAGTTCTCAGGGAAATCTTTCACAGATTTTAAGCTCCAACAATTATCTACAATATCCCGGAGCAATGGTTTTCTCACAATGTATAAAAATAAAGTTGGTTTTAATTTTACTTTTGCACAAATGAACATTTGCATGAAAAATCAAAAAAAGTCCTATTTGACTTCAAATGTTGCAAAATTTCATATAATTCTTATATTAGTAGCAGAGTTGCTATATATAAAACGTAAAAATAAAACGCTAATGTAATATTTTAAACCAGTTCTTAAAAACTTCATTATATATTTTTGTAGCAAGTACACATAAATGGTTCTTTCTGAGTTCCGCTGTCGATGGAACGATGAGCTGTCCGAGATATACGGCGACGTTAACATAATTAAACGACAATCTAGAGCCAACGGCTGGGCTAGCTATAACATGTTGTCCGGATGGAAGAGAGGTTTTTGATTCAGTGCCCTCCAGAGGAAGAGAAAGACCCCACTCCGTTGAAGAGATCAGGTCGAGAAGAGCTTGGCTACACTCGGTATCTCGAATTGGTGAATCTGTGAATAAGAATTAAAATATGCGAATTAATTGTTTATTAGGTTCCAAGTTTGATATACAAGATTTTAACAATAAGGATCTAAGCTGCCTCGAAAATCGAACCGGGATAATAAATTTAACTTCAGACAGAAGAAAAGAGCAGGCTCCGTCCAGAACGAAGAAGTTGAAATGAAAATAATTTGAATGGACGTGGGAGCAGATAAAAACCGCTTTTGTCGAAAAATAATATAAAAGCGCATTTGTCATTCGCTCACAGCCATAGACCAAGAGATTTAAAATTTTGGAAAATGATACATTTTACGAACGAAACTAAAATAAACCGTATTGGTACTAATGTTCAAACAATTGTACATCGAAAAAAATAAACAAGAAATCAATCCAAGGTATACCAAAAAGACCGTAAAGCACGGTGAAGAAAATTTAAACGTATTGGTGTCGTTTTCAAGGCGTGGACTAGGACCTTTAGTAATGATAGAAGGGAATGTGCATATACTAAGGAATACAATGGAGTCATATTCCTTCAATATTACAGCAGAAAACTGGATCTTTATGCACGATAATGATCGCAAGCATAAAGCGAAATTGGTAAAAAACTGGCTTGTACAAGAAAAAATTACACTTCTCGATTGGCCAGCGCAAAGTCTTGATCTAAACCCGATTGAGAACTTGTGAAATGATGTTAAAGAAAAATTTTGGCAAAGAAAATTTCAAAATTGCGACGAGCTTTTGGCAGGAGTACAGGAAGCGTGAGCCCTATTCCTTTGGACAAATGCCAAAGGTTAATAGGTTACTAACCATGTTAGATATAATGTGTTTATTTTGCCTTACAGATCTTTTAAAGTGCGCTAAATACTTCTTCAACCAATTTTGACTTAAGTCAAAGTCCAGTGTAAACTATGAAAAATTAAGCGATTTTCGTGAATTTGTTTTAAAGAAAATACTTAATCGAATGTTTTAAAGTTCTTTGGACATAATAAGTTATATTTTCAGCTACAAAATATTGAAAATAACGGAGTTATGTGCTGCCTTCGGAGGTGCCAAAAAAAAAGTTCTTCAACTGCTAACATGATTCCAGCCGAATGAGTGGCTGAAACAAAAAAATTCAAAAAGGTCATTAAAGTTGAAGGTATTCCCTATACAATGACCTACGATTTTGGAAAAATGTCAAAAGTTATCAAAACGGTTCACGGTAGTTCAGAAAAAAAGTGTCGTTTTTTTAGGTAAAGAATTGTCGTTTTAATGCCAGATTGACAATTTTCAACCAATCAAAAAGATCGTAGGTCATTGTATAGTAAATCTATTCAAGAATATTAATTTTCAATTTGGTTAATTTCTCTTTGAGTTATGATGTCAGCAATTTTGAAAAATGTCGTTTCGATAAAAACGCGTTTAAAGTTTCAACTATCCGATTTACTTATAACTGCGATCGGTCGCTTTTTATAAGATATTTTTAAAAATATAAACTATCGAAAAAGCATAAAAAAATTCGATATTTTAAAGTTGTCACACTGGTATAGCCCCTTAAGGGGTTAGGGGTAGACAGAGGCACGAAAAAATAAGAATTTTCTGTATTTCTTTTTTTTTTTGGTATTAAATCATGTTATTTTACAAAAGTAGTAATATGGCATTATTATAGAATATGTTGACTTGAAGTCACGAACATTTCACAAAAAAAAAAAAAAACAATTTAATTTTCAAAGTTATAGTTGTTTGTGTTGACCCAGTTTCAAAAAGGTACTTGCGGTGACAACCATAAGTCCTTGGAGAGTCATCTAAAATTAATCGGACAAAAAAAATAGTTTTATAGATAGATAATCCTGCTCCTGATCGAAGGATTTTTTTTTTTTTCAAAAGTTAACAAAATGGCCGCCTCAGGAAATTTTTTTCTAAATTTTTTTGGAAAAAATTAACAGTTAATTGGTCTTAAAAAATCGAAATTTTTGAAAAAAAAAATCCTGCTATCAGACCCGAGTTTATTATGTGTTCTAGAAGATGCAAAAATTTCATTAAAATCGACTGAGCGGTCTTCGAGTTACAGTTGTAACCAGTTCAAAAAAAACATAGTTTTGAGAAAAACGCGTTTAAAGTTTGCCTTTTTGCTTTGAAGTGCCCGAGCTCTCTTTGTTATTTGTCGAATAACTCAAAAACTAATTATCGAATCAACGGGAAATTTTCAGAGGATATTTTTAAGATATTACACTTAACGAAAATGTAAAAAAATAATAATTTTTTGAAAATTCTAACTACCCCTAACCCCTTAATAATGTAAACTGAACAAAACGTTGTATTTCTATTATAGAAAACTAAGTAATTTTGAACAACTTTAGTTTATAGTGAAGTAATAAATGGTTTTTGCACATCATAACGATTTTACTTTCTTTAAATATAACGTTATTAATTGTATTTCACTATAAAAAAGTGCACTAAGTCCCTGTCCATAGCTGTAAATCTACACAATTTCCAGTTTCTGCCTTCGTATGCATACATATATAGACACATACATATAACCAAGTTATAACCAAATTTAATTTTTTTTTTAAGAAGACTTTCTGTTTATATCGTCTTTCTTTCTCCTGAAAACTTCTGAAAACTGATGTTATGTTATTTTACAATTTAAGTGACGACATGGAAGTACGACTGTATGTTTAGTGTTGCGAGTGGTAAAAATAAGCGCCTCCTCCTTCATGCACATTTTAAAATGGCTGAAAAGCCGTCGGCAAAATGTTACAATTTATAGTTTCAATGGAAGGGGAACAATAAGCATGCAAACAACATAAGAATGTTCACGTATACATACATATGTACATATTCATATATTACATACTTACATATATATGTATATAATATATTTAAAATATTTATGTACAAAAAATTGCTTAAATATCTACACACCATATTTACTCAGAAAACACTTAAGTGATTGCAGAATATTAAAAAAGAATTCTTCCCTAAGTGCTTATAAATTTACAGTTAGCTGTATTTGTATGTAGACATGGCACACAAAAACAGATTTCCTGTTTCAATCGAACACCAATTGAAAAACAGATAATTAAATGTCTACACGGAAGATACGCTAGCGCAAAAACTATGTAGAAACTGGTAGATATGTGTGTGTGTGTGTGGAACTACATACTTATGTACAAATAAACACTTCGCTCCACAAATAAGCACTTATAAATATTCGTACATTTACAGGTAGTTAAAAGCGAAATGAATGCACCCCAAGCCAAAACGCTTGTGTTTATACGCCGGCATGATTTATTTATAAGCGCGTATGTGTTGCCAAATACACCTATACATACTAGCATATGTAAGTACATGTGTGTGTATGAAAAGCTTGCCGCCTCAAACAACAAGAACGCGAAATTACAAAAAAAAGCACAATAACCAGAACAACGAAGAAAAAGTTAAATGTTTGCAAATTTATTGCAAAACTGACAGCTCCTCAGCGCTTTTAACCCAACCCAGCAGCGGCAGTCGAAATCAGTCAGCAGCGCGCGGCAACATAGCAGCGGTGCTGCCAACCATACAGCGCAACCCTAACAATGCGCCTAACGGCCGCTGAGAGCGTGAGAGAGCAGCGCAAGCATAGTTCCAGCAAGAAAAAATAATAAATGAATGAACAAATGCAAAAAAAAAAATAAAACAACAGCAACAATAATTACCACTGCAGCGAAAATGACGAAGGAGCAAAGTGCAGTGCAGCTGTGTAAGAAAACGCAGCGCATACACACGTATATACAAATGTATGTATGTATGTATTTGCAGGCAGCCAAGCACCCTCTTTGCACGTTTCCGCAACACAAAAGCAGCGAAACAAATGATTTATTATGAATGAAATACAAAATCGGCAAAAAATAGCTTCAAATCATACTACAGCAACAGCAACAACAAGCATGTGTCAGCGCTGAGCGCTCAGCAGCACAGCGGCAATGTGTGAGCAATAGAAATTACGAGAGCAAACGGGGAAATCAAAGTATAGTAAGAAGAGCATGGCCAGCAGCGCCGCAGCGTCGTAAGCAGGGGAAATATAATGCCGAAGTTGCTATAAAAGAGTACTACGATTAAAGTATTAAAACTCTTAAATAGAAATGAGCGCGTGATAACAATTTTAAGAGAAAAATATAATGTTATTAGAAGAGAAACTGCCGCAGTGAAAATTTATTTGTTTGAAAAGAGCAACGATAGGCTACAGGTGGATTTTGAAGAAGAGCGCGTAAAACAAAAACAAAACATTTAAGAGAGAAAATTGCAAAAATCGTGGGCCAGGCGTTTGAAATGCATTCAATGTAAATAAATAAAAGAAAAAAGTAAGCAGCGTGAGAACGGCATGGAGAAGTAAAGTTGGACCATGTTGCTTAACCCGCCGGTGAATTTGAGTTAATGGAATTTTCTAATTGCGTTTTTTTTAATAAATAGTAATTTTTCTGTTTTTTTTTATTATAATAATTATCACTTTTTCTTTTTTTTTATTAATATATGACTCGGAAAAACTATTAAAAAATAATATTGGAGGTAATTCGCATTAGGGTGGGTAAATAACTAAAGTTTTTCTCTGCTTCGTACGCTGAAAATTCTCTGAAATTATTTGATAGACAGATCTACCAAGGGCTCTCCAAGTATAAGCTTTAAATTGTATCGGGAAGGTCCTCCCCTTAGCAGTTTTCAATTTTTACTTATTATCAGATAAAAAAATTTGTATATCGCTACCAACTACTTGAAAAATATTTCATTTTTGGATTTGTAGAAAATTGTATGATCTTCTAACGGGTTACTGGCATTAAAATACGAAACAAATTGTTATGGTGACGATCGTTAATCTCGTTTATCTTTGGTAGTTCTTGGAAACGCCTGTTATAACTTTCCGCAACAAATATGAGTCTTAGACATTTCCTTTCTTAAAAAAATATTCATAAAATTAGTTTAAAAATGTTTGGAAAAGTATTATTTTTTTTCAATTCCTATCATCATTTCGTCGAAACCTGTGTGAACCCTAACTTTTTAACCCCTACAATACCGATAAACAATAAATCAAGCTGTTCGAAGATAAAATCCATATGAATTTTGAAATCGATTATGTACGAGAAGAATGCTCTTTTCTCATCTATCAAAATTTTCTCTTAAAAATTTTAAATATCTTACGATAATTTTCATAATACTTTATATTGCATTTATAAAAATATGTAAATCAAAATATGGATTTGAAAATAAGGTAGATTTGAAGAATAAAAGGCTCATAAGGTTTACAATATTTTATCCACATAAAGTTGAACTTCTAACTCGAACTTCTGTAGCTCGAACTTCTCCATAACTCGAAACTCTTGAATTGACAATAGAAGTCAAATGTTTATAAATATCCTACCATAACTCGAAATCTCTCTAACTCGAAGTTTTTTGTGGGCTATGGTGATTCGAGTTAGGGAGTTCAAGTATAATTTCAAAAAGCAAATACTACGTTTCGAAATAATTTTAGAAAAATAGTAAGTAACAGCCAGTCAACGGCAAAAGTTAATCGATTAAAGATTTTTTGAAACAAAAAGTTTTTATTTTTTTTTCTATTTTTTAATTCTGCTTGACCATAGGAAAAATTAAAGAACCGAATACTTAAAATTCTTGTTTCAAAGTTTTTGTTGTCAAACTCATCTGAAAGTACTGCTTCGATTTTGATATAATTTGATGCGTTTATCGAATAGCTCTGAGAATAGGACAAAATGTAGTTTTCCTGCTCAAAAAATTGTTTGGTTTATTTTTACATGTTTCAGCATTGAAAAACATCAGTCATTCGAAAATTTTCTTCCTTATACGTAATACTTCTGATTTTTAATCGAGATTATTGTGTTCTATCCTTAAAATGGCAATTTAAGGAGTTCCATCGGTTTACAGGTTTAAAAAAATCAATTTTTTTATTGTCTTTTTAAATTCTACAACATCTCTAGAATATAAGTAATAGTTTCGGATATACAGCCTTGACAATTTGTGCTCGAGGCTAGCTAGACTAAGTGTTTTCCTCGAAACTGTGCTTTTGAAGTAATTTGGCAAGATTTTTCGAGAATTACTCAACCGATCTTCATTTAATTTTACACAGGTTTTTGAGATACAATTCTCAAAGACTTGGACGAAAGATTTTTTCAAATACAAATATTTGAAAAAAATATATCGAAATTTTCACTGAAATTATTATTTTTATGTTAAATGTTTTCTAAAAATGTTTCGTTTTTTCCAAGTTCGAAGCTATGGTTTTATTTAAAACACGTATTTTTTCACTTTAGATGATCCCGTAAGGATTTTTCCTGCCAACACGGGCGCATCTTTTTTCGAAGCGTCCCCGAAACGAATTTAAAATATTTTTCCAAAAATTTCAGAACTTCTTTGTTAACAGTGTATGTTTATAACAATAAAAAATTCTAAGAAAATATTTAATTTTTATTATTTTATGATAAAAAAAAATATTTGAAAGAGGCAGTTTTTTACCCTAGGAAACCCATGTAACCCTTTAAGTTTTTCGTTCCAAAATAATTTATTATAAACAAGAAAATATCAAAGAATCGTTAGAAATTATATTTTCAAGGAATAAAAATACTTAAATATGTAATTATGATTAATTAAATATTGTAATATGGACAAAAATTGTGTTAATTTTTTCATCTACGTCCAGTACAGCGAAATATTTTACTTTAATATAATTTCTTAGTAAATAATAAATTAATATTTCGCCGAAAAAGTAAATGTATAACAATATAAAATGTCACAAATATAACAATACTCACATGCTCTCACTTATTTCCATACCATAAGCCTCTCATATCACTTATTTCACATATAAAAATTCTTTTCACACAAATTTTCGCACATTCAACAGCACATTTTCACACGCGTTCCAAAACGGCATTCGCACAACACACGGGTTAAGAACAGCGGCAACACGACACTTCAACCGGCTTTTACACAAACACAAACACAACACACTTGCAAAAACAGAATGCACACACACAAACCACTTGCGCTGAGACACTATTTTCTTGCTTGCCACTTGTGCAGCAAGCCAACTAACAGTCGCCACCACCGCCTCTAAAAATCCAGTTCCACCGATAACGCTGAGCTTTGCTTACCAGCCACCAGTCAGCCAGCTGCTTTGATGTATTAGCAAAGTGCGATAATTTGCACTCAAGTGCACCACAGCTGGCGGGCCGCCACACCATGCCGCACTTAAAACACTGGCTTTAACAACGCCTCAACCCAACGTTGCCGAAGACTCTTGCGACGGCTGTTTTGCTTTGCTTTTGCTCGCAATTCGTCTTGTGCAGCGCGCGACTTGAGTCGCTTGCCTTGCAAAATGCATAGGTGGGTGTGTGTGTGTGTGGGATATGTGCAGCCACAGGGAGAGCGCGAGAGCGTTGTGATTTTCTTGAATATTTTCGCGACTTGCAGAAATTGGAGATTGTCCCGCTAGACGACGATGACGATGACGACGCCGCCACGACCTTCTTCTTCTTTGCATGCATTTGCAGCTGTGGGTATGTGTGCGTGTGTGGTGTGTGAAATTTGCGAGCTTATTTATGCAGCTGTGTGTGTTTGTGTATATTTCTATGCCTGTATGTATGTATGTATGTAGGTGTGCCTCGTAGTTTATGCTCCTTATGGGTTATGTTATTGTTGTTGCTGTCGTTTTCCTTGTGTTTGATTGCTCTTTGCACTCTTTTTGTTGTTGTTTTTTTGCTTTTTATTGGGCGCAAATTTACGATGTCCACAAAGTGACGCTCGCCAGTTCGCGCCTTGCACTGCCTTCGACTGCAAGCAGACCAGGTGGTTGCCAACACAATTCTCTATGCTAAAGTTTATTTATTTATTTGTTGTTGTTTGAAATATGCATATGTAGTTATGTGCGGTTGTTGTTGTAGTTCCGTTGTAGCGTTTAACGAGTTGAATTAATGTGGCAAATTTATGGGAAATCGAAATGTTTGAGTGAAAGTGAAGTGAAGTGAGGGGAATTTTGGGGTCGAGAGCGGCTGAAGAGTTCAAGATTATAAGAAATTTTGGAAAAATAAATCTTCACAGCGGCATATCCAAGGTAAGTCAATAGCAAATTTGTAAATACACACCTGTGCACGTATGTACATGTTTTTGTTTGTTTGTAAATGTACGTGTGAGTGTGCACTTGGAAACGAGAACTGAATGGATAAGCGCTTAATGCAAAACTCAATGATTTACTATAAGCAACTTGTTGTAACAACAACATATAACAAAGCAGCAACAACAACAAAAACAAAATATTAATAACAACAACAATACAACAATAACAATCACGACTATGGTAGCAGAAATAACAAAAAAGCAGCATAATAACTACAACAACAACAAATCTTAAATAAAACAACAACAACGGAATTAGAAGAAGATAAATAAAACCAACGATAACAATAATAATAAGAATAACAGCAACAAAAATAATAAAAACAACAAACTATAAAAAAAATTACAAAAACTTAAGTTTTAACAACAACAACACAATTCACAAAACAATACCACTGAAAAATATAACAACAACAACAACAAATAATAACGGCAAGAAAAAATAGCAACAACTAAAGTTATAACAGCAACAGCAACAACCACAACAAAATAATAATAACAACAACAAAAGTAATAAACACCAAAAAACATACAAAAGAACAGTAGACAACTTAAAGGCAACAACAACAATAATAACAAAACCAAAAACTGCTACAACAACAACAGCTGGTCTTAACAGCATACACAAGGTTAGTTGCCAGCATTGAGTTGACGGAGGGGTGGTGCTTGCGCGCCACATTAGCTCTTAACCAACAACAGTAGTAGGGGTGGTTGGTTGTTGTAGTACAATTGATAGGTAGACAGACTTGATGGACAGTGTGATTGCTGTCAATCACGCCAACTGACATTGCAAAGTGCAGTGATGGGAGCGCAAAGAGGTGAATGTGTGATTGACAAGTGAGAGACAAGTCATTTAAGTGTGGCTCGTATTGCGAATTAAGAGCGCAACAACAACAAGTGCATGCAATATTGCAAGGGGTTATATACCAATATAACATGCATACATATCACTGCGATATTAAAGACATATAGTATACATATCTTATAAAAATGTATGTGTATGTGCTTTATATTGTGTGGCAGCTGAGTTCAAGCCTTGTAAGAACAACAACAACGCAGTACACGTCATCATTTGTACTAATATAACTATTAAGGCAGCTTTTATCGTTACATATGTTGGGTGTACATGTGTTTGTAAACACGATACCCTGTAGGAACATGCATTTGTTGCTCTTAAAACTAGAATTGACTTTCAATTAAGTCATATTTGGATTTTAATCAAATAAAAGAGGGAAATTTGTAGAAATACAAGTAATTCAGTATGCTCTAAACATCAGCCATTAGGTCACCACTTTGGGTTCTACAAGAGTATGCTCCGACCTTGAAACCTTCCGTTAGTCGCCGCATCTTCTCGTAGAGCTTTCGAGCATTACCTTTGTAGACCTGATTCTCAAGCTCTTCATACTCACGCAAGGAATTTGGAGCCCTTTCTTTTTTTGTCGGCATGTGCGTCTCTTTTTCCTCTTCAATTGTCGATATCTATCTCACTACCTACTCATGTTGTGGTCGATCGCAACTTTGCGAGGCAAGCTATCTACTTTCTCTCCACTTCGACACAACAGTCCTCATCGTACCAGCTGTTCTTTCGAAATACACGAAACCAATTGAAATGGTCTCCCACAGTTCCCTTATACCGAGTTGCTTATGATAGCAGGAGTTCAAGTCGAGTAGAAAACCGTTACGCTGTCGGTTGTGATAGTAGCTTCTCGACGTTGTACTTTCCTGTGTTTGTTGACGGGCGGGTTTCGCTGTACAGCCGTCGTGAAATTTCGCTACAAAAATATATTGATCCGGGTCGATGTTATGTCCTCAGAGCGTACGCACGTGAAGGACACTGGTGTCATATCATTCATCTATCACAGCATGATCGATCTGGTTTCGGACTTTTCGATGCAGAGACAGTCAAGTACTCTGATGTATTTTCTTGTGATGGAATCTAGTACTACCGACAACCATATTTCGGGCCCCTATGAAGTCGATCAGTCTTGGTTATATGATCCTTCTCTGCTGTCGGGGTGTCGGTGCCAATTAGTGATATGTTAAAATTTTTTGCACTGATCCGGATTGTGGCTAGAAGCTCATCCAACGGACGAACTACCATGACTCGACGACTCAGTCTTCGTCCCACCACGAATTCCACACCGAATTTGCGCTTCTTTATGTGGCCGCTGTAATAAATGTCACAAGGCCGTACTCTTCTTCGTCCTTGTCCCGTCCACTGCACTTCTTGAAGGCCCTTACTATATATGCTGTGGTCGTCATCATAAGTGGGGTTGCTCATCCGAATCATTCATTGGGAATGGTTTCTACGTGGTGGGTCCTAAACCCAGCGCATAACCTCGCTAGGCGGGTAGTATAGATTTTTATACACATTTATATAGCGACCCGCTTATTTCAAGACTTATGCCCGTTCGCAGGCGAACCCTTAAACCGAATATATCGGAGTGGCTCTGTTGAAACTTCCTTCTTATTTTTAGCCGCGACTCCAGGGTACACAGCATCTTACAGAAGCATGACTATACCCCATTACACCATTAAAACGGAATATAAAAGAAAAAGAAAAGAATTGTGCGGACGGTTAAGTATCTTTAGAGAAGATTTACATTCACAATGTACTCCACGAAGATAAAATATGAGGCATATAGGTAAATATTTCTTTGGTTAATATAAAAACAGAATTTCTGATAGTTGATAAAGCGAAAAAAAAAACATTTCAATTATGCCGTTACATCAACAAAGGCCGATAAGATGATGATATATAGAATTGATACCAAACTTCACCAATTTTGTCTCACTGCTGCTTACCGCTTCCGCTTAGCTGAATTTTTCCTGCAAGGTAGTTTCCTGACGACTACTCGTGTCGTCTTATTTGTAGTTGAAAATGTACGGCAATCTTCCTTCGGCTGACTATCGAATGTGCATTGCAATACGACTTGTACAATGATGTTACATACTCTCCGAAGGGTGGCTTACTCGACATTTCTTATTAGAAAATGAACTACGCTTCTTATTCTTATTGGATTTGTTTAATATGTGTTTATTGGATTTATGTAATTGAAATTTTCTCCCTTATTTGAAAGTAATTTTGGCTTTAACTGCTTAATCTTCATATCTTATCGGAATGAGCAAACCAATTAGTAGACTCAGAGCAGGGTATATGTTATAAGTTTGCCACAAAGTTTTTCACACAGAAGTAGTAGATATCAGAGATCTTATAAAATATTATTAATATAAATGATCTGGGTGAGGAGCTGAACCAATTTTTTTCTATTTGAATTAGTCCCTCAGTGTTTGATTTACTGAAAAATAAATCTTTCACACGTCCTTTTCTTTCCTAAAAGATGCTCAATTGCCTGAACCGTTGATAAGGGATCACTATATACTTAGTTTCTATACAAACTGATCAATCAAAATCAAGCGCTTGTATGGAAAATTTTTTATATCGAATATACTACAATGGTAAGATGTTATTAATATTAATAAAACCAGTCTCTCGCCTCCAGTTTGGCGGAAGACATTATGTTACATACATATTTTATCATACGAAGTATATACATACATTGTACGTACTGTAGTGCTATGGTCTGTTTTGTTCTTCTTCAAACGGGAGGTTGGAAACAGCATTATTTCGAGGGCTCGAAATTGAGATGAAATTCCTTAGATGAATATAAAAAAGCGACGAAAGGTTATTACATGATACGTATTACGTTTAAATTTTTTGGGGGTAAAAAAATTCACCACGATATGGTGAAATTTTATTTTATTGTAAAATGTAAATTTAAGGCTGGAAAATAAATATTTCTTGTTGTAATCGGTAATAGCAAAACTCACCATAGTGTGGTGAAAACTAAATTTGTTAATAATAGTAGTTTTTTGAAATATTTTAACGTGATAAAGCTGGTTTATTATAAATACTGTCTGATGAATATCTTAAATTCCGTTAAAACTATATTTTTCTGTATAATAAGTTTTTAGTTTCCCGCAATAGTCGGTTTTATGACCGAAATTAATATCTGATCGTTGGATTATCAACTTCGCAACTTTTTAAAAACTATTTGGGATTGTTTAACGTCGTTATAACAACAGCACGTGTTTGATAACAAATTTTTAGTTTACTTGATTTTTTATACAATGTAGACTTCGATGGATGGGGTCATGTGTAGAAGTTCACGCGAGTGAGGAAAGTTCTCTGATCGCCATTCACTTGGGAGTGGCCAGAAACGATTCTTTTACATATGACTCAAGCAGCTCACGACTTCCGGTCTTTGACCAAGTATCCTCTGGGTAGCCTAAGAACATCCGTTTGAAGGCGAGCTAAAGTGAGAAGGCGAAACACCCCCTGCATAGGGTTGTGCGCTGGGTTTGGGACCCGCCACGTAAAAAAACACCCCCAATGCAAAAGTTTAAACAGCCTCGGATGAGAGACCCCCCTTTTGATGACGACCATGGCAAACGAAATAAGGACTATGATTTGAGGGCGTGCACCTGGAATGTCCGGTCCCTTAATTGGGAAGGTGCCGCTGCCCAGCTGGTAGATGTCCTCGTAAAGATAAAGGCTGACATCACCGCCGTCCAAGAAATGCGATGGACGGGACAAGGATAGAGACGAGTAGGTCCTTGTGACATTTACTACAGTGGCCATATAAAGGAGCGCAAGTTTGGTGTTGGATTCGTGGTGGGAGAGAGACTCCGTCACCGAGTACTTTCATTCACTCCGGAGAATGAACGTCTAGCCACAATCCGCATCAAAGCGAGGTTCTTCAACATATCGCTGATTTGCGCCCACGCCCCGACGGAAGAGAAGGACGATGTGACCAAAGATGCCTTTTATGAGTGCTTGGAGCGCACTTATGAGAGATGCCCCCGCCACGATGTCAAAATCGTGCTTGGCGACTTCAATGCCAGGGTGGGCAAAGAAGGTATCTTTGGCACTACGGTCGGTAAATTCAGCCTCCACGAGGAAACATCCCCAAATGGGTTGAGGCTGATCGACTTCGCCGGGGCCCGAAATATGGTTATCTGTAGTACTAGATTCCAGCATAAGAAGATACATCAAGCTACCTGGCTGTCTCCGGATCGAAAAACCACCAACCAGATCGATCATGTTGTGATAGACGGAAGACACGTCTCCAGTGTTTTAGATGTGCGTGCGCTCCGAGGTCCTAACATCGACTCGGACCACTATATTGTTGCAGCCAAAATTCGCACCCGCCTCTGTGCAGCAAAAAACGCACGCCAACAAACGCAAGGAAGGTTCGACGTCGAGAAGCTGCAATCACAACAGACAGCCGAACGTTTTTCTACTCGGCTTGCACTCCTGCTCTCTGAGAGCACTCGTCAACAACTCGGTATAAGGGAACTGTGGGACGGCATTTCAAACTCCTTACGTACAGCTGCAACCGAAACCATTGGTTTTCGGAAAGCGCAAAAGAACAGCTGGTACGACGAGGAGTGCCGTGTTGCAGCGGAGAGAAAACAGGCTGCCTCCCTCGAAACGTTACGATCGACCACAACACGTGCGGGATGGGATAGATACCGAGAGTTGAAGAGGGAAGCGAGACGCATTTGTAGACAGAAAAAGAAAGAGGCCGAAATGCGTGAGTACGAAGAGCTTGATAAGCTGGCCGACAGGGGTAATGCTCGAAAATTCTACGAAAAGATGCGGCGGCTTGCAGAAGGTTTCAAGACCGGAGCATACTCTTGTAGAACCCCCCAAGGTGATCTAGCCACCTTTGCCCAGAGCATACTTAAATTATGGAGGGAACACTTCTCCAGCCTGCTGAATGGCAGTGCACGCACAGCACCAGGAGAAAGCGAACCCGATACCCCAATCGATGACGATGGAGCAGACGTTTCATTGCCCGACCATGAAGAAGTTCGAATAGCAATTGCCCGTCTGAAAAACAACAAAGCGGCAGGGGCCGATGGATTTCCGGCCGAGCTATTCAAACACGGCGGCGAAGAGCTGATAAGGTGCATGCATCAGCTTCTTTGTAAAATATGGTCGGACGAAAGTATGCCCAACGATTGGAATTTAAGTGTGCTATGCCCAATCCATAAAAAAGGAGACCCCACAATCTGCGCCAACTACCGTGGGATTAACCTCCTCAACATCGCATATAAGTTTCTGTCGAGCGTATTGTGTGAAAGATTAAAGCCCACCGTCAACAAACTGATTGGACCTTATCAGTGTGGCTTTAGACCTGGTAAATCAACAACCGACCAGATATTCACGATGCGCCAAATCTTGGAAAAGACCCGTGAAAGGAGAATCGACACACACCACCTCTTCGTCGATTTTAAAGCTGCTTTCGACAGCACGAAAAGGAGCTGCCTTTATGCCGCGATGTCCGAATTTGGTATCCCCGCAAAACTAATACGACTGTGTAAGCTGACGTTGACCAACACGAAAAGCTCCGTCAGAATCGGGAAGGACCTCTCCGAGCCGTTCGATACCAAACGAGGTTTCAGACAAGGCGATTCCCTATCGTGCGACTTTTTCAACCTGCTTCTGGAGAAAATAGTTCGAGCTGCAGAACTCAACAGAGAAGGTACCATCTTCTATAAGAGTGTACAACTGCTGGCGTATGCCGATGATATTGATATCACCTCAACACCCGCGCCGTTAGTTCTGCTTTCTCCAGACTGGACAAGGAAGCAAAAGAAATGGGTCTGGCAGTGAACGAGGGCAAGACGAAATATCTCCTGTCATCAAACAAACAGTCGTCGCACTCGCGACTTGGCACTCACGTCACTGTTGACAGTCATAACTTTGAAGTTGTAGATAATTTCGTCTATCTTGGAACCAGCGTAAACACCACCAATAATGTCAGCCTAGAAATCCAACGCAGGATAACTCTTGCCAACAGGTGCTACTTTGGACTAAGTAGGCAATTGAGAAGCAAAGTCCTCTCTCGACAAACAAAAACCAAACTCTATAAGTCACTCATAATTCCCGTCCTGCTATATGGTGCAGAGGCTTGGACGATGTCAACAACGGATGAGTCGACTTTGCGAGTTTTCGAGAGAAAGGTTCTGCGAAAGATTTATGGTCCTTTGCGCGTTGGCCACGGCGAATATCGCATTCGATGGAACGATGAGCTGTACGAGATATACGACGACATTGACATAGTTCAGCGAATTAAAAGACAGCGGCTACGCTGGCTAGGTCATGTTGTCCGGATGGATGAAAACACTCCAGCTCTGAAAGTATTCGACGCAGTACCCGCCGCGGGAAGCAGAGGAAGAGGAAGACCTCCACTCCGTTGGAAGGACCAAGTGGAGAAGGACCTGGCTTCGCTTGGAATATCCAATTGGCGCCACGTAGCGAAGAGAAGAAACGACTGGCTGTTGTTGACTCGGCTATAATCGCGTAAGCGGTGTCTACGCCAGTAAAGAAGAAGAAGACTTCGATTTTGCTAGTACACCAAAATGGTCGGGTTGCTCTAGGCGGTAGTCAAAAACATGGCAAAAAATCACATGTATAGTATGTACGTATAAAAAATCACCACACATTATGTACTAATTATGCCTGCAACTTTAATACTACACATACACTTATATACAGTGCTACGTGTACTAATCCCTATTGTACTTGGCCGCTGGCGTAATTATAAAGCGATAATGATGTCATTTACAAGTTCACCAAAGGGGTCATGGCGGCTATACAAAAACAAATGATTTGACAAATGCATTCGGGCATAAATGTTGATCGGCAATATGTATGTATATGTATATATGTATATATGTATATACGGATATGTGGACACTGCTAGCGTGTGCCGCCTTCTGCCAGTCCACGGATTTTTACCAACCTCATTTGGCTGTGAACGCGTCTGGTGACACTTTATCATGCTGCTAGCAGTTGATGGCCACAACTATTTTTTACAATTATATGTAAAATAAAAAAAAAAACGTAACTGCGCTTGCACTGCACCAATAATACCCTTCACAGGTGTATTTTTCTTGTTTTTTTCTTGATTTTGATCGATCAATTTGTATGGCAATTATATGTTATAGTGAACCGATTTGAAAAATATTTTCAAAGGATATTGCGTTGCTTTGAAAATTAATTTGTATCAAATTTCGTAAAGCTGGCTTTAAAAATAAAAAAGTTTTTCATAAAACATAAAACACTATTTTGATCGATCAATTTACATGGCAACTATACGACATAGCGATTCGGTCTGAACAATTTTTTCGAAGATTGTAGCCTTGCTTGGGCTAATTATATGTGCCAACTTTTGTCAGTATATCTCGACAAACAAAAAAAAAGAATTTCCATACAAGAACTTTATCTTGAATGCTCGAAAAAATTTCACCACGGTGTGGTGAAAATTTATTTTGCTGAAAATCGTTATTAATATACAATCACGGCAAAAAGTTAATATTTCTTGCTGTATCGGGTAATAAAAAAATTCACCATGGTGTGGTGAAAACTTAATTTAATTTATTTAAATAGTAGTTTTTTGTTCCATCCTTTTTTAATATATCTGTCCAGGGTATAGTATACATATGGTATGTACATATATACATATGTACATATATATGTATACAAGTAAATAGCAACTGAGGTGGGAGGCTGCTTGCAACCTATAAGCGGACAACGCAGCCTTTTGTAATGCGTATTACTCATAAATGAGCGTGTATTGTATTGTATATTTGTGCATATATGTGTTTATTATACATATGTACTTATATATATACATATATGTATATATATAAGTACATATGTATATATTCAATTCAAATACATAATAACACAAATAATTATTGTCACTGTCAGCTAAGCGCTGTCGCGCGTCACTTTTTATTTTCTATTCCAGTCGACGCACAAACCCACACACACTTACAGAACATATAAACATACTTATATGTACATACATATATCAAATGCAACCGCTAGATTATGTTTTTTCATATATAATATGTTGATCTTTTTTATTGCGAATTTTTCCCATTTTGTTGTATTGTTGAAATGCCAACGACCAACATTGCGGTTGCCACACTGAATGATAAACCGAAAGCGATGCGACAGTCGAAAAGGCTATGCGTACCGTTGATGATGGCGTTGATAACACCAAAAACAAAAAAATACTGGTGTGACCAACCATGATAGCAAATATAGCAACAACAACAGCAATTACAATGGCAATAGTCTACATATGAAAAATAATAAAACATAATAATAACAAATAGCAAAGTGTGTGCGCAAATGCCAAACGTCAAATGGCAACTTTATGTATGCCGTTGACAATTACAAATGCATAACTACAAATAATAATCAAATTAAAGTATTTATTTTCAGCCATTTGATAGTAAATGTTGCATGCTGCTCTCTTCTTTGCTTCTAGATTAAAAATTAAATATTAGTCGATTTGTGAAATGCGCTTAATATGCATGTAATGGGATAAGGGATTAAATGTAATGAAGGAAGTCATTAAATGTCAATGTAAATTTTAAATTTTTACCCAATGTGTCGGTTTACTTCATTATAATCTATTGTTAAAGTCAAGTGTATAATTTCATATTTGCAATATAAGTCGTCTAATGTGAATTTAAGGCAAGTAAATACATATTTCTGGTTATATTGGCTATAAACAAAGTTCACCATGGTGTGGTGAAAACTTAATTTGTTTATAATAGTGTTTTTTTTGAAATATTTGAACACGATAACCAAGCGCCTGTCTGGTTTTTCTTCCTCCGATCAATTTAAAGTCGTATTCGTTTAGTCTTCGAAATTCTATGCCCGCAAAGACCATGTGAAATATATTGCAATGGTAGGCTGTTATTAACATTTATAAAACCGTGGCGATAGGCCGTCTCCAGATTGGCGGAAGACATAATGTTGCATATTTTATCATACAAACATATTTACATACATTGTATCTTCTCTAGTGTCCTGGTCTGTTCTGTTCTCCTTCAAACGGGAGGTTGTGGAAAGCACTATTTAGAAAGCTTAAAGTAATTAAGAGAGGCGATGAATTGTTATTGCATGATACATATGTATTACGTTCATATTTTTTGAAGGTAAAAAAAAAACGTCACCACGGTATGGTGTAATTTATTTTATTATAAAATATACATTTGAGGGTTGAAAATAAATATATTTCTGCTGTATTCGGTAATAACAAAACTCACCATGGTGTTGTGAAAACTTAATTTGTTTATAATAGTTGTTTTTACCAAACCAATGCTTGATAAGCTTGTCGAGCATTGATAGTTACATACGTATGTATACGTAATAAACCTATTTTTCTTCGATTGTATGAAATCGTATTCGTTCGACCTATGAATCTCTATAAGGAAGAGTTATGTATGTACGCTCATGTTGAATATACAATGTTTATAAAACCGGTTCGACTCCTATACATGCACTGGATTACTTTTACTTTAAATGAGGTATTGTGGAGAACACTATATAGACCAAGTGGTTGTTCGAACTGCTTGAAGTGCAGAAGAAATTCCTTAGATGGACATATACGAAAGGGGTTTCTTGTTATTGCATTATATGATTTACATTTTTTGACGCTAGAAAGAATTTCACCATGGTGTGGTGAAAATTTATTTTGTTCTTAAACATTATTACTATACAATTTAGGCAAAAAATGAATATTTTTTGTTGTATCGCGTAGTAAAATAATTCACCATGGTGTGGTGAAAATTTAGATTAATTTGTTTAAATAGTAGTTTTTTGAGATGTCAGGAAGAGAGTTGAGTTGTTGGGGATAAAAAAAGTTTGACTACTTGATTGTTAAAGGTTCATTTAAAGAATCAGTCACATGCAAGTGCCGATAAATATGTACATATGTATAGTATATCTGGAAATTTGTATCACAAATTCTAATTACAACAGAAATTCTAGTATAAGTTTCATAAGTTGTAACAACTTGAAAAATACTGGAAAAAATTTGCTGCTGAGGCAACAGTTATTTCCGAAATGTTAATGTTTGTTAATTAAGTTGACTCGACTCTCGTGGAAGAGGATATAACATTGGCCTATATTTTGACTTCTAATTTACTTTCCTTGTCAAATCGGAATCTTTTGGAGTCAAGCAATGCCTTCTAATTCGCTTTTCTTATTTTATTTTACATATGAACATACATACATAAGTATATCGTACATACATGAAATACTATACATACATACGTATGTGTACGAGTACTGCTGATACGTACATTCATATGTACATAAGTATGTATGTAATACCATAAAATTCCCAACACCAACGGCTTTCGCAAATGTTCTCGGTGCTTAAGTTGTCATCGGACTTCGCTGGTATTTCCAAACTTTAAATCCAACCTCATTTGGTGGCTTAAATGGCATAATTAGTGTTGATTTTCTATTAGGATTTGGGCAAAAAACAACACTAAACAACAAATACCAAGCTTTGCATATTCAATTTTCGGCTGAATTTGTGTGCAAATACACAAATATTATATAATTGTTAAATGCCCATTTCATTTAATACCATTTATTTATTTATTTTCGCCATTTTTCGTTTTTTTTCGCATCGCAATAACCAACAAATTACAAAATCTAAACGTTTTTGTTTAGATTTTAATGAATGCAATAATTTCATGCATAAACAATGCAACGGTTGTGCGGCCAAGTGGGATCGCTTTATGCGCATATGGATGTGAGTATGTGTGGGTGTGTGAAAAATGGTTGAGGAAAAAAGTGTCGCAATTGTAAATGATAAACAAATAGACCAACATGAGCTGACCACGCGCCAAACCGACACTAACACAATCCAAAACACGCACACACTGTTACCAATTATGTGTAGAAATGTGCCCATAAGCAATTGCAGCCAAATATAATAATAAGCCGAGACAACTTCGTCAGAAGTTTAGCGAAGTCACCTACCAATTTCTCTCCAAAAAGAAAAATGCTCCAACGACTATAGATTGCAAAGGCGTACGCTAGGAGATGGTTTCGAAGAGCCAGATTTGGCCAATAGAAGAGAAATGGTGCGACAGCTCACACTCTTCGAGAGTAACTCGCCATCAGTCATACCATCAATCTACGTTATCTGAATGGATGAATGTCAAACGAAAAACTTGAACCATCTTATAACATCTAACTATTACGATAATTAAGAACCAGTGCATTGTTTAAGTCCTTAGACACAATGAGGACTGAAGCTAAAGTCAGTTGCAAATATCTCCCGAAGATAAGTGGTAATTTTCTTCCAGGACTATCTAGTTATGAAGAAGCTTAGCGACCTCAGAGATCTATTAATGTATGAAAATTTCAGTCAGTCGCTTTAAATACTTCGAATAATATCCCATGTACTGTGAGTACATTGCCTCAAGCTGACTAGAAAACGTTTGAGGTGATGTCGTGCATCTCTATTGGTTTCGGTATTACGCTTCTGTCTGTATAATGTATCTCCGGAAGAAAAGTTTAGAAAAAAGGCGAAAACATATCGACGTAGTCCTAGATTTAAAGAATGGAATTGTTATTTGTCGAAAATGGCAGTAAATTAAAAAGAAGATCCCGAGAATAAGTTTCAGAGGAAAGTAAACTCTTTCCAATAAAAAATGTGACACGAGGACGTAACTAAAGTCTAGAGGTGAAAGGCGCTTTCGAATCCTTAAAAGATTACTTGAAGCAATAGACTCAAGTCTTGGAACACTAGTAACATAGGATATACCATAAAAGTACTTTTAGTAGCTCCAGATTAAGCCTTGAGGTGTTTGATGCTGGCAACGTTAAACTACACATATTTTTAGTAGGCGCGACCAATGAGTTGTTAATTACCTTTTGAAAACATCGCCAACAAAATGGTTTATTGGGTACACAATATAGGCATTATAACTAATTGTTGGTGAAATAAAATGTATTTAAAGGTATTTATACTTTTATTCTGTCGCATAATTCAAATGCAAATAATACAAGTGCAACAAAAAACGCTTCTAAACAGTCGAACAAAAATGCTGTAAACAAAAACCAACATACTTAATAAATTATCCATACATTTATTTAGAACACAAACGCCGCCAATAAATATGTAGCTAAATAACCACGTGGTGAAATATACACATCCTATCTCAACACATAAAAATCTATTTTTGTATAGCAGAACTTGATAAAGAAATAGTTGAGTACCTAGTCCTTATGGAACTGGTATTCCACTAAAGGGATCTTGGTTAAAGTTTTAACAGGTTAGGTTAAAAGTGCGATCCAAACACCGATTGTACTTGGACAGCTTAGGATGCCGTTCCACTGTAATATTTGAACACTCTCAAAAAACGACAGAGATATGACTTCCGAGATATTTCAACCTCAGACAATGAAATAGAATATGGTGGCATGTCCATTATTTACGGTCCACCTTACCGCATGTATGCCTATTGGACAATGTCTAGGAATAACTTCTACATTGCGACAAGATGAACCTATGAAGCAAGTAAATGGTAACCGGTGGAAGATCATACGATCTTTCAGGTGCTAGTTTCGTTCTATAGAAAATTGGTAGCTGAAAGGTAGCTTATCCGATGTTGGCTTTTCCAACAACCACTTTCAGTTAGGAGTTACAAACGAACCTATAGTTCAATTCCCTAATCAAAAGCTATTCTGTGGATTCGGTAGAGGACGTTCCTAGCTAACGAACGAGCAGCCACCGTGGACCTGGAGAGTCAGAACAAAACAACTCGGTAAATCTGCGACAAGGACGTTTTATATGATCAAGCAGGCTTACCCAGATATTGTTTTAGCAAGAAGTGGTGTGTTTCAGTGGCTCCAGGCCTCTTTGGAGGGACGGGAAGAGGTCGCTGATGTAGGCCGGTAGAAGGAGCAAATCCAAAGTGAAAACGATGCTCATTGTCTTTTTTGACATTAAAGGCATTGTCCAAAATGAATTTTTTACTCCTGGAAAAATCATTAACGCCAAGTGTTAGCTGGAAGTCCTCAAGAGTTTCAAGCGAAGGGTCAATCGGGTCCGACAAGACATCGCAGCCGATTGGAAGTTGCACCACGACAACGCCCTGGCTTACACTGCCTTTTTTGTGATAAGCTAACTAATCAAGGCCGGCATCCCAACGCTTCCGCAGTCGGTCTACAGCCCAGATGTGCCCCCCGGGACTTTTTTTGTTTTCTCGTCTGAAAAGGCCGATGAAAGACAAGCATTTTGAGACGACAGAGGGGATCCAAGCAGCAAGCACCTCGGCTCTTAAACTTACCCCGGAGAATGCATTCCGTGACGACTTCAACGCTTGGAAATCGCGCTGGCAACGCTGCATCGACGCAAAAGGAGCCTATTTTGAAAGTTTTTTAAGAATTGTAATGATTGGTTCAATAATTTTTTTTTTTAAATCCTATTACTTTCCGGAAAAAAAAACCCTTGAAACATATATAGAGATGGGAATAGAGAACAGAATAGAAACGAAGATAGAGATAGCTGCTTGTAGGTAGAAACAAGGATATGCAAAATTAGTGGGAGACACAGATCGGGTTAAGAGTTATATATACAGACAGAGAGGGAATAGAGATTGAAACAGAAGTAGAGACAGCGATTTATGCCGATATGCATGTAAAGGCTGAGAGAGATTGATTAAGAGATACCAGATACAGATACGGATTAAGAGATAAATATAAAGACAGAGATCTAGATAGAGATCGAGATCGAAAGCCCAACTAAAATTTTCATTGACTGATACATTGAGCAATAGAAATAGAGAGAGAGAGACAGAGCAAGAAATATACATACAGAAAGGGATAAATATAGAGACAAAGAAGAAGACGATATAGATTGAAATGGGGACAAATGTAGAGACATTGTGTATAGAGAGAGGGACAGAGTGAGCTAAGACAAATTTTCATAAAAACTTTGCAGATGATACACACTGAAGGATACGTTCAGTGCTGGAGATCGACGAGATATAGCAATATAAGGAGAGGTCCAAAAGACATCCTTAATAAAAAACAAACTATTCTGATGACAAGCGCTGCTGAAACCAATGTGTAATATAAACCCCAAAAGCATTAGTCTGCTAACTAGTTCCAAAACGATTAGTTTACAACCAGTAAGCCAGACTACAGGTTGAATTTTGAATGAAATCCCTATACATGAATGCATTGTAAATATGTATGTGTATTTATTTATGCATTTAGATGCAAACTGGGATGAATTGCGGCCTGCAGTAATCATGCAATTTATTTAACAAATTATCCATGTTGTTGGTTTAGTCTGCTATGAACACTTTGTTGTCTCGTTGTTGCTATTTTTGTTGCACAAATGAGGTTAATTTGTGTTTAACACAAGAGCAATGCATAGAAAAAACTGGGTGAGAGGCGCCCGACGGCTGCAGGACTAACGGGAGGAAAGGCACACCGATTGTTTGCTACGACGGTGTGGTGCTGACAAATGTGTGGACATCAATATGTACTAACTGAGTAGATGTGAGTGTGCGCGTATACAGTATCAATTCAATCACTCACCGGGAGCTACATGCCTCACATACTAGGACACACAATTGTAGAGAGAGTGGGTGGCGGGCGTTTAAGGGTTTGTTGGGGTCAATATTGGTGTGGAATAGTATTAAAATGAACTGAATTATGTTGATGTTGTCATCAAAATAAAAATTAATTATACATTCTATTGTGTTTTATTTATTCTAGCATACCTTTATATATGTATATTCATAACTACAAATATACATGCATATTATATATGGTAAGCATATATTTATACCCTGGATAGGTTATATCAAGTTTGCCACGAAATTTGTAAAACTCAAAAGAAGACATTCTTCTTCTTTATTGGCGTAGACACCGCTTTACCCGAGTTTACAGCAGCACGTCAGTAGTCCTCCTCTTCACTATTCGGTGCTAATTGGAGACTCCAAGTGTAGTCGGGTCCTTCTCCATCTGGTCTTTCCAACGAAGTGAAGGTCTTTCTCTTCCTCTGCTTCTCCCGGTGGGTACTGCGTCGAACACTCTCTGGGCCGAAGTGTTTTCGTCCATTCGGCCGACGAGATCTAGCCAGCATATCCGCTGTCTCTTAATTCTCTGAACTATGTCAATGTCGTCGTGTATCTCGTACAGCTCGGCGTTCCATCGACTGCTCTATTCGCCATTGCCAATGCGCAAAAAACCCTAAATCATCCGCAGAACGTTTCTTTTGAAAACTCGTAGCGTCGACTCATCAGATATCCATGCCTCTGCACCATATAGCAGGACGGAATAATGAGTAAATTGTAGAATTAGTCTTTGTTGTTGTTATGACTGTCAACAGAGACGTGGGAGCCAAGTTGCGAGTGCGGTGACTGTTTGTTTGATGACAGGAGATATTTCGTTTAGCACTCGTGCACTACCAAACCCATTTGCTTTGTTTCCTTATCCAGTCTGGAGAAAGACTGCCTGAAAAGAGTCTGAAACCTCGTTTGGTATCAAACGGCTCTGAGACGTCCTTCCTGATCACGAAGACTTGGCGCATGGTGAATATTTGGTCAGTTGTTGATTTTCCAAGTCTAAAACCATACTAATAAGGTCCAACCAGTTTGTGGATGGTGGGCCTTAATCTTTCACACAGTATGCTCGAAAGAACGTTATATGCGATGTTGAGGAGGATTATCCCACGGTAGGTGGCGCAAATTGTGGGTTTCTCCCTTCTTGTGGGTCGAGCAGAGCACACTTTAATTCCAATCGTCAGGCATGCTTTCGTCTCTCCATATTCTACAAAGAAGCTAATGCATGTTCTTTATCAGTTCTTTGCCGCCTCTTCAACTCTCGGTATCTATCCCATCCCGCACGTAATGTGGTCGATTGAAACGTTGCGAGGTAGGCAGCCTGGTTTCTTTCCGCTGCAACACGGCCCACAGTTGCCTTGTAAAGAGTTGTTGATGAGTGCTTTCAGAGAGCAGTATTGCCAGTCGAGTAGAAAATCGTTTGGCTGCCTTTTGTTCGATACTGGTCCGAGTTGATTTTAGGACCTCGGGGCGTACGTACGTCTAAAACATTGAAGATGTGTCTTCAGTCTATCATCCTATTAAGGATATGTATGTATGTAAAAGATCAACGAGACAAATTGAATCGATCTAGTTTTTTCCGACTGTCTGTATGTAAGTATATATATGCGAATAAATCCCTAAGCTTATGACATACCGATAAAAAATTCTGCACATGTCTTTCCCTCTTTTCGGAGGTGCTCATTTGTCGGAATCGCCGATATCGGACTACTGTAGCATATAGCTATCATAGAAACTGATCGATCAAATTCAAAGCCTTGTATAGGAAACTTTTTTATTTGTGAAGATATGCCCACGAAACTTAGTGTGAATTATTGTCTAAGACAACGCTTTAATCTTCGAAAAAATTGTTAAGATCGTATCACTATGACATATGACTGCCGTACAAGCCGAAGGATCGGTACTAAGTTCTTGTGTGGATAACTTTTTTATTTGACAAGATATTTCCAAGAAAATTGGCATAAAATATTTCCAACAATAACGCTACAATCTTCGAAGAAATTGTTCAGATTGGATCACTATAACATATAGCTATCATAGAAACTGACCAATCAAAATCAAGGTCTTGTATAGGAAACTTTTTTATTGGGCAAGATATGTCCACGTAAATAGGCGTGAGTTGTTTTCTAAGGCAAAGGTTTAATCTTCGAACAAATAGTTCAGATCGGAGCACTATAGCATATAGCTACCATATAAACTGATCGATCAAAAACAAGATAAATATCGTCAAATATCATTGTAGATCCTTTTATGCTACATTAAATGCTCCTATTAAGGGTATTATATAAGTAGCTTTGGTCCCACTGAAGTTAACGGGTTCTCTGGTTTTTTTTTTATAAATACATACGTACGTGGACAATAGCTTAGCTTCGTCAAATTCCACGCGCTTGCCACCCTTTAGCGCCAAATCATTTGCAATCTGCACATACACACGAACACCAAAACACACATTGAGACACACATACACAAACACATTCACAGGCGTGACATCCCACCTGCTGCTTTTCAATCAGTTACACACATAAACGTTTACACAGCGAAGCTTGAAGGCTTAAGCGTGGCAAATATAAAAACAAAGCATTGAAATTACAAAATTATAGATACAAAAACAAAAAATCGTAATAATACAATAAATAGTATAATGCAAATATTATAATTACGCGGAATTATTTTGACAAACGCACAACAACAACAATATACTAACACTAATGACAAGTCAACGGTATGACGCTATCAGCATTTACAACAATAGCAATAACTTTAGCTGTCAAAATAATGCTAAAACTGGGTAAAGGGTGCTTGCATTTGGTATTTGGCAGGCAACAAGGGTAGCGTGCATCACACACATCCAAACCTGTATGTAAATGTGTGCATTTGTATGCTCATTACACATTTGCAAGCAGAATTAATTACGCAGAAATGACAATTTGATAAAAATTGAAAAATTACGCTTTGCATAAAATTGATTTATTTTAATTAAAATCCGACATAAATAAAACCTAACAAACACATTTGAATAGACAGATAAAACAATTGCCGGCACTAATACATTTAAGCATATTTATGTATGAAGAGAGAAGGAGAAATGTGTATGTGTAAAGAGGAAGGCATGCGGATATTAATATATACATACATTTGTACATAAATATAATATACATATATCATGATAAGCATATCTGTAAAATATTTTAATGAGGTTAGGTTAGCTTAGAGCGCGGCCGATTAGACTTAGTTAGTGAGTTATGATACCACTAAGTGAAGTATTACACAAAATCGAACGAAAAATGGAAAAATTTTGATAAAATACCCTTAACTACTAATAATAGGAGCTGGAAATGCTACTTTTTAACCAAATACTTCGGTTTCAACTCCAAATGGATTTAAATTTTTGAACTTAGACTTGGCAAAACTAAAGAAAGTTCTGAAAGAAAATTAATCCACCTTGCGGAGTACCTCTAAAGACTTCCTTAGTCTTTCAAGCGTCGTTCCATTATGCTTTTATCCTTCTAGAAATCAAGAGGTTTCTGATCCAGCATTGTATAGCAGGATCAACATCCATTAAGTGTATGCTATTCAAAAAAGATTCCGTCGAGACGTTGTTGAACGTGAATGCTCCACGAGCGTATTCCTTATACTCAAGAGCCTTTTCGATATTAAATACCAGTGTATGGAGTGCCCTCTCTACTGATCTGTATTGCACTGATCTGCTTGCGTGCTGCGCTTTGGACAACCTTCTAGGAGGTGCTGCGGCCTTAATGTGCACGTTCAAGATTTTTTCTGACGTTTTCAGCATAAGGGAAGTTAAGCTTGTAAGGCTAAACTCTTTTGAGTTGGTTAGGTTGTTTTTACCTGCCTGCGATATTAAAACTACCCTAACCTCTCCCCATGAGTTTGGCACATAGCAGAACTTCATGCATCCCCTAAAAATCGTGTTTAGGAACGGCGAGTGCATTCTGTAGCAATGCCGGCATGATTCCGTCCATACCTTGAGATTTGTAAGGGTCGAATGAGTAGACTTCCCATTATATTCTATTCTCCGTAGAGATGTGTTCGGGAAAGTTTACCGTCCTACTCCCTTCACAGTTAGGACCGCGTCCTTACAGCCTGGAAAGTGCACTCTGACTAGGTTTTTTAATAAGTTTTAACAGTTGTCCGTCCACTCTCCGCTCCTTTTGCAAATTAGACCGAATGAGGCAGGCTTTTGGAATCTCGTCAACGGGAAACTCATAAGATCGTTGTGTAGCCTCGTCTCCCACCGACGTTTGGACTGATATTCCAGCCCGCTTCGTTCCGTTATTTACTTCCATATTGAGTTTTATGATTCGGTGGTCTCTACCTTTGCGTTTTATAGTATACCTACAGCCAAGTACCTTATTAACAATGGCCGCATCGAATTCTGAACTTTTTTTATATATTTAACCTTTTCAATAAATACTTTCCTTTTCTTGTAAAATTGATGGTCATCTCATTTTAGGCCCATTCACCGAACGTCCCGCGTGCTTGATGTTCCTTCTTGTGCGGGTTGGATTTTGTAAGCCCGGAAACTAAGATCGCTCCGCAAAGTCTTCAATAAAGTGAAGGGGCACAGTTCCAATTGTTGCGTACGATGGCGGATGGAATCATTCGAGTCTTCCACGACTCTGCTCCATAGACCGAGATCGATCTCTGGTTGCTTGAATTACCGACTGTGCTGGACATTGTATCAACCGAATATTGATATCCAAGATATCTAAGATAGGCGAAATTATCTACGACTTCAAAGTTATGACTGTAAACAGTGATGTGGGAGCCAAGTCGCAAATGCGACTGTTTGTTTAATAACAGCAGATATTTTGTCTGTTCCTCGTTCACAATCGGATCCATACGCTTCGCTTCCTTATCCAGTCTGGAGAAAGCAGAACTAACGGCGTGGTTGTTAAGGTCAATTACATATATCAATATCATCGGTGTACGCCAAAAGCTGTACACTCTTATAGAAGATTTCACCTTCTCTATTTAGCTCTGGAGCTCGTATTATTTTCTCTAGCAATAGATTGAAGAAGTTAAACGATAGGGAGACTCCTTGTCTAAAACCTCTCTTGGTATCGAACGGCTCAGAGAGGTCCTTCCTGATCCTGATGAAGCTTTTGGTATCGATCAACGCCAGTTTACATTGCCGTATAAGCTTTGCGGGAATTCAAGTTCAAACATAACGAGATAGAGGCAGCTCCTTTTCGCACTGTCTTGATTACCTTTGAAATCGACGAAAAGGCATGCTGAAAATCTGGTCGATTGTAGATTTTACAGGTCTAAAGCCACACTGATCAGTCCAATCACACACTATGCTCAACAAGACTTTATATGCGATATTAAGGAGGCTTATTCCACCATAATTGGCGCAGATTGAGAGGTCTCCCATTTTGTGGATTGGGCAGAGTGCACTTTGATTCCAATCGTAGGGTATGCTTCCATCCGACCATATTTTACAAAAAAGCTGATGCATGTTCCTTGTCAGTTCTTCGCCGCAGGTAATTGATCGGGCAGTGCCGCTTTGTTGTTATTCAGGCGGGTAATTGCTATTAATGGTAATGGAACATATATGCCATCGTCATCAATTGGGGAATCAGGGTCGTCATTTCCAAATGTTATACTTTCACTGCCGTTTAGCAGGCTGGAGAAATGTTCCCTCCGTAATAATTAACGGAAGATTTCAACACCCGAGCATCTTGTTTTAGGACCCAAAGTGGTGATCTTGGGGGGAAAATCATCCTAAAACAGAATGCTCTGGTGTTGAAATCTTCCGTTAGACGCCGCATCTTTTCGTAGACGTACATATATGTGTTAGATCATAGGTTTATAGAAGATAAAGTTTGAGATCGCTGCTAAAATTGAAAGCTATTTTCTGTTATTTATATTCAAAAGAAGAATTATTTTAGTTATAAAAGCTTCAGAAAGCTTTTAAATGGCTTCCGAGATCTGATGAGAACAATGTTGCCTTTTCACGATAACCAAAGCTTTGCAGGATCCTTGAATATGATCCGAATGATATTATTTCGAATCTTTGGAGTTTTATAATATGTATATATTTTTATATGTATGTACATATATGTTGGGAAAAAAACTTTAAAAAAATATAAATTAGGTGATTAATTAAAATTAAGTAAAAGAAACTATTTACTTTTGAATCAAAATGAATGCGCATCGGGACTTCCAATAGTTAAGCTTTTCGTCATCCATATTTCGGAGCTCTATGTAATTATGCATATATGTAAGTATTAGCATAAAAATGCCCAAAACAATAAAAGCGTCGAAATATTAAAATTAAAATACCAGATCAATGCCACTTTCCAAAGCGCACAAAGCACCTCACTGCGGAGCGCTCTTAATCGTTTACTCCCGCTGCTTCGGCACAGATATGAGTTGGACGTCAATAAAGCCAATCTTTTCAAAAGACAAATGAATATGAAGCGCCAACTCAGCGCGAAAACAAATCAAATTGGTGTACACAAACAAAAGGTAACACTATAAATTCCTAACGAATATTGAAAGAACAACAAAAAAGACAATGCTTTAATACAATTAAAGCAAAAAGGCAGAAATTTATTGAAAAGCTATAAAAAATTTTACGACCGTATGAAGACGCAAACAAATACCACAAATGACAGCAAAAATGATTGGGGGAAAAATTGGAAATTCAAATGACCGCTCAACTGTTATAAACTGTTTGACAGTTTAGCAACTCGTCAAATGTACAACAAAAGCAATAATATATGATATGTAGATGAAATCAAGTGAAATCCACGCATTGCTGCCTAATCCGGATTTTTAGGTTTTATGTGATTTTGTTTTAAACGCAAAATTATTGACTTGAAAAATGTGTCCTAATTTAAATAAATTATTAAGCAGATGAATTCATTTCATTTGGTATGCGAAATGCCTATATAGTGCTGTGAGTGACATCCAGCGTTAAAAATAAAAGTGATATTTATTCGTTCAAAAGTCGGACTATGGGTTTAGCTAACAAATTTCTGTCATTTAATAAAAAGATGCTGTAACGGATATCTGGAAGTTTTAACTGTTCCTTTCTTTCCTGTAAATCATGGTTGGTGCATCAAAAAAGACTCCAAAAAATTTGGAAGAATGCTGTTGAATTTACAGTCATTGACAGGTTAAGAAACTGTGTCAGTTTTTGTTGCACATAACTTCCTCAGGAAATTATCGAAATCTTACCACTATCTCTCGGGATAATCTCAGCCTCTCGTGATAATATCAGCATCTCACGGAAAATTCTAAAATGTAGAAAAACGTTAAGTACGTGGAGAGTTATTACGTCATACTCGTACCATAATAATAATACTTGTTCCAAAGTGAGAATTTAATTAATAAGACTCTGAGTCTTTCAAATATTATTTACCCTTCTTCAAGAGTATACAGTTTTCAGATATTCAAGTTTATATTAACACCGAAATAGATGTTGACTAAATGTGAAGTAGCTCCATTATTCAAAAGTCCAAGTCTAATACCTTGGGAGCATGAAATTGCAACGGATTTTATTGAATATCGATTTACTTATACGTTCGCTAGTATATATTTTGAGAGTATATGTTTTGAGATTCTATTGGAATCGATAACACAGTACCATAGACCCCTTTTCTGTCTTACAGAGTCAATAAAGGACAAATATTTCAAGAATTACCTTGGAGAAATCTAAATTTTTAAAGAACCTTTGATTACTTAAGAGTGAAAAATGCTTCGACAAATAAAAAACTAACTATTCTCTCCCAAAATTTAAATGATTTTAATAAAGGTTGATTTTGGAATTAAGAACTTCTAAGGTCTAGAAATGTAAAGCTTTAAACGAAAGTCCCTAAGTGCGAGTACTACTCCATTGCAGGAGTCACTCTGCTGCTGATGGTAAGCGAAAGTTCAATTTATCTCATTATATTTCTATCGTTATGATCGAGTTACGGTTTACATATAAAAATTTGGCCTGTTAGTTTAGATTAGATTAAATCTAAATATATTGTGTCCTCTTCTAATATCTAAACACTTTATTTAAACCAGCTGATGCTTACTGCATCCATTAACCCAGGAGCTTTAGTTATTGGATGTGATATACACTCTAATCGTGTTCATTGCTTCGATTCCCTGACTTCTTCATCTTGGTATTGCTGAGTGTGTATTGTGGTATCTCTCGTGCATGGTCACAAAACCGACATAATTTTGTGGAGTAGTAAGTGCCCCAGTCTGTGGAGAAGACATCTAAGCCTGCAGTTAACTGTATAAAACTCTACTGGTGCCCTAATTTTACCCTGGGGAGAACAATTAGTCGCTTGAGCGGTTTGAACTTAACACTCCCAGAAACAACTTCGCTTAGCAAAATCCGGGAATTTGCTGCCAGTAGCGTTTTCTACAAGCCCTTTCTTCTTTCAGCAGCTCCTTTCATAATGAGTAGTGGCTCACAACGAAAAACGAGATCGGACCTATTGGCTGATACTGAAGTACCGGTTTGAATATTTCTGAGAATAACAATACGTTAATCATGACAGTTATTCTCCATAATAATCACTGCACACCGGCTAATGGCATTGAAATCAGCTTAAAAATACTTGGAAACCTGCACTGAATGTTTGATGCGTGATCTCATTATCCCAGGCCAAATTCCGTTGGCCATTTTCGAGCCGTCTGTGCACTATTTCAAATTGGAATCCTTCCAGTAGTTTTTTAATGCACAGTCAGTTCTTAAACATTTTTTCGAAACATAGTTATGTCGTACTTAGAGTGCCATCGATAGATTTTTACCAATAACAATCCGTGTCCGAGCGCTTATAACTCTGTTCTTTCTAAGAAATGATCATCATGTCATCAATAACTTAGACTGATAAAATACGGAGGCTAAAGGATAAATGGTTCATCAGTTAATAATCTAAACCTGGCCACAAATGAGGTGGGAAATAAGAATATATATTTTTTGAGCCACCTATGCAATTATTTGGAAAATGAGTGTTAGACCTGGAGGACTTGACAAAGAGCCTGTAACATATACAAGTATTTTTATTATTTATTATTGGTTTTTATTGTAACTTATGGAAGTATACAATAAAACCACCGTTTAAAATATGAGCTAAAGGAACCATTTTGAGATTGAGTGATAAATGGCGATCTTAGAATTCGAGCTATGTATCGATCTTCAATAGGAAATAATGAATGAGAATTCTTTTGAAAAATCCTTTAACTATAAAAAAGTTTGAGGTTAGAAGATGACTAAATACGTGATCTTCAATATAAGAAGTCAAAGTTTTGAAACCCTTCAGAATGGCCTACCTATAAATAGAGAAAATGTAACGTATCCGTACTCAGTATAGGTAAATTATCGTAGACTGAACTAACCTAACGTAAACTTAATTTAACGTAGTCCAAATTGACTAGACGTAACTTAACTTAAACTTAGCTTAATGTAGTTTTACTTAATTTAACATAACTTAACTTAACGTAGCATGCCTTAACTTAATTTAACGTAATTTAATTTGCACAAGCCTGAGATTGATTAACGTTGAACTAAAGTTAACTAAATGTAATTTGACATAATTTAACTTAACTTAACTGAACGTAGCATGACTTAACTTAACGTAACTTGAGTTATAATTAAGAAGATTTAGGCTGACTTATTTTAAAGTAACGTAATTTAACTTAACGTAACTTGACTTACTATTAACATAACGTAAACTGACTTACACTTAACACACATGTAACTTAACCTAACTTAAACTTAACATAACGCAGCCTGACTTATTTTAAAGTAACCTATCTTAAATTTAACGTAATAGACTGACTTATAACTTAATTTAAACCAAGTAAATTTTGTAACTTGACTAGCCTGACTTAATTTAACTTAGCATCACTTAAACTTAACGTAACGTAACTTAACATAAAGTGGCCTGACACAATTTATATTAACATAACTTAAACTTAACGTAACGTAACTTGACTTACAATTAACATAACGTAGCCTGACTTAATTTAGCGTAACTTAACTTAACGTAGCATGATTTGACTTAACGTAACTTGAGTTATAATTAACAAGACTAGGTTGACTTATTTTAAAGTAACGTAATTTAACTTAAACTTAACTTAACGTAATCGTATAATGACTTATAACTTAGCTTAAACTTTACTTAATAAGAATATTTTTAACTTACACTTAACATAACGTAGCTTGAGCGTAACATAACTTAAAATTAACGTAACGTAACTTGACTTACACTTAACATAACGTAGCTTGACTTAATTTAGCGTAACATAACTTAAAATTAACATAA
This sequence comes from Bactrocera zonata, assembly GCA_037783105.1. Classification (NCBI taxonomy): domain Eukaryota; kingdom Metazoa; phylum Arthropoda; class Insecta; order Diptera; family Tephritidae; genus Bactrocera; species Bactrocera zonata. The sequence continues at coordinate 202,948 of JBAWJQ010006022.1, forward strand.
GTTGACTTACACTTAGCGTAACGTAGCATGACTTACCTCGACGTCATTTTACTTACACTTAACACATCAAGAAGATTTTGCTACAACACATTTCAGACTGATCGATGTGAATATAATACAAACTTTTCATTTAAGCATATTTCTTCATTAATCCACTGTGAAAAATTTAATGTGATGTAAAGCATGTGTGTATGTATGAGTGCGTGGCAACGCGTGAATTGTGAAAATTACTATGAATTGTCAACTGAAATCGAATCGAATTGGGAATTTTCATTTGACAACTTCACTTGACAACATTCAAAGTGTCAGATGGACGGTCAGTTGGAGCACACGACACCAGAGACACACACAAGCACACATACACCCATAACCTTTGAGTGGCTATAGGCGCGTGTGATTTCGTGCGTATTTTCATGTGTCCGCCACTGTGGACGTGTGGCATACCAGCGTGTCAGTATGGAGAGATTTAATTTAAATTTTTGCTTAATAAAGCGATTTTTTTACCGTAAGGCATGACGAAAAAAGTGGCATATACATATATTTATTTTATTTATATACACGTATACATACATAAGTATATCACAGACATTGCACTTCAAAATGAGTACACACGTTACAAATGAGCCATGGCGCGAGTTGTGCCGCAGCGTGCGCCCATGATGATGACAAGGACATCACGCATGGTCAGCCGTATGCCAGCCATATGCATGTATGTGTGCGTGTGTGCCATTTTGGCCGGCAGCGTGCGCGTAACGGCACAGTGGACGAATTTTATGCAAATGTCAGCGTAATGCAATGACTTTAATGCGCATTTAGGATGACGATATTCAATAATTAAAATAAGTTGGCAACTCACGCACACGTGCACACAGCTCTGTGTAGTTTTATATGCACTTATTTACATTACGCAATGCGTTGCATTTATTAAATTTATATTTATTTGGTTTTAATTTGTGTCGCTTGCCCTCAGGATGGTGTTGAAATTAACCGGTGAAACAAAAATAAAAATAAAATAAAATAAAATGCGTTGCCAATTTAATTCAATTCGTCTTTTTCACGCTCAACAACAACAACACAACTGCATTTTTATTAATGTTGCTCAACATCATCATCAACATGCAAGTAAATGTGTCAAATGGCGTTTTAATGGTGGAGTGTCATTTTAAAGAAAAACATTTCGAAGAAATATAGAAATCCTGAATATATAATTATCAGATCTTCTGCTGGTTCAAAATTCATATTTAAAGTGATGCTCTGAAGTTTATTACACCTGGAAGGAAACGTTGGAGACCCTGCAAAATAATCGATCAGAAATATGCACGTGTCATTGCCTCCTCAAGAAGTTGATCATATGTCAGAAGCACTGATACTGGACGACGACTATAGGTTTGAGCTGACATACGAGGGCTGCTATATATATTTCTGGCCTAATAATGAAAATAGGCATATTTATCAAGGAATTTTTTTTTTTTTCGTTGGATTTGGCTCGTCTTGGAAGACCCACACCGTCGATTGCTGTTTTGTTTCGGACTCATACGCATAGATCCATGATTCGTCACCTGTGACGATCTTATAAACGTCTTTTGAAGCACCCCGATCGTATTTTTTCAGCATTTCTTTACAATTGCGATTGTCAAATTGTGCGGGATCCAACGAGAGCAAACCTTTTTTACGGCCAGGTGTTCATGCAATATCGAATGTATGCTGGTGGGAGAAATGCATAGGCATGCCTCTATCTGAAGGTATGATACATGACAGTCTTGCATTATCAGTTCACGTACGACATCGATGTTTTCTGGCACAACGGCTGTTTTTGGACGATCTTCACGGAATTCGTCATTGAGCGAGCGTCGGCCACGATTGAATTTATTGTAACAGTTTTTCACAGTGCTATAGGATGGTGCTTCATAGTCATACAAAGATTTTAGTTCATCAATGCACTCTTGTCGTGATAATCCACGTCGAAAGTTGTGAAAAATGATCGCACGAAAATGTTCACGAGTTAATTCCATTTTTTGGTCGAAATGAATTTTTTAATTCCCTGTAAATAAAACAATTCACGATTAAATGACAAAACGTTCTGAGTGATGTTATGCTAAAAAATGTCAAACTTTCCAATGGAAATGTCAGATTGCACCTGGCAACACTTAGTGTTGCCTAGTCCAGAAATATATATAGCAACCTATGTATAAACTGACCAACTCAAATGCGCTGGGCTTGGGAACCGACACGTAGAAAACATTCCTAATGTAAAGAAACAACAGCCTCGGATAAAAGGCCCCACTTTTGATAACTACCACAGCAAACGAAATAAAGACTAAACATTAAGGGAATCACCTGAAGTGTCCGGTCCCTAAATTGCGAAACTGTTGGTGCCCAGCTCGGTGATGTCCTCGTTAAAGTAAATGCTGACATCACCGCCGTTCAAGAAATGCGATAGACGGGACACGGACGGAGACAAGTAGGTATTTGTGGCATTTACTACAGTGGCCATATAAAGGAGCGCAAGTTTGGTGTTGGATTCGTGGTGGGAGAGAGACTCCGTCGCCGAGTACTTTCATTCACTCCGGAGAATGAACGTCTAGCCACAATCCGCATCAAAGCGAGGTTCTTCGACATATCGCTGATTTGCGCCTACGCCCCGACGGAAGAGAAGGACGATGTGACCAAAGATGCCTTTTATGAGTGCTTGGAGCGCACTTATGAGAGATGCCCCCGCCACGATGTCAAAATCGTGCTTGGCGACTTAACGCCAGGGTGGGCAAAGAAAGTATCTTTGGCACTACGTTCGGTAAATTCAGCCTCCACGAGGAAACATCCCCAAATGGGTTGAGGCTGATCGACTTCGTCGGGGCCCGAAATATGGTTATCTGTAGTACTAGATTCCAGCATAAGAAGATACATCAAGCTACCTGGCTGTCTCCGGATCGAAAAACAACCAACCAGATCATTCATGTTGTGATAGACGGAAGACACGCCTCCAGTGTTTTAGACGAGCGTACGCTCCGAGGTCCTAACATTGACTCGGACAACTATCTTGTTGCAGTCAAAATTTGCACCGCCTCTGTGCAGCAAAAAACACACGCCAACAAACACAAGAAAGGTTCGACGTCTAGGTGTTGCAATCACAACAGACAGCCGAACGACTTTCCACTCGACTTGCACTTCTACTCTCTGAGAGCACTCCGGTATAAAGAAACTATGGGACGGCATCAAGCTCCTCACCTATAGCTACAGCGAAACCATTGGTTTTCGTAAAGGTCTAAACGACAGGACTGTCGTGTCGCAGTGGAGAGAAAGCGACAACCTACCTCGCCATGTTGCAATCGATCACAACACGAGCGGGGTGGAATAGATACCCAGAGTTAAAGAGGCATATGCGGACAAAAAATAAGAGACCGAAAAGCTTGAGAGACTGGCCGACAGATGTAATGCTCGAAAATTCTACGAAAAGATGCGCCGACTAACGGAAGGATTCAAGACCGGAATAATATGAGTTTCGTTTTGGAATTATCCGGCTTACCGGAGCGCGAATGCTGGAAAAGACTTACGGCGATCCAGTTTTATCAAAACAACAGTCCTACCATTGTCACAAAGCATTCAAAGACGGCCGAGAGAATTTTAAAGACATTCTTCGTTTTGGACGATCTTCAACCAAGTGTTAAAGAGATGGCAAGACTCGTCCCGATAAAGCTCATATTTTTTTAAAGATTACCTACCGCAAACATGTCTTTTTGGTCTAAAAATGCAATAAAAGCCATCGACCAACCACAGTATTCACCAGAATTGACTCCGTGTAATTTTTTCCTGCTCAAATTTAAATTGCTGCTCCGTGGCAACCGTTTTCAGTCGATCGAAGAGATAAAACCAAATTCGCTGAAGGAGTTAAAGGCCATGCCAAAAAGTGTTTATGAAAAGCCCTTCGAGGACTGGAAAAATCGTTGGCTTAAGTCTATTACATCTGGTGGGTATTACTTTAAAGGTTAGAAAATAAATATTGATGAATAATTACTTTTTTCACAATGTATGTAATTTTTAAAGAACACAACTGGAACCCTTGTCTTGTTTGATGACTAGCTCCAGTATAGCAGCCGCTGACCAACCGTACACAAAATCTTAGTTTACATAGGTTGCTATATATATTTCTGGACTAGGCAACACTAAGTGTTGTCAGGTACAATCTGACATTTCCATTGGAAAGTTTGACATTTTTTAGCATAACATCACTCAGAACGTTTTGTCATTTCATCGTGAATTGTTTTATTTACAGGGAATTAAAAAATTCATCTCGGCCAAAAAATGGAATTAACTCGTGAACATTTTCGTGCGATGATTTTTCACAACTTTCGACGTGGATTATCACGACAAGAGTGCATCGATGAACTAAAATCTTTGTATGGCTATGACGCACCATCCTATAGCACTATGAAAAACTGTTACAACGAATTCAATCGTGGCCGACGCTCGCTCAATGACGAATTCCGTGAAGGTCGTCCAAAAACAGCTGTTGTGCCAGAAAACATCGATGTCGTACGTGAAATGATAATGCAAGACCGTCATGTAACATACCTTCAGATAGAGGCATACCTATACATTTCTCCTACCAGCATACATTCGATATTGCATGAGCACCTGGCCAAAAAAAAGGTTTGTTCTCATTGGATCCCGCACAATTTGACAATCGCTCAAAAAAAGGCTCGTGTGGATTGGTGTAAAAAATGCTGAAAAAATACGATCGCGGTGCTTCGAAAGACGTTTATAAGATCGTCACAGGTGACGAATCATGGAGCTATGCGTATGAGCCCGAAACAAAAATGCAATCGACCGTGTGGGTCTTCCAAGACGAGCCAAATTCAATGAAAAAAAAAACCATTTTCGTTGATAAATATGCCTATTTTCATTATTAGGCCAGAAATATGTATATATAGCAGCCCTCGTAATACAAGTACTTGTGGTACTGTAAGCAGTAGCAATACGTTATTGAAGTTGTTGAGCAATAGTCAGGCGAGTAAACACTAGGGGTATTAGAGGAGTTTGAAGCTATATTGTATGTATGCGTTAACACGGCACAATTTAACTTTTAGCTACACTGCTGTGCACAGCACAGCTGTGATTTGGATTTATTTGGGAGGTCCTGAAGTCTAAATCGCCAATTTAATAGACATTATCTCTCTCTCTCTCTGCCTCTCTCTTAAAAACGGCATCAAGCAGCATCAGTGCTATACTAATGTGGTTAAATTCCTTCCGAGCACTTTTCCAAAGTTCTGTAATCTTTTGCCGGTACTTATAGTACATTTTCCTTAACAATCTCTTCATTATTTATTGTTTGCTCTTTGTATTATGCATAAACACGCCAATGTTTACTTTACCGCTAATAACTTGCGCTTGCTCACTTAGCGGATGTTTTCTGGTTTCCACCTTAGTACGGCGCGCTATGATCGATTCTCAAATATGTCTGTGATCTTTACGAAAATCAAGTATTTCTGGAATTGTGTTAATTTTTCATATTTTCCTTTATGGACTACACGAGTGCGAAATGCATAAATCATAACGGGAAGTGCCGAGAGGTGTGATTGTTGCAGCAACATTGCTTGCGCTGCCTTAAAGGTGCTCTATTGCTGTTGGTGTTGTTCCATATTTATATACACCCAAACAAATGGGAAGATCAAACAATAAAGCCGCTCGACGAAATATAGCGCTGTTCGCTTATTACCGTTATCGGCTACTCATTTGTGTTGTTTGACTTTATTGGCACATAATTTCGATTAAATTTATTCAAAATTTATACACCGCACCAACAGAGTGTAAATTCTTTAGAAGTGAGTGCGCGAACGAATATTATATACATAGAGGTAAGTATGGTGGTGTAGATGTGTGTATGTGTGCGTGTGAGTATCCCACTCTGCTCAGCGCCACTTAGGTTCAAAGCAAAGTGCAGGCAAAAGAACAGACACAGAGCGAAACAGCGCTCATAGAGTCAATAAAATATTAAAAATTACACAAATTAATAATTTAATAAGGCGCCGAATTGTTGTGTGGCCACCCACACACGCACTCATACACACGCAATCAAGGCAAACTCATACATATACACACACACAGTTATTTGTATGAAAATAATTAGCTTCAACGTCACTGCTTTTGTCTGCTATTGTTGTTTTTGCTGTGTTTGTTGTTGTTGTTTTACATTTTGAAGTGTTTGATTGGAACGCTTTGACGTAGCCGCTACAGCGTTGAAGGAAGTGTCTTTCACGTTAGCTCATTAACAGCTTCATTAACGGTACGAGATTAAAGCGGCCGCCACCTTCAACTATTTCCGCCACACAGTTCGATTGATCTTCAAAGCGAGTTCCAGAAAGTTTCCCAGACCATTGTCTAATAATCGCCTATATACACATACATACTATATGTACATGTATAAGTGTGTTTGTGTTATGTTAATATGCGACGATCAGCATGGCGCAGCGGTTATGTGCAATTGAGCAATTGAGCGACTGATCTCAAGTGGTTACAAAGTATTTCAATCAAACATCAATCGTAATCACTTACAGGTGCGTTGTGATGGATTCCTTGATGTAATGCTTTGTTTGTCGGTGAATGTTTTGGAACTTTGAACAATATATTTTGGTATAATCAAAGTCTTTGAAGATTTTTAAATAGTCTGAAATGATTTCTTAATAGGTTGAAGATGATGTACACTACAAAGGGAGTTGTGTAGATATTGGAGGGTAGAGAATTGCTCTTTGTTCATTCTAAAGTACTATAGGTAGATTTATTTCCGCAACTTTTGATTTATTTATTGAAAGTTGATTTATTACTGAGTGTGTTTTGAAAAAAAATATACCGCGGACGTTAAAAATTTTGGAATCCCCTATTATATAAGAAAAATACTGAAAGATAGCCATTGAAAAACAAAAAATTAGCTGCCAAAGTCTATGCATGAAAGAATTAAGGTCTTTAATGGAAATTAGATTAGATTACCTTAGTCTGGTAGGCCAATGAGCCATACTGAACTCAGTTACTAGGTTCATGAGGAGTAGAGGATGCCCCCGCTTGACGCAAATTTCAATAGACTCAGTGACTTCACTATCGATACATCTTCCACTGTATCATACCGTGGGGGTCCCAGATACTAACAGTGTAGTTTTGTCACTGCTGGAAAAGTGCGCTCGGATACTCCATTGTTTCCCAGGTGCCTTGCTCTAGACATTTCCTGCAGTCTTCTCGATCTGTCAGCCCCATTTTGAAAGCGTGTGTCGCCACCAGACAGTGAACAGTTAGTATTTCGATCATGTTCCTACAGTCTCTTCTATCGATTGTCAATAGGAATTTCGTGTACTTCCGATCTACCGTTTTGCACCCAGGTCGCCCGTTCCATCGGATATTGATTTTCTTTACCATGCTTCTGCTCAGATCGTCGTATGGACAATGCATGGGTTTGGTCTGTACTCTACTCTTACTTTTTAAAAGTAACTCTACTTTTACTTTTTGACTTTAGTATCTTAAAAAGTACGTGATTATAGCCGAGCTTACGACAGCGCGCCACTCGTTCTCCTTCTTTGCTCTTTGGCGCCAATTGCAGACTCGAATGGTAGCCATGTACTTCTCCTCCTAGTCTTTCAAACGGAGTGGAGGTCTTTCTCTTACAATACTTTCAGAGCTGGATACTCCATCCATTTCATCCATGCGGACGGCATGACCTAGCCAGCATAGCCGCTGTCTCTTAGTTCGCTGAACTGTGTAATGTCGCCGTATATCTCGTACAACTTATCGTTTCATCGATTGCGGTATTCGCCTTTACCAAAGCCCAAAGGACCATAAATCCTCCACAGAACCTTTGTCTCGAAAGTTCGTATAGACTACTCATCAGATGTTGTCTTCGTCCATGAATCTGCACCATACAGCAGGAGGAGATGATGATGGGAGCTAAGTCGCGAGTTCGACGATTGTCCGTTGAATGACAGGAGATTATTCATCTTGCCCCCGGATCCATCCGCTTTGCTCTGCTCTTTCCATTCAGATCTGCAATTTTTTTTTTCTGGTTCTAGTGAAATGGTTTTATTTATCCGGAATATTCACAAATTGGTTTTACAAAATAACTCCCTGGTCGGAGACCAGTGGAGATTGGGTTGTAAAAAAATCGGAAAATTTGGCTGATGATAGTAGGTGATAATGTCTTATGGGGTTGTTGTCAGTTGGAGGACTCTCTGAAAAACCTCTCTACCTAAGCAGCTACGAATATAGCTGGTAGGAGCTTGGCTGCAATTAGACTTAGGGAAGCTGGGTATGTGAGGCTTTACGGGCAGAGATATTCTGAAATTCTCTGCTGCTTCCATGGCATTCATTACAATCTAGATCGCTGTATAGCAAAACCTTCTCCTGTCGGTTTCTTCTCAGCTCACACACCTACGACGGATTTGGACGATGCGAACTGTGCAGTGACCCTTTTCACAAATGGATCGAAATTAATAAGGAGAGTGGGAGGTGGAGTCTTCTGTCCGAAGCTCTCCTTCAACTCTTGTTTCAGAATAACAAACCACTTTAGTGCATTTGATGTAGACGTGGCCATCAAGGTAGCAATAGATGTACTCTTCCAAAGTCCAGATTCCTTCACAGCGGTGTGTATTCATTCCAATAGCAGAGCTGCTAAACGGGCTTTAAGCTCGCTGAATGTGTCATCAAAACTAGACAAGAAATGCATGTCCTCATTAGCAATAGCTTCAAACTTCTTAAATATTAAACTTTTATGAGCAGCCGGCCACAGTTGAAACGCTGGTAACTGCAGTAACTGCAAAGACACTGAGTTTGATAGGGTAAGTAACCCGATTTCATTGGATTTGAAGCGAGTCGGTTTCCTATTGTCTTCTTCCGTTGCTTGACTGATATTGAAATATCTCGGTTTACACACTTTTGGCGAAGCTAACGAAGTTGTTCGGATTGATATTAATAAATTTATAGTTAGCTGAAAACGCTTTAAAGATCTATGAGAATCTGGGATCGAATTTTAGAAGCTTATGTATAACACCAAGGACAAATATCTCTCCAAGTGGGATCCATCGATTTTGGATCAGCTCTACTATCCTACTTTACCGAACCAGGAGAACATATCATGAACATAAATCCCACATCTTGAGACTGAGCTTTTATTATTGGATGTTCGGCCGAATAGACTACGTCCAGCACGCAGGGAAGAAAACATAGCAGCCGTAGCTGAGAATGTACAAGAAAACCATTGAAAAAGTTGACGCATATTACGTCGAGATCTTAAATTAAAAGCGTACAAAATACAGCTTATGCAAGAACTCAAGCCGCTCGACCTTCCAAAGCGACACCGCTTCGGTTTATGGACTAAGTTGAGCTAAGTTTTTATCAGCCATGAGGTCCATTTCGAGTTCAAAAGGTATATAAAGAAGGAAAATTTCTGCATTTGGCACGAAGATCAAGCAGAAGATTTCTTATCGGTCAATATTTCTTCAAAAATGTCGGTGAAAATGTAAATCTCAATGGCGTCCGTTATCGCGCCATGATATCCGACTATTTGATAACTGAAATTGAAGCACGTAACTTTGGCAAATGTAAATCGAATGACTATGCGGACAATCGCGCTTCAATACAGGATTTCGAACAAAACAACACGCGTGTCACTCGCCAGTTACCAGCCGAAATGCTCCAATGAGTCATCGAAAATTGTACTCAACGGATGGACCATCTGAGACTTAGCTGCGGCAGACATTTGAATCATTCGCCAGTTACCAGTCGAAATGCTCGAACGAGTCATCGAAAATTGTACTCAACGGATGAACCATCTGAGACTTAGCCACGGCAGACATTTTAAAGAGATAATTTTCAAAAAATAAATGCCAAAGAATGTTCTTTCGAATGATAATAAACATTCCCCATTAAACTTGAAGTTTCAGTTGAACTTCAAAATGGATTATCATCCTGTATATTGATTGCGCCGAAGCAGAAAAAGTGCAGCGGATTTTTAGTTATGAATATTTTTTTAACCTAATTGTAACTATGCCCTTATCTCTTCAAACATTAATTATTTAATGGAAACCGGTGTCTGATAGCGCTAAAATCATAAATTAATTTAAGTAATAACAACCTGCAAGCTTTTAATTTATTTGAACTATTTTTTCTAAACCTTAGCCCGCCTTCAATACCATAATTTCCGTTTGAGTATTTGTAAAAAGTACCGTTTACCGTTCTAAAACCGCCCACAACAACCGCTTTGCAATCGCCTGAAATAGGAAATGCTTTTGAAATGAAAACAATTCACGCCTCAAAAAAAAAAAAAGCCAGCAACAACAACAGAAACGGTGCGAGCGAAATGTAAACAAGCTGCAAATTTGCACCGTTAAATGCAATAAAAACATATTAATCATACAATTTGAAATGATTCAGACATGCGTGCCAATAATTCTTATTTTTGATTTCAAATTTCGTAATTTACGAGCGTGCGATAATTTATGGCCGCTCGTTAGCGATTTTTGAAATGCAACAGACACAAACAAAAACATTTCCGGTGTGATTGCGAATGCAGGCGGGTGAAATGTTTTTTCTTCTATGGAATATGTACATATGTATGGACTTACTGAAATATATATAGCTACACATATACTCATACGTCTAAAATATATATATATATCTATATATATATATATATGTATACATATATATATCGACAGTCGCATGGCTTCACAAATACCTTGAACACAGCGCTTGTACAGAACGCTAGAAAAAATACTGATTAGCCCTAACAACAATCTAACAACAAACCCACATTATCTCAACTCAACAAGGCACCTCTTCCGCACGCAAATATTACCGCCGCCAGCTCACAACAAAGCTCACCACTTGGCACGTAAAGAAAACGCACACTCATATATTATTTGTTTCTTTAGCCCATCAATCAATTTCTTGTTCAGTCATCAGTCAAGTTTCAGGTAAACTGTCAATAATCAGTTGACTTGAGGAAGTTTCTTGCCAAATCACATGCGCGCGCCCAGCTACATACAGCAAGTCACATATAAATCGTTTCAAGTGGCTCGTAAATTCGTTTCAATCAATAAGCGAATAAAATTGCACATTCCGTCAAATAACATTATTAAGTTTTAGCCTGAACTGTCAGATAATTGAAAGAATATAAATAAAAAAAAAAATAAATACAAAATAAATAAATAACTATTCTTATCGACAATGTTCTTAATGAATGATGGGAGTAACGGAGTGACAGTTTTACAATTCCAAGTGAGTTTTTGATTGACAGTACAACGCTGAGTGGCCTGCCAAGCGCCAAGCGCGATATGACCGCATGCTAACAATAAAGCTTTTTGTTTGTGGGTTAAGTAAGTAGATATGTATGTCATAGATTGTACTGCATGTAACATACAGTTAACCATCTTATCTTTGTGGGTAAAGTACCAGTCAGTAAGACGTAGGGTTAAAATCAAATTGAGCAAACTTCAAATTTTTTTCTTTTTTAGGTAGTTATTACTTGGAGGCAAATTTTATTGCCGGGGTGTTTAAAATTTTTCGGATTACAAAAGAAGTCACGAGAAAAAATAATGTTTTTGGTCGTGTTACGTATAATTAGCAGTTATTGCTTACTGAAGACCAACAATTTAAATGTATAAGTACTCCGACTGTTGAGGTGTCACGCAGCTGATTGGCACCTATCCATGCAAATTGCATAAGACTGGGTTACATCCCGGGGGTCTGCAGACGTGTCGTAGTTACGTTAATCCCGAACGCTGGTAGGGACGCTCACGTCATGGCCAAGGACTTTAGGACCATCAGCCTCTTTCCCTTCTTACTAAAAACTCTGAAGAGACTGATGGAGTGGTACTTGAAAAGGAGCATTCCGAGAGACTATCTATGAGGAGCCCAACATATTGTTAAAGCAAGTCAGTGGATACTGTCCCGCAAACTATCGTATCATAGCTTGAGGAAGCCATTAGGGTTAAGAAATTCACTGTTGGGACCTTACTTGATATTGAGGAAGCTTCCAATAACGCGGTGTCGGAAGCAGTTGGCACTGCTGTGGACGGTCTTGGTGTTGAATAAAACCTCAAATACCTCATTCTCAGTCTTCTGTGTGACAGAGTGATTGAAACGGAATGGCGCAACGCACGCTCTTGACCAAATGTAAGTAAGGGAGCTTACACGGTTGAGTTCTCTCTCCTCTTCTATGGATACTGTTAACAACCTGTTTAAAAAACCGTGGCTGCCGGACATCGCCTTGCAGACTATGTAGCACTTATGGTCAAAGGAAAGTTTTTGAGTACCGTGTACGAGCCGACGCAGGGGTATCTCAGCGTCATAAAAAATTAGGCAACCGGAAGTGGTCCCACTATCAACCCAGGTAAAGCCGAGATGATTTTATTTACTAGAAGATAGATTCCGGTGGCACCACTGCCGTAAATGGGAGACATCCGTCTGCAACCGGCGGATACAGTGAAATACCTAGGGCTCACCCTGGATAGGAAGCTTTCATGGAAGCCGAATTTCGAAGAAAGAGCGAAAAGCCATCAATTGCCTCATAACGTTGCAGAGAAACCATTAACAAAAGATAGGATCTCGCAGCGAAAGTAGTCTTCTGGCTCTACGTCACCACTCAAGCCCGTTATGTTCTATAAAGCCTTTATGGTGTGAAAAAGGCTACACTTGCAAAAAAACTCGAGAATATTGATTGTATGGCTTTGGCTGCGAAAGTTGCTATCAGACTTAGGGAATGTGGGTTCTTAGAAGAACACTTAGATAAAACACTCGGAAATCCCTACACATTTTGACTTCAGACTGGATCACTTGGATCATAGAGTCGCCACACGGAACTCTGGCGGCTCCTTTTCGGTCAGTAGTCCGACAAGAGAGTTGTGGGTGGGAAGAAGCCGTTGGAGTAGAGGAGCAGAGAGCTTTTTTACTGTTGAGTCAAAACTTGGAGGGAAGGTTGGTGAAAAACGTTCAGGGTTGGTCAAGGAACGCCTAAACTCGCTATCAATAGCATCGATTGCCTTTGTCATAAGACTGGTATACAAACCAGGCCACAGCGGAATTGCAGGACTGATAAGCTAATAAGGAAAGGCAGCCTACAACCACTATCGACAAAATGGGTGCGGGTCAGTGCTCGCGTATCCTTTTGTGTTCTACTACTAGATAGCTGGGCTTCGCGGAAACTTGACAAGCGCTGGGCTAACATCCGTACATGCGCTGTCACAATAGCCTTTTGGCCCAAGAACGATCGCAAGAGATCTAGTGATCCCTTTGTCCTCAGTCAGGTTAGCCTATCCCTAGTTGTGGGGCTTTTAACAGGCCTTTCCCCTATGGTGTCCATGCTATAAGTCTGACCAGAGGTTGAAACAACTTAGCACTTCCTTCTTCACTATCCCACGCTTGGGAGGAGACTTGGGAGCGCTTACCTTCGGACATCTCACCGAGCTGGCGGGAAGGTGCGAACACAGGTGTTCTTTTCTGTGGCTTCACAAAGGACTTCATATAGCAGTCCACACTTGCGATCTCCTTAGATCAGCCATCTAACCGAACCTAACCTCAAGTTTAGCTTAAGTTATCTTTTCTAAATGGACGGCCTGCAGACAATTACTGAGAATTAAACTCGTCTCACCATCCTGATCATTTGTATATATAGTGTAATAAAAGTCAGTATATAACTTTATTTGTACATATATATGTATAAATAACCTTCACAATCGCTTTATCACTCTTTCACTTGCTTTCGTCGTAAGTTTTTTGCCGACTTGCAATTCGTTTGTCATTTAATTTATTTTTATTTTTTCATTTTCAATGCGCTATCACTCAGCAATCACTTTACGTCTTCATTGAGTGCAATAAAATTCTGCTGTCAACAGCACAAATGACTTTTGAATAAACTCTCGCTCACTGCAGTCAACACCTACACACCAATACACGTGCAGCAACAAGACACACACACATATATATAAATATGTTTGTATATAAGCACCCACATATCACTCAACCGCATTTGACATACAACGGGACATTAACGGAGTACCACAAACACACATACAAAGTTACTTACAAACACATACAAGGATAAACACGCATACATCAACATACACACACATATACATTATCACTCGAGTACTTAGCAGTCAGTGTCCTTGTCATTGAGCTGCAATGTATTCATGAATTTGTGTGGCTCATAAAAGTCAATCACATGCTCATCTGTCATGTGACAAATGATTTAAAAATCACTCTAGCACCGATAAAAACTTCAACTCAATGTCAGCACCCGGACACTTTTGCCCTCAGACGGCATCCTTAAGCCACTATACACCACACCAGCACCAGCAGCATCACTAGCTTTTCGTCAACGCTATTGCAATGAAGTCAATGATAGTTCAACTTGTGTATATGTGTATGTGTGTGTGCGCTTTAGCGCTTTTTCTGATTTACTACTGTCTTGCCTTCAATGCCATATGTGATGGATTTGCACTTCAGCCACACACAAACACTCACACTTACAGGCATTCACTATCATTCTCACACTCAAGCACACTCTCTTGAAAAGTCCGGCGAAAAAAATACGAGACGCTCCTGGAGGCTGTGTGGCAAAAAAGCAGGCTGCGGAAACAGACACTTTAAACGCTTTGCGATATTGTCAATCAAAATTCAATCGAACCAAGTGATTCATGAGACCGCAACGTCATTGCAGCAATTGTGGTGTGGAGTAAGAAGCAAAAGACTATACGACTTCGCACTTATTGCAGACGTACGTTTTTTCGCCAATTCCTACCTTCTGCTCGTCCTTCAGGACGACGGTGGCACAGCAGCCATCAACTTCATCATCAAAAGCGAAGAAGTGTCATTCGTCCTGCTCGACGGCTCGAAGTCAATGCGTCTGCTGACTGCGAGTGACAATAATATTTCGTTTGAAGATATGTGAGTGATGGAATGGAGTGAATCGGAAGCACCCACAAACAGGCATTTACTCAGAAAGTTCATGTGTGTGGCATGTGGCAGACACCTACCGCAAGGATGATGTGATTGAGCGTGCTTCATATAAGTATAGCGCCTGATGAAAGTATAATTGTTACTGTAATTGTTGTTTTACTGGAGTTTTATACTTTTGATTTGAAGTGTTGCCGGGTTGGTGTGGTAAGCAGGAAATATATGCTTTAGTAGTGTTCTTTATATGGTCACAGTAGAGGGTAATTCCTGTTATAGGTCAAGGGATACACCTATATACCTATATATCTATATACATATATACATATATTTTTTTGTTTTGAGAAGACTCGTAACGTCGACTCATCAGATGTTGTCATCGTCCATGCCTCTGCACCATATAGCAGGAAGGGATTTATGAGGGACTTGCAGAGTTTGGTTTTTGTTCGTCGTGGGAGGATTTTACTTCTCAATTGCCTGCTTAGTCCAAAGTAGCACCTATTGACAAGAGTTATTCTGCGTTGGATTTCAGGGCTGACATTGTTGCTGGTGTTAATATTGGTTCCAAGATAGACGAAACTATCTACGGCTTCGAAGTTATGACTGTCAACAGTGTCGTGGAAGCGAAGACGCGAGTGTCACCATCGTTCACTACCAGACCCGTTTGCTTCGCTTCCTTAACCAGTTTGGAGAAAGCAGAACTAACGGCGCAGATATTGAGGCCAAAGATATCAATATCATCGGCGTACGCCAGAAACTGTACACTCTTTTAGAAGATGTTATCTTCTCTATTTAGTTCTGCAGCTCGAATTATTTTCTCTAACAGTAGATTAAAGAAATCGCACGAAAGAGGGTCGTATTGTCTGAAGCCTCGTTTGGTATCGAACGGCTTGGAGAGGTCCTTCCCGATCAAGATGTAATATTTAAGTAAGCAGCTTTGGTGTGTGTCGATTAGCTTCTGAAGTATCTTTTCCAAGATTTGGCGCATGGTGAAAATCTGGTCAGTTGTTGATTTTCCACGCCTAAAGCCACACTGATAAGGTCCAATCAGTTTGTTGACGGCGGGCTTTAATCTTTCACACAATACGCTCGATAGAACTTTATACAGTAATGTTGAGGAGGCTTATCCCACGGTAGTTGGCGCAGATTGTGGTTTCTTTCTTTTTGTGGTTTAGATATAACACACTTAAATTGCAATCGGCGGACATGCTTTCGTCCGGCCTTATTCTACAAAGAAGCTGATGCCTGCTTCTTATCAGTTTTTCGCCACCGTATTTCGATAGTCAGACGGCAAGCTATCATTCCTCACCGCTTTGCTGTTCTTCAGATGGGTAATTGCCATTCCAACTTCCTCATGGCCAGGCAATGGAACGATTGCTCTATTGTCATCGATTGGGGAATCGGGTTCACCATCTGCTAGTGTTCTGCTTTCATTGTCATTCAGCAGGCTGGAGAAGTCTTCCTCCATAATTTTAGTATGCTCTGGGCATCGTCTCTAGATCACTTCTGGGGGTTCTGAAAGAGTATGCTTTGTTCCTGAAACCTTCTCCTAGTCACCGCATCTTTTAGCAGAACTTTCGAGCATTACCCTTGCTATCAATTTGGCCTGTTAAATGCAGTCCGCTATTGATTCGACCTTTCTTCGTCTTCTGAAAAGGAGGTTTCCGGAGGATCCTTAATCTGTATTTGCAACCAAATTCATATCATGCACTTTCCAACTTAAATATTTGGAGAAGTCTCAGTGACCGTTTTGATACCTGATAATAGTCTCTATAAACTAGGCGACTATTTGATATCGCTTCCCATTTGCCAAATTTTACTAACGTCTTCCGATTTTTGTGTTTAACATTTTTTACTTCTTCAGGCAAAGAGAGGTGTGGGAGATACAGCTTTTGCTGGCATAATGCCAACATATTTGAGAGTTCTCTTGAATATTTGTATTTCCTTCCATATAAGCCAGTGACTTCGATTTTCTAAAAGCGTCCGCCTTACTGAGGTTTTATGAATGGCTCACGAAGCAAGCATAAAAAAATATCTATATTGAAGTTGGTCTCGAAAGTACCTGTCGATACGGATTGTGGGGTGTTTCGTAATACTACTGTTACTTTTGACATAGAGGCCGTATAGTTAATTTGTAATCTTGGGACTGCATGTTTCATGAATTGATTTTTCTGTCAAGCATAAGTCCGAAACAGTCATCAACGGTGAACCTAATTGAGAGATGTTTTTAGGGTTTAAGGCGATCGTAGTGAATTTATCAAATTTTTCTAAATCTTATAATGAGCCCACGACCCAACACAGTTATTTCCCTCCTACTGGTTTTCTGAAGATATAGTTAAATATTTGCAGAGCACTGTCTTCAGACCTCAAACTTGTGATTTATAACCTTTTCGCTATGATATCTCCAGAACGGTTTTGCCGATTCATTTGAAAATTAAAGGATAATCTCACTACAAACAAATGTTCAAATTGAAGTCTTTCAGGACCTAATTTTATTTCTACATATTTCGTAACAAAAGTAGAAAAAATAAGAAAAAAAATTTTGATTTTGTTCCAAATGATTTCCGTAAGAAGGCACTTTGAGAATTCGAGAGAACTAACCTTCACACGGTCTTTGGTGCCATTTGCGTGAGTGATATCGAAGAAGATGTGACCACGAACTGTACCTACCTGGTTTATAGTTAACTACCTGTTTACAGTTAAGTGTAAACAAATCCGATGAAAGCGTTGGTTAGGCCATGTAGTACACATGGCACACAATGTTTCAACGAAAAATTCTTTTGATTCGAGACCCACTGGCGTCTGCTGAAAGGATCAAGTGCCAAAGGGACTAGTTCGCATTTGGGATATACGACAGGTGAGAGCTCGCAAGAGATAGATTCAACTAGCGATTCCGGCCCGGATCTATATACTTTTTCGCTTTTTAGCATCAAAGAAAATCAATAAATTTATGAAACAACTTAAAAATCTGCAGAAAATCTGAAAAAATATGCCGTTCGAAAGTAAATATGTTCGGAATACGTTTTTTCTTCGGTATTGTTCGTCTACTATGTAGTTTTTTTGAAAATAAAATTAGAATTAAAGGTAACAAAAAATATTAAAGAGTTGAAGTGCTTTATATATACAATGAGATTGTAGAATTTTATTAATCAATTAAAGTCTCGTACTCTATTACGCCGATTGCCAAAAATAATGCTTACAAATCAAAATCATTAATAATATTTACAATCTTATTTAGCAAGATAATATAAAACCAATACAAAAGCGTTCATAACTGTAAATCGATTGAAATCAAAACACTTTCGAAATTATACTTATAACGGCGAGTGTTTCGAGTAGCTGACCTCACCGAGTATATCGATATGAATTTGTTATTGTTATCGCTGATTAGGCCACGCTACGCAACGCCGAGTCACTGCAACGGGATTGATTTATACGCCCACTCGATTTCGCGCTCGCTGCGTGGAGCTTATCAACAGCGTTTCGAGGTAGGGGCGTGAGTTGGTGCCATGATATAGGCAGAGTTTGCTTCGGTTGACAAATGTCGAGATACAGACTATCGAGCTCGTGGCTTACCTCCATATAAATGAGTGATTGATTGATTGCTGCGCTGATAAAATGTTATGAAGCGATTTATTCGAGCAACTGCTAATCGATTAAAGGTCGCTTATGGGGAATCAGCGTTAACTAGGTGAATAGCGGGGCGAATTGTGACAATGCGGTTTCAGGAAATTTCACCATATGCTTGTCTATAAATGAAGTGTGATGGAAAGCTTCAAATTGTTTTTGATTTTTAGCTTTGGCTGCAAAACAATCAATTATTAATAGGTGTGTTTAGTTATATTCGTTCCCTCTTCATACCACTCTGAGCAAATTTCTGTCGCATTTAGTGAAGGCTGTAATCGGGTTAGTAATAGTAAAAATAACAATAATTTCAAAATTGGGAAACGTACCAGCTAATAAAGGCCTTTTCAACATTTCATTCTGCTTTTGCTCATAAAACTGTCGCTAGTATGAATATGACTGACAATGATGGATGGGGTTCGATTGATCAGTTGATAAGCGCAAGTTTACTTGGCTACAAACATTGTTAGTTAGATAAAAAAGTAAATGCAATTGATTTACAAAAAAAAACAAAAAAAGTTAACTTCGGTTGATTCGATCCGAAAATTTTATTTAGAGATTGCACCTTGGTCTTAGGCAATAACTCATGCCAAACTTTGAGAAGATTTCTCCTGAAACGAAAAAGGGTTCCATAGAAGCATTTGATTTATATATGACACGATATCTGCAGATCCGACAAAATCCGACAAATGAATAGCTTCTTGGGAAGAGAAAACGTGTGCAAATTTTCAGGTCAGTATCTCAAATATTGATCAACTACACTCACCATGCTAAAATATATTTAAGGGGCTATGCCAGTGTGACACTTTCAAAAAAAATTTTTTTTTTTTGCTTTTTCGATAGTATATTTATTTGAAAATATCGTGTGAAAACGGCAAGCTCGTATCTTGAATAGTTTTTGAATGGCAGTGTTCTAAACTGCGACCGCTCAGAAGTGAAAACATATATTTATAAGTGAAACTTTAAACGCATTTTTCTCGAAACGACATTTTTCAAAATTGCTGACATCATAACTCAACAAGATATTGACCGATCGACTTCAAATTAAAACTGGGTATACAGTTGCTATACAATGGACTGTTATCTTTTTGCTTGGTTGAAAATTGTCAGTTTGGCATTAAAAAAACGATTTTTTTTTTCAAAATTACGCCATTTTCTTAATTTTTGATATTTTTCAAAGATTGTAGTTCATTGTATAGGAAATATATTTAAGTTTAATAAACATTTTGAATTTTTTTGTTTCAGCTACTCATTCGACCGGAATCATGCCAGCAGTTGAGGCACTTTTTTTTCGGCACTTCCGCAGACAGCACATAACTCCGTTACTTTTCAATATTTTTGTAAAAAAAAAAATTTAATATAGCTGAAAATATACTTTATTACGTCCATAGGACGTCGAACATTCAATCTAGTATTTTCTTTTAAAAAAATTCACGAAAATCGTCTAATTTTTCATGCGTCACACTGGTATAGCCCCTTAAAGAGCCCGCGAAGTTTCCTCTGTTTAGGGTATACAAAAACCAAGAAAAAATTAATGTTAATGTTAATGTCTATATATATCCATATCACATATTGGTCGTATATATCGTGTAATTTGCAGGTAATATTCATTATTGACTGTAGGACTCTTTAGTAAGACTTCATGATGTACGAAGCCCCTACAATCAAAGAAAACAGTTAGCAAAACCTTCACATTCCATCTAACATGGCGCGTTTTGTCAGTTTTAGCTCAATTGGCAGCTTCCATTGGGATACTTGAGCTTTAGTTTCTACGTCATAATCATAAACCCATGAGTCGTCACCAGCTATGACTCTCTGGAGCAGATCTCGGTCGTCCAGGACTGAGTCTAATATCAACGCTCTATTTTTGGTCGAAAGTGAGCTATTTTGGTAAAAAATCAAAGACGAACTTAAATGAGTCCAATCAAAAGATCTCTCAAAAACTAAACAGTTAAATAGGCCGAATTTGTCAGCATTAGTACGAGTAAGGAATGTGAGTAACAACATAACGCTACACATACATAGGCTGCTATATGTATTTCTGGACTAGGCAACACTAAGTGTTGCCAGATGTGATCTGACATTTCCTTTGGAAAGTTTGACATTTTTTAACATTACATCGCTCAGAACGTTTTGTCATTTAATCGTTTGTCGAATCGAATTGTTTTATTTAAAGGGAATTAAAAAATTCATCTCGGCCAAAAAATGGAATTAACTCGTGAACATTTTCGTGCGATCATTTTTCACAACTTTCGACGTGGATTATCACGACAAGAGTGCATCGATGAACTAAAATCTTTGTATGGCTATGAAGCACCATCCTATAGCACTGTGAAAAACTGGTACAACGAATTCAATCGTGGCCGACGCTCGCTCAAAGACGAATTTTGTGAAGGTCGTCCAAAAACAGCTGTTGTGCCAGAAAACATCGATGTCGTACGTGAACTGATAATGCAAGACCGTCATGTAACATACCTTCAGATAGAGGCATGCCTATGCATTTCTCCCACCAGTATACATTCGATATTGCATGAACACCTGGCCGTAAAAAAGGTTTGTTCTCGTTGGATCCCGCACGATTTGACAATCGCTCAAAAAAAGGCTCGTGTGGATTGGTGTAAAGAAATGCTGAAAAAATACGATCGCGGTGCTTCAAAAGACGTTATGAGATCGTCACAGGTGCCCAATCATGGATCTATGCGTATGAGCCCGAAACAAAACAGCAATCGACCGTGTGGGTCTTCCAAGACGAGCCAAGTCCAACGAAAAAAAAAAAAAAAAAAAAAAAAACATTTTCGTTGATAAATATGCATATTTTCATTATTAGGCCAGAAATATATATATAGCAGCCCACGTAATTGCGGTTGTTTTATCTAATTGTGGAGCTTAGTGGTGACACTTTAGAAGTTTTCGTTTAAGGGCGATTTGTGAGCGTACAATTATGCCTATCTACAACACCAACATACTCACGGATATATCAGGTTTACCACGATGTTTGTAGTACACAGGAAGAAAGTACTTTATAACGCATATAGTATATGTACTTGTACGTATATAAATAATCAGCGTGTGTAGCTGAGTTGATTTCGCCAGGTCCGACTGTACGTATACATTGAGATATCGATCTGAAATTTTGCACACCATTTACTTTCGAAGAAGCTGCTTCATTGTCGAAATCCCTTATAGGATATAGCTGTCATACAAACAGAACGATAGGAATCAAAGCTTTGTATGGAAAGCTTTTTTATTAGACAAGATATCTTCCCGAAAAATGAAGTGGATTATTTTTGAAGACAGCGGTATAATAACCAATATATTATTTAGATCGGACGACGATAGACTATAGCGGTAATACAATATGACCGAGCAAAATGAAGATAAGGATATTTTTACAGCCTTTTATGCCATAAGAAGGACGCCTGTGAAGTATACCGAACTTTACGTTTCTGTTTTATTGTTTTAAAGTAAACAAATCACTTATATATAGGTTTATAAATATATAAATTGTAACAAAATATACCCGGTATAGTAAATAAAATGCAAGATATTTAATTATTTATCAATATTTATTTCTTCTGTTTCAAAGTAATCCCTAGCAGACGTAATATGAATGAAGAGCCATTTTTGGCTGAGCTTGTTTCTGTGAGGAAATGCCTAACGGCGGTCCCATAAGACCAACGAATTGTAGCCAGGGTTATGGGTTTAGTACGTAGATGTTTTAATTAAGGATGTCCTTCAGCTCCTTCAGCGAATTTTGTTTTATCCCTTTGATCGAATGAAAATGGGTTCCACGAAACAGTTTTGAAAACAAGAAAAAATCGCATGGAGCCAAAGCTGATGAATACATTGGTTGATCGATGGTATTCATTGTGTTTTTGGTACTTTTTCGATGGATGTTATCACGCAAACGCCTTAATACGGCCCAATATAAACCTTTATTGACCCTTTGTTCCTCCGGAATAAATTCACTATGAACCAATCCAAGAATATCGAAAAAACAATGAGCATCACTTTACTTTTTGAGCGGCTTTGGTGTGGTTTTTTTGATTTCGGCACGTTTTTCCCTCCATTTCTTTGATTGTTGACTCGTTTGCATATCAAACTTATAAACCCATGTTTCATCGACAGTAATAATGCTCTCCATGAATACGGGATTGGAGTTCTTAGGACTAACATGTACAAAGAAACTTGTTTACGGTACTATTTAAAAAAAAAAAAAGGCTTCATTGAGACGAGTCAAGCAAGAATGCGTTTCACACCCAAAATATCCACCAAAACCATTCGAACGAATTCGAGAGTGATGTCGAGCTCTCTTGCAATCTTTCTAGCACTTCCCAGACGATTTTTAGGCACTATATCCTTCACTTTTCTAATATTTTAACCAGTTGAAAAGGTCGAAGTTCGTCGAGAACGAGGCATGTCGTCAACGATCCCTGGGCCGTCTTTGAAGGCTTTATATCACTCGTAGGCTTGTTTTTTTGATAATATTTAATGATCGTAAGCATTTTTCCACATTCGCAACGATTTCGCACACGAAACTTGTTTAGAAATACAAAACGTGAGATAAAATTCTTTGTTCGACATTTTTATCCATTGTAAAAATCATAAGGCATTACTGAGCTGTACCGACTTAAGCAGCTGTTGTAAACAAACTGATTTGACAGGTTGCGCTCATATTTGGCTTAGTAATTAAGGACAATTCAGAAAAATACATTTTTTTTTTTGGAATTGTCATTTACTCGAGGAATTTATTTAAATTTCCGAGTGCTTTTTTGTCACAATGTATATTTAAAGCCCCGTAAATTTCTACTAGTTTCTAAATTATAGTGCTCACTGTGTTTCAAAAATTTTCGGCTTCACTAGCGATTGCATTAATTTTTTACACTTTTCAAAATTCAATTACGAATATTATTCCAAACTAGCGCGTTGATTTATCTATTGACAAGCCATTATATCAAGTTGTATATGTATGTCTATGCAAAGAGAATTTCACGTATTACATACATAAATAGATCCACTATAGATAGCTCTGTATGTATATAGTCTTGATTTAGTATGTGTAATATATATTTATGTGTATATATATTGTATAGGTATGGTTAATGAATATGTATGCGTGCGTCCGCCCGCTACCTTTTTATGCGCTGCGCTAAAAACCTCATCCAACGTCGTTTATTATTATTGTTATTACTGCTACTATAGATTATAAATTTGTTGTTGCTGCGTGTTCTTCTTGTTGTTGTTGTTACTGTTATCATTTTTTAAACAATAACCGGACTTAATGTAAAATTTATTTGAAATTGTTTACATGCGAAATTATTTTCATTATTATTTGCTTTTTGTAGCATATTTAATGGCGTTTTGTATATACATGTTGGTGTGGATATGTTTTGCTGTGTGGGTGTGTGTCTATTTTGTGTGTATGGCTGTGTTTTTATATGTGTGCCTATGTTTTCATTGGTGTTTGTGTGGGGCGGTGTGTCTATGCTTAAGCACGAGTGGCATTAGTATTTATTTGTTATTCCATTTGTGATTTTGTCGGTGACAAATAAAAGTATTCAAATATTTCATTAAGCGCACACAACACACCAACACACATATGCCTGCACTGATGCACACATGCATTTCCGCTGCTATTTTTTCCCCCGCTATGCATATACATATGTATGTATGTATGTAGATCGCTGTAATTGATTGTTTATGCATGCATGACACTAAAACCGGCCGCCGCTCCCGCACCCGCGCTGCCCATCAGCGCCACGCCGCTGTTGATTTATGGGATTTACTGCACGTTTTACTGCGCTGACATTCCGCCGCTTGCCGCTCGCCACTTTTTCTATTTATTTTATTATGTTTTGCACATAATCGCCTTTCTATTTTAATTTAAATTTTATTTTTGACCATTTTATTATAATTACTATTGATATTGTATGCACAAACAAGCGTTTTTGCATGTGCGCAGCTGTGTGCATAGGCGTGTATAGGTTTGTATGCATGTCTGCTTGCATTTATATGTATGTGTGCGCTGGCTTTTTTATCGGCGCGCCGATTTTTCCTTTGTTTAGTGGCTGCAGTTGATATTTCCTCTTACATGCGCGTCCGTATTGCTGTCTTTATTGTTGTTGCTGTTGTTGTGATCCTTATTATAGCAATTAAGCAAATGCATTATTATTGTTTTTGTTGCTTGTTGTTGTTGTTTTGGCGCTGTTGATTTGCTGCTGGTAGCGGTTTTTTGGGTTTTTAGCCAAAAATTAATAATAATCGCTGCAGTTTGGTTTTTGTTGCACTCTGTGTTGTTGTTGTTTTTGTTGCTGTATTTTTTCATTTGCGCCAAATTGCAATTCATATCTGCATTTTATTTATGTTTTTATAGCGTTTTGTTTTGTTTAGTGTCCTTTTTTCCGCAAATACTTTCCTTGTTGTTGTTGTTATTGTTGCCTTATTGTAATGCACTATCTAAATATTTATAACATTTTAATGCAAATTTTTGCATTAAGTGTATAACAAATAGCGGCAACACACGCACGCACACACGCTGGCGTCCGCTCAATCACGGATCCACGGCCATTTTTTTCGAAAGTGTTCCTATTTCCAGTATTCAATAGCACAACCTCGAGCGATGAAAAGGCCTTGAGTAGAACGTTTCCTCGTTTGTTCGTACTAGCACTTCCCCAGTCCACAGCCCATGCGTTAAAATCGCCTGCTACGACGTTATTTGTGGTTGTTAGGATTTCCTGTACAAGATCATCCAATATCTTCTCAAACGCGCCTTGTGGGACACTCGGTGGGATGTAGCAACTATAAAAGTTGATTCCACAGATCTTGGCTCGTGTGAAGTAGGCCTTTCCTAACAGTGGCTTTTCTTGGAAAGCTTTGCCTCCACATGACCATATGGCAGCTTTGCTGGAGGTGTCTGAGGCCCAGGTGGCGTTGTCTACGTTTTTATACTGCTCGCACAGTATTGCTACGTCCACCTTTTCTTCAAATACAGTTTGTTTAAGCAACTCTTGAGCAGCTTCGCAATGGTTCAGGTTTAGCTGGATAACTTTCATTTATTGTATTTTTTATACGCTTCCTGATATAGAGGGCATCTTTTACTACCTATTTGGTGGTTTGAGTTTTCCCTCCCCTTGCTCTTGCAAGCACCACAAGAAGGAGTCTTGTCGCACGTCTGTGCGAAGTGTCCTTTCTCACCACATCTTAGACAGCACTTGCTCCTGTCATCCGAATTGCTACATGCTGCTGCCAGATGCCCATATTCCAGACACCTGAAACACCTTTTCAAATTTGGTTTTTCCCTTAGCCTGCAGACTACCCAACCTATCCTAATTTTCCGTTCGTTTAGTAGTATCCTTGCTTCCAGCGCAGGGAGGCTTACTACCGCTACCTGCGTACCCGCATATGCCGCCCTGAGGTTTTTAATCGCACTCACATCAAAATTATTCAGATCTTTCACCTGCTTCCGTATAGCCTCCGAAATGTCCTCTTTGGTTGTGATTTCGTCCAGGTCCCG
The DNA here is from genome assembly GCA_037783105.1 of Bactrocera zonata. NCBI lineage: Eukaryota > Metazoa > Arthropoda > Insecta > Diptera > Tephritidae > Bactrocera > Bactrocera zonata. The sequence continues at coordinate 229,013 of JBAWJQ010006022.1, forward strand.
AATTTCTACAATGATTTCGTGGGTAAGCGCTTTGATTTGTGCCTGGTCCCCTAACAGTTTACTTATTTCGCCCTTTAGTTCGCTCGTACTTTCCATCTGTGTTTCCTTAAGTTCCAGCAATATTTCTCCTTTGGCTGTTTTCCGAATACGCGATACATTTTGACCGAGTTTCTGCAGATTTTCTTCTTTTCTCACCTTCATAAGGATGTCTCTATAGGACATATCTCCAGAGCGCGCTATGACTATAGCATCGGGCCGTGGGGGTGGTTTACGGTTTATCTTCTTGTGGCTTTGTGGCTTGCGCTTGACGCTTACCCAGCCGTCCTCTTTTTGTGCTTCCTCTCTGCACTTATCAAGGCTATTTCCCGATGTCTTTTTGTTTCGCTCCGCTTGCTGGTTTTTCAGCGCCTCTTCATGCATCGTCTTGTTTCTTTTAGGCGGTGTTTTCCGTTTCGGCGGGTTTTCCTCCCGCGGCCTCTTCGGTGTTGTTTCCGTGGTTGCGGTTTTGAGCTGCACATTCCGTCTTGATTCCATTATTCCTGTGTACTCCTCCAGCGCTTTTGAGTATAGCTTTGCTACAGAACTAAGGACGTCCCTCATGTTGTTATTTATAGACCGCTGCGGTGGATGCATTGCTTCAGTCAGCCTTTTTATGGCATTTCCTAGTTCAGCAATGTAGTCCACAGGATGTCGTGCCACTTTGGCTTGGGGTGTGCTATCTTCTTCTAACACCGGTGGCGATGACCTCGCGCGCACCGATTTATTTACTGTGGGCGTCTGGTTAGGTGATCGGGCTATCCTCGATACCCGCTTGAAGGGATCTACTTCCGCATTTGGGGTCCTCACAGTCAGATCTACCTCTGGTCTAGAGTTTTCAGCACGACTGTTCATTAACTGTCCGAAAAAGCCGCTTCCATTATTTGTGTTGTTTGTATTGTTATTGTTTCTCGTATTACTTTCCATTTGCTTCTTTTTTAACAGCGCATCGTGTGTAGGGGGTGGGCCGAAATAAACTGGAACGGGTATACCCTCGGGGACAATGCCCCTACCCCAGTTCCCTGAGGCCAGTCCTTCGCTTTGCCGGTCCCGGAAAACACGTACGGACCGGCGCTCACCCGGGGCAACATAGGCTACTACTCCTATGCCCAATGCACACTTCCTGACCAAGGACCGAAGTGGCTGTTTACTGACACACGCCGCAGCTAATACCTCGGCAGAGTCAAGCTCACATCACCCTCTCCCTTTCGTCAACGGAGAAGTCGCTGGCGAAGAGTTCAAGGGACTCCCAGTATGCTGCGTCGTGTACCGGTCAGGTAGATTTAATCAGCCGCACCTAACATGGTGAACAGACGCTGACCAGGAAGCCGCCCATTATGGATCCGTCGCGCCTGGATTTTTTATTACACAACATGCCCTTGCATGTTGCGGGAGACACATATTACAAAGGGGCGGTGTCGATTCGCCCACTGTCGCAGGAGTTTCAACGGTCTTGCTGGCTTTTATACCGCAACCTCCACTCCCGCCGCTTCTCGTCGGGGATTGCTTATTCGTTTAAAACTTATTTCGCAACTAACCTGCTACTACAGGCCGTCCGGCTATCCGCGACCTGCCGACCCCCCCGGTCGCTTAAAGCTCAGCGACGGTGACTATTTCCTTGGAAATTTAGAGTCCCCAGGACAGTAAATCCAACCGGGAGTACCTGTACAAATACGGTCACGATAGCGGAACAGAATGTTCATTCTGCGGCAATGGCAGCGAAAACGCAGAGCATATTTTCTTTCACTGCCCGAAATTCGAAGCAGAAAGAAAAGACGTAGAAATTATTATCAACGAACGTGTGACTCCAGAGAATATCGTGCACCACATGATAAAAAGCAAAATCGTGTGGAGTAAAGTGAAGAATTGGTCCGCAATTGCCCTGCAAGAACTAAGAAAAAAGGAAAGGCAACGAAGTAGCGATAGCAGAAGAGTTAGAGAAGAGTAGTCCAGAAAGGCGTCCAGGAAGAGCCAATCTTGGCTGAGCCTGGTCCTGCGAAGAAATGCTTAACGGCAGTCCCGTAGGATCAGTGAAATGCAGTCGGAGTTAGGGTTTAGTACGTAGGCGTGCTGTTACGCAAGTTCAACATGGTCATCCATACTGAGCGTGGTCCCGAAAGAGGTGTACCCTTAGCGTGCAGTATGAATCGTGCATGCCGTCTAGGACTGACGGTATCTTTGAAAGATTCCCCCTTCGAAACAAAAAAAAAAAAAAAAAAAAAAAAAACGCTGGCGTCCGCTAAGCACATTTTATTGTCTGTTTGTGATATTTTAATTTTACTGTCACATTCGATCATTAATTGCGTATACGCCATGGCGGCAGTGGCGCATGGTGGTGCAATTGTCACAGCCACGCACGCATAACCAAGCATTAACACACACACACACACACATGCATGTGTGCGCCCGCATGTCACTGCCACACGCACGCTTTAATTGTCGCGCGTGTGTGTGGGCGGCGGCAGTGTGGGCGTGGCGGTGCGAGTGATGGCCATTATTTGCATATTGCGCCGCAACGTTTTTTGTTCGGTTTGCATTTTGTGTGATTTTTCTGTGTTTAGACAAATTCGTAATTACCAAAAATTAATAGAATAATTAATTAGCAGTGAATGCCGAATGCCGCTTTGTGCACCAGCTGCATTTATGTAGCTAAATCTAAGCATACAAATGATTACTTCCCGCCGCTGCTGCGGCGCTGTCGCTGCCACTGCCGCTGCCGTTGTAACCGACTTATTAATATTGTTTGCAATTCATTGTGTGCGATTTCAAATTTTTTTTGTTTCTCACAATTATTATTTAATTTTTGTTTTGTATTAATCTTCCTGATATCTATTTGAATATTTGTGTATAATAAATAATGCAAAAATTTTATTTATGAAAATTACTATTTACAAAAGCGAATTAAAAGTTGTTGTGTTGTTGTTGTTGTTATAAATTGTATGCACTAGTGATTAGTAAAATATTTTAGAATACATTTTTTTACAGAAAATTCGCTTTAAATCTTGACTTTATCTGATATGAGAGGCTTGGCTCTACACTTGGACTACTTCGAGACTTTTTCTATCTTAATACATATCGTCACAAAATATCGGAACAAAACTTTGCATAAATTTACCGGCTTATAGAATAATAATATATTATATAATAGCATACAATATAATAGAAACCACTCATATTGAAACGAAATTTGAGTTTTGGTTATACAAAGTGTGTTCCAAAGTAAACAGAACTTAAAAAAACAAACGGAACAAATAATTTTTTCGGCTAAATCAATTTATTTTATTCAAAATAGTCTCTTTCTGCTGCAATACAGCTTTTTGCACGGTCAAAAAGCATATCGAACGAGTGTTTTAGTTCGTTGGCCGGTATGGTCGCCAGTATGCCGGTGAAAGCCTTTTGAATGGCCTCTACGTCTGCATAACGCTTTCCTTGCAAGGGCAAATACATTTTTTCGAAAAAAAAAGAAGTCGCACGGTGCCATATCAGGTTTAATACGGGGAGTGGTTAATGGTTCTAATGTGATTTTTGGTCAAATAATCGGTCACAGTGATGTCCTTCGAATGTTGGATTCTGAGCAATTTTTGGTCGACAGTCAATTTGTGCGGAACAAACCGTGCACATACCTTTCGTAAGCAAAAATGTTTGGTCAAAATGCTATTAATCGATCTTTTGGAGATATTTAATTCCATTTCCATGAATTGGCCGTCATATACTATATGTGGGCCATTCCATCAATTGGCAACATGGTTTTGTACCCGTGGTTCTCCGATTTTGACCAAAATAAGAATATCTGTTAACTTTTTAGTGGTTAAAGTTGCTCCATTGTTTTTTGGCGCGCAATTCAAATTGAGATCAAGCAAAAAATGACTATTTCTTTTATTTTTTAACGACCTCAAAATAGAGTGAAAAAAATTTTTAAGTTATCCAATTTTATGTAAAAAAATCTCAGCTTTCTGATAAAAATATTTTCGAAATTCAAAAAAATTTTCAAAATCCAAAAAAATAATTTTTTTTCCAAAAATACCGTTTTTTGTGCTTTTCTCCCAATTTTTTTTTTCAAAATTGACCTTTTTATTCGATTCCTCGTCCAATTTTACATAAGAATCAGTGTTCAGAAAATATGGGACTCTGCTCCCATGAACAGCAAAAAAAGATTCAAAGTTGACGCTTAAAATCCAAAAAAATGTATTTTTTTTTCAAAAAATTTGGTTTTTTGTGCTTTTCCATCAACTTTTTTTCAAAATTGACATTTCGATTCGATTCCTCGTCCAATTTTACATAAGAATCAGTGTTCAAAAATATGGGACTCTGGTCCCATGAACAGCAAAAAAAAAAAATGCAAAGTACATGTCGCTATAGTGAATTTTAAGCAATGAAAACTTTATTTCAATTATCCTGATGTTACGTTGTTTTGCATTTTAGGTGACAATATTGTGATTTTAATTAAGTAATTTCGTTTCTTTGATTTCAATTTGAACACGATTTTTTATTGTGTAAAACATTTTATAAAAAAATAATTTTCCATTTTGAACCAAAACCTTCTGCTATCCTACATATTTGATCATTGTAGGTAAAAAATTTATCTAAGTGGATTTAGCGTGCTGATTTTAGGTAACGGTACTCCTATCCAAAAAACTTTGCAGAGACCGAAACAAGTTATATTTTGAAGGTGCCAAATCTGCACGAAAATTGGCAATTTTTATTGTTCAAGGCAACGCTACAAGCTTAGGGCAAATCTTTCCGACCGGACCACAATCGGACATCTTATTCAATATGCAAACTTTTTTGACGAGTCATCAACCTTCACGCAATTTCTCAAGCTGTTCACAATACACTGCAGTATTAGTCATGTCATTGTCGTTCAATAGCTCAGAATAAACGATTTCTTTAACATCCACCCACCCATCAATCCATCCCACCATACAGACTGCATAATACGAGGTGTGTTCAAAAAGTATCGCGAATTTTGTGTTTTTTCAAAAATTATTTATTTATTCATGAATATATATTTTGTCTCCTTCAAAGTAATCCCCATGAGATATTACACACTTGTGCCAACGGTTTTCCAATCTTCGAAGCACTTCAAAAAATCATTTTTTTTTATCTTCTTCAGCTCCTCCTTCGATGCCGTCTTTATCTCGTCAAGAGAAGCGTAACGTTGTCCTTTCATGGGCCTCTTCAGTTTAGGGAACAAGAAAAAGTCACAGGGGGCCAGATCTGGGGAATACAGTGGCTGCGGCATCATTAGTGTGTTGTTTTTGACCAAAAAGTCGCGCACAAGCAATGATATGTGTGAGCAGGGGCGTTATCGTGGTGCAAAAGCCAATTTTTGTTCTTCCACAAATCCGGGAGTTTCTGGCAGATTGCTTCGCGCAAATTGCGCATAACTTGCAGGTAATATTCCTTATTGACCGTTCTTCCCTGTGGCAAGAACTCATGATGCACCACGCCCCTGCAATCGAAGAAAACTGTCAGTTACGATTCGCGATACTTTTTGAACACACCTCGTACATTTTGGAGTCTATCAGTCCTGGAAGTAGTTTGAACTGGTTCACCCATGACCATGATCTCCTGCGTTTTATGTACTTGAAAACATTGCGCTTCAAAAATGAATTACTTTTTTTACGTTTGATAAACAAATCTCATTCGCTAATGCGTCAAAGCAATTTTCGATCTGTAAGAACATGAGGATGCTTATGTCAAGCTTCTTAATTAATCCTAGATGTTTCAAATGTTTGTGAACGGTCGTGTTATACAAATTTAATATTTTTTTAATCTCTCGACTTGTTATTCGACGATTTGCACCCACCGACGACTTTATTTTATCCCCATCGGTTTCAAAAGCTCTTCCAAGACGTGGTGCAAACTCAAGATCGAAATTACCGGAACCATTTTTGGCATTGGCGTTCGGTTAAGACATATTCTCTGTATACATCAAATTATTCTCGTCCTGCTTGAGTTGAACTTTTACCTCTCTGATGGTAAACAATATGCCGAATATGCTGTTTTCCATCTTCCATCCTCTTTGTCCTTTTCCCATGTGCTGCTGGCTAGCGACTTGAGGGCTTTGTTGCGGGTCTGTACTTTGGCGATAATCGTGGCCGCATGAGGAGTGAGGAGTGAAGAAGTACAGAATATCGAAAGTCACACCTAAAATTTTAACTTTTTGACAGTCGGAATCTTAAAGCCATCGACTGAAATATTAAGGTCAGTCTGTACTCCGTCGTCCAGTTTCTGAATACTGTTGCTGTGGATTTAGTGGGGGAGAATATTAAGTGCCGCGTTGCGAGGAAATGAGAAAGATCAGGGAGAGAGCCGTTTACTTTTGAGCACATGCAATCGATTCCATTGCCCGACGTCATTTTCATCCGTACGAGCTGATTGAAATTCCCTCTGGTGGTTGCGGGAGTTTCTTTATTTAAAGTTATACAATAAAGGGGAGAGAACACCACCTTGCGGAACCTCTTGTTTAATTCTTCTCACTTTTGTTTTTAAGAAATAAATCCGCTCAGTTAGTTCATAGTCCATAGCGTAGATTTTTCGATATCCTCAAGTAGAGTCGTGTAATTAACTGAATGAAAGGCTTTTGACAAATCCAACGTTACGAGGATCATCCACACGAAGGGTGGCTTCTGGTTAAGGTCATGAACTATCTAAGCGTTTTTGATGCTAAGTGGTGGGGGTACTGTGAACTTATCGGAAGTCATGCTGGTGGTATTCTAGGCTCAGGAGGTGTGTGAAGGTCAAGAGTAGCAAGACCTCAAGCGTTTTCACTATTGGGGAGAGAAGAGTTATCGGACGATAGGACTTCCTTTTGTTGGCAGTTTTCCTCAACAGCTCGTTCTATGCACCGGAATTGACCCAAATTTTTTTCCGACTAAGGGCTGTCATACACATCAACAGCGGCCTTCCAGAAAGTTTAAAAGCTTGTTAGGGAGATTCTTATGCATCTATCTTTTAGTCCGAACCTAATACTAACTGATTGCTACTAACAATTTTTGTTTGTGGAGAAATATTTTTTGGACAAAAATTCACGTCCGAAAGAGCTTATTAAAACCGATTGTTACAGTGTTTTGCCATACGGAACGAGAGTTTCAGTGAGAGGGGTTAAACTTATGAAAGAAAGTTCTAAATGGCACCAAGTTATAAAAAACAGGGCTAAATTTAGTTTTTGAGCTCTCAACTCTAAGGATTGTCTAAGGTCTTAATAATAAAAAATATAAACGAAGAGCATTTTGTAAAAGAAGTGTTTACAAAAATTTTATTGCTTGAAGTATTGATTGTTCTTATTATTCACTCTAACAATTTGCCATCACTTCCAGTTTTACACGTATTAGAGCGGATCGATTTTTTGTTTGTTTAATCACGTATGTGGGAAATGTTTCATGAATCATTCTGCACAACCTTGCCACAGGTAATATGGATATAAAACCGTTTTGGAGCTATTGATTTTTAAGGCAGAGTTTCAAAAATATCAATAATTGGTTGTATGGGAGATGTGATAAAGTTGTCAGAGCTGGCTAGATCGAAAAATGATCGATAGAATATCAAAATATACCTACGTATTAAATTTCATTCGGATATCTCAAAAACCGCCGCCCAAATTTTTATGATTCAAAAAAAAACTTCCCCTTAAAAAGCGCTGGATCGAAATCAGTGTTAGACTAATAGTCTCTTGGGCAAAGTTCTGCAGAATCTTCCCTAAATTATCTCCCGCACAACAATTTTTCTATTTTTTTGGCTCCCTGTAAAGCAATCTGCTCTAATTTACATAAACACATCTGCGTTCCTAAACTTTACAGCATGAACAGAGTGTTCGCTGGCGCTTTCCACCATATTTCAGCAATTGTATATAAAGTCGTATGCAATTTACATACATAATTGTCTAGAAAACAACAATAAAACAACATATTAAATGACATCAAAGCATTGCCACCTAACCATTATATAACGATATATAATATATAGAATGTATACTATACAAAGTTATAATAGTGAAATTTAGTGATATAAAAGCATTAGTCTGCCGCTACATTGACTCATCATTAATGCCATTTATTATGCGTCATTATTTGAGAGCGCTACACGGAAAGGCGAAGAGCGTGGGCCGAGTGTTTTGCGGCGAGCGAGCGTGTGTGCCTGTCATGCGGTGGACATGTCCAATGCAGCAGCAGAACGTCTAGTGTCAATCATCGTCAGCTTTGCGCAGTCCAATTGCTGTAACAATGAATGCCACTTGCCACATGCCACATGCAAATACTAGTCACTTTTGTGTGGGTGTGTGTGTGCGTGTTTGCGTCTGCTTTCGGTGTCTGAATGATGCATACGGTATGGTGACATTAACGGTTGCATGTCTCGCTCATCAAATGTCCAAATGAGTTTTATAACAAATTAATCATTTGAGTATGAAGCTTTAAAGCCAGCGGTAGATACATATGTGTGTACATAGTATAAAGTAAATTACTTAAAGCTGAGAATTTCAAGAAGGTTGTGTGAAGAGTTATATCGCCTTTAATAGGTTGCCTTGAGATAGCTTTATATCGAAAGAAGGAGGGATGACTCATTATATATGTATATCTGTGTAAGGAAATTTTGAGGTGTTCCCAGAGCTTAGTTGGGAGATTGTTAAGCATCCTCTTTATAGTTTAGGCCTATAAGATTAACTTCCTTCCTTCTGAAGACATCAGAGAAAATCTTGGACAGGCACATTGTCCAAGGCGCTCCGCACATAAACCAAAGACAGATCAGTAGAGACTGCACTCCGTATACTAGTATTTAATATCGAAAGGGCTCTTGAATATAAGGAATATGCTCTTGGAGCATTTCTGGCCAATTCTGTAGCGTTCAAAAACGTCTCTACGGAATCTATCATCAGTAATAACCAGTTGGTGTTGATGCCGCCATAAACGAAATGAAGGAACGATGAATCAGAAGCCTTTTGACCTTCAGAAGAATAAGAGCAGAATGGAACGAATGAATAATCAATGGCCAAAGAAGTCTGTAGAGGTACTTCGCAAGGTGGAGTGCCATCTCCGCTTCTAAGGACATTAGTGATGAATAAACTGCTAAGAAACTTTGAGAACAAAGCTATCTTAATAACGGGTAGATGTCTACATACCATTAGCAGTATTATGACCACCACTCTCAATACAGCATCGCAAGCGGCTCTGCGGTTGAACCCGGGGAAAATGGTGTTCCCAAAAAAACACATAATTCTCCACTTATGGATGTTCCCTTCGACAAATGGGACACAACTCTCTCTCAAGGACCGCACCAAGTACTTTTGGGTACTATTGTACAGCAAACTGTTGTGGAAGCACAACGTGGTGAAAAGAGTGAGAAAAGCTACCAATGCTTTATATGCGTTTTGGCAATGCTCGACATAACCTGGGGGCTCTCTCCCTCTCTGGTGCACTGGTGCTTTACAGCTATTGTCATTACAATTCTGCTCTACGTGCGGTAGTATGGTAGACAGGCGTACGGAAATCCACCTACCGGAAGCCAATTGAAAGGGACAGAGGCTCGTTGCATTGTGCATAACGGGAGTTTTAGGAACAGCTCCAACCGCGGCTTCTGAACTGGCACTAACCTGCCATATAGAACTCTTCGCTGAAAACAGATGGCTCAAAAATGGACGATGGAATTGATGCATGGATATACTGTTCAGAGTTAGGCATAAGACAGCCTTTTAAGTTGCCGGAACACTGCAGTACGAGTATATTTCAAAATGAGGTCTTTGCTATTGTGAAAGCCGCGAGCTGGCCTCTAATGAATGCAGGCAATTCCAGAGTCAACATCTACGTAGACAGCCAAGCAGCAATCAAGGCAGTAACATCGTATCGCATATCGGCCAGGAGTGTCTTGAGAAGCAGGGAAGCAGTGGAAAGATTGCCAGAAGTAAGCAACTTCACTTCCTCTTGGTGTCAAGTCACAAATGCATCGAGGGCAATGAAACAGTGGACGAGATTGCAAAGAATGATGTTCGGCTATCACCCAAAAACGTGATCAACATTTGTAAACCCATACATTGTCCATACGACGACCTGGGTGAAAAACTGCAAAATTCATGGTCAAAACGGTAGATCAGAAGTACACAACATTCTTTTTGGCAATCGATAGAAGAGACTGTAGGAATATGACACTAACTGGTCACCGTCTGGTGGCGACCACCGCCCTCTGAATGGAGCTGACAGATCGAGAAGACTGCATGAAATGTCTAGAGCAAAGCACCAAGGAAACAATGAAGCATCTTTTGTCCCGCATTGGCAAGATTATGCTGTAAACGTCTGGGGTGCCCTCGGTATGATGCACTAGTGGAGGTATCGATAGTGAGGGCAGAGAGTCTGTTAAAATTTGCGTCAAGCGTAGGCATTCTAAGGGTTGATTACTCCTCATGGACCTAGTAAATGAACTTCACTTGGTATCGCAAAGAACCAAAACTAGATTAACTTAACGTAACTTTATAGTTCGTGAGAGGGGCATAATAAATTTTTTTCAAAAGGATATGACACATAGCTACGCTAAATATTATCTGGAATTTAATGTAAAATTGTGGACTTTTCACTAGTTCTATTAGTAACGATGAGTTTCTATAAATCATATTAGTTTGTCAAAAAAGCCTTGCGGTATTTTCGCTAGTTGGCGCTGAAAGCGCGTAGTTCTAGTTTTATTCGTCGCATCGGGTCATGCTATACCTTTTTGGAAAGGTCATTTCACGCGCTAACACGTGTTTGATTTATTATCGTTTCTTTTAAGTCGTTCGTGAGTTATAGCGTCGCAAACATGGAGCAAAATAAAGAGAAAGTACGGCATATTTTACAGTACTACTACGATAAAGGCAAAAATGTATCTCAAGCCGCCAATAAAATTTGTGCAGTTTATGGACCCGATACAGTTTCCATTTCCACCATTTTCGTTCTGGTGCAGAGGTGGTCGAAGATGCGCCACGCTCCGGAAGGCCTGTCGTCGAAAATTGCGATAAAATCGCTGAATTGGTCGAAAGAGACCGGCATAGTAGTCATTAAAACATTATAAACCATTTGAAGAAGCTTGGAGTCACTAAGAAGCTCGATGTATGGGCGCCACACGAATTGATTCAATAAAAATACCGCAAGACTTTTTTGACAACCAATTATATAGTTCACTGAATTACTGACACTGATAGTTCTAAATATTCTCCAAATATTCTTATTCAGCTATTCTATTACTCATGGCACGGGAATTTTGGATAAACACCCTCGAAATCTCGATCACTGAAATCAAATCTGGAGATCAAGTGCGGAATAACTCTTGCTAATAGTTGCCACCTTGAGTTCGGTAGGTAATTGAGAAGGAGATACCTTTCTCGACGAAAAAAAATAATATAGGAATTCTAAGAATATCTTATCTTCTCACTCTCGTCACATTGTATGGCACAGATGACAAACCATAATGAAAAGACACTTGAAGCATTCGAGGGAACTGTTTTTTGAAAGGCCTACGTGAGCGATGTGTAGGAAACAGATGAAACCATGAAATATTTGAATTCTGCGGCGATTTTGTAATTATAATGCTTCTATACAATATTGTTTTTGTAGAAGTACTATATAATTTTCATGAAAGCAAGGAAAGAATTTTTAGGTGTTGTGTTTTAGTATATTATTTAGACCGAGTCTGCTCTATTCTTGTGGAACCGGCTTTCTTAATAAAGATTGTGACTTCTTAGAGTATATATATTCTCAAAAGCTAGTCCGTTTTTGCAGTATCTAAACTGAAAACAGTCTTTGGATTAAAGAAAACTTAGCTGGGGCGTACTAATGTTCAAGCTATATCTATGGCTAGTGACTTTTAGAGAAATGAAAATAGACTATTGATTCAACTGTCATTAGAATATGAATATCTAGCGAAACTCTCAGTTAAATATTTTTTGTTTTAGTTAAAAATAATACACCCTGTGCCCAACACATGTCATAACACTTTGTGACTAATTAAAAAATGTAAATGACACAGACAAATTATGTCGTCTTATTCATCAATTTTATATTTTATTAATTTAAATTAAGGCAGACGGATATTTAAGCACTCAGAAACATACACAAAAGTGATTATCGTAAACTCAAACGCAAAACCCATAAATGTCGTCTCTTACATGTAACTCACATTTAAAAAAGACCAGACTCAGATTGCTAAGAAAGCTGACCTGAAAATAATACGACAGACGATCGCAAGAGCGTTACACAAAGCCGACGCACGTTTGATCAGCTGTCAAAATTAGTCATAACTGTAAATTGCTTTAATCACCGGCCAGTTGTCGCCATAAAATGATTTCCAGTTAATTTTAGTCGAAATCAACAACAAACAGCGCCAGCTAAATGTGATGCGGATATGCATTGACATCTGTCAACAAAAGCGGACTAACTCAATTAGCATCTGTTTAAAGTACGAAAACTTGTCATAAATTTGGATTTGTCAGACGAAAATATTTCGGTGATGCGCTAAATGAAGTGACGTTGCAGCTTTATTTTATGGCTCGGTAAAGGCGTGTGTTTATATAATAAATACTTATATAGCGTATATGTCTGACTTTGATTGTTGTTTATGTAGGTATGAGCGTACATTTCATATCAGCCGGAATAATTTAATAATAATTAGCGATGAGATAAGCCCGTTTAAGATCGTCGACAGTGCTTTACGAAGACGCGTTTCTTTTATATAATCGTACATATCTATATATACGCTTTTTGAGTACTACACAGCCAGTAGGAAATTCGGATGGTGTTGGAATTCAATTTTTTATCTCATTCTTTTTTTGTTATTAAAAACCTTTTTGCGAAATTTTCACTTTAATAGAAGAGCCAACTCTACTTATCTTTCCTTCTCTATTTATTTATTTTACTTGTCTGTCTATCTCTCTCCCGCAGAAAACTCTCTATGTGCGCTCATGGGTACTACACACCCAGATAAGAAAAATTTTGATAAGAAAAATTTTGAGAGATTTCAATTTTTATTATCTATCTGCCATTAAAAAAGTTATGGAAAAGCGTCTTTGTCTCTCTTTCCCTCTCGATGAGGTCATTTTCATACGAAGAAACATCCTTTCATGTATTTTTTAGGTGAAAGTTATTAATTCTTAAATATTATTTATGGTTTCAGTTGTAAGCTCTCGAGAATGTTCAGGGCTCGTACCAGAACCATAGCTTACATTAAATAGGGAAATTTGTCGATGAAAACTTCGATTAAACACTACAATCTTGGACTGCAATTTCGTCTAAAGAACTTAGGGAGTACTAAGCTATACCATGTACTTTGGAAGACGATCCAGAAATTAGTTCTTAGTACAAAACACAACTAAAATAATTAGAAACAATTATCTTGAGTTCAGCGATCTGGATCTTGATCGTGAGAAATTCATCTCTACCTTCAACTTGGACCGATCAAAGGCGATGATGCTTAGAAAGTAGAATACATGCTTATTGGTTGATATCTTGACTTTTAAATAATATAAGACACCATATCCAAAGTGTTTCTTGTCGGCGTGATTGATTCATCCCGGTTGGTTCAACAAATATTGAATCCACGAAAGAAAAAGAAAACTTTCGAAACTTGTGATTTATTTCTCAATATAGTCTCATTTTAGTAAAGGTTCGAATCAGCGATGAAGAAGCAACGTCGTTTAAACATATGCCTATGCTGAGGTATGTTTGAAAGACAAGAGATATTTCGTCCTCTCACGGTCATCATTAGTTCCATTAATACGAATTTCTTTTCGCAAACTGCAGAGGTAATTGTAGATGCTTATTCTGGAGTAGCAAAAGTTGTACCAAATAATCTTCAGATATTCTTAACTAGTGCACTGGAAAGAATACCATAGTTAACGTTACCTTAAAAATTACATAAAACTTCCTCACGATGAAGCTAATTTGAGTTACTGGTGATGGATGTGTTCTTGAAAAATACACAGATGATGAGGTCACCCTAAGTGACTAAGCTTACCGAGCGGTGGTCAACTGTCAGAGTTTGTGTACTTCTGCTGGCTCGACATTAATCGCTTGAGTCCAGTGAGTTCTGTAGGTATATTTTTACCAGTCAATGTGCAAGGGGCATTACTGCAATGAAGGCAAAATATTAGCGGATACCAGTTGAGTTTGGTTGACGAAGCCGGTTCGGTAGAAGATGAGGTAGAATTTTGTCAGTTTTCGTTTTTGATTGTCCGGCTTTAACGAGACTAATCGCCTCAGCAGATTACGATGGAATCCTGGCACTTAGACAATAAATAGGGACTTTAACCCTCATTCAGAAATTTTTGAAATCAAGCAATTATCTAAACAATATCAACAAAAAAGCTTAGCACAATCCTAAAAAGTTCAACCTCAATAAGAGGGTGAGTTCAATTAGGATCGGTCTGTCCAAAGATCTTATAGAGGTGGATAGGCGATATACCACTTGTTTTCCGCCTATATGCTCAAAAGTTGATCCGAGATAGAATCTATTATTAGGAAGTGTAAGCATCAAGATTTTTTGTGATCTGCGAGAACCGTAGAACAGCCATAGACCTGTTCGCATAAATTAGCTCGCTTGAAGTGAGATTTTCCGCATAGACTTTAGACTTTACAGGCGACATAACACGATATTGGTGGGCAATCGACCGACCCAAAACGTGAAATTGTCTGCTCCCCAAGTGGCGCCTTCTTATTGACCAAATTTATCTGAGAGCACGAGCTTCAATTTTAGGTTTCAAATAGTCAGTTTTCATGGCGCGATAACCTTCGCCATTGACGGTTACGTTCTTACCGGCATCATTTTCGAAAAAATATGGACCTATGATTCTACCGGTCCACAAAACGCACCAAACCGTTTTTTTTTTTTTTTCAAAATAAAATGGTGGCTCTTGAATTTTTTTAGGGTTCTCTTCGCCCCAAATGCGGTAACTTTGCTTAAGCAGATTGAGCCAGAAATGGCCCACAACGCTGAACAAAAAAAAAAAGCTCATAGTGCGAAAAGATGTCGCGTGGGAAGGTCGAGCGGGTTCCGTTCTCGTTCTTTTGTACGTGGTCTCTTCGGTCGAACGCTGGGCCGGAATTTTCTCTAATAGAGACCCAGTAGATCCCTGGATATGGGAAACTGCCGATCCTGTAGTCTACTGTTCTTGAACTATCACAAACGAATTTGATGTCTAAATTGAGAAACTGGGGGAAACCAGAAAGAAATAATATCATATAGTTAAATATAAACATGATGAACTGAGTCGATTAAGCAAAGTTCATCTGTCTGTATATCTCTCTGCATATATACGACAACTAGCCACTCGTATTTGGAAATATCGATCTGAAAATTTGCAAACGTTCTTTGCTCTCCAAGAAACTGCTCATTTGTCTAGACCCCCTATGCAAGTACAGCTGCAATTCAAATTGAAAGTTCTGAATCAAGTTCCTGTAAGGAGACATAAGGAGCTGCCTCACTAACTGAATGATCGGAATCAAGTTTGAATAAGGAGCCTTTTGTCTTTTCATTTCTGAAAGGTACTAATGCTTCAGTGCAACCAAAGTTAACGAGTTTTCTTGTTTTACGCTGGTTTTGTTCCCATTTTATCGTATCACCTGTAGTGCAAGGAATAGTGGAGTTCTTACTAGCAAAGCACAAAAACACTTATTTGAACATAAAAAATTTAAAGAAAACTAATCAAACATCAATTTGTGTTCCATGCATCAATGTATGTAACAATCCTTGGACATACATATGCTCTTTTGCACTAATAAATGCAAGAATACATGATAAGACTTCATACGAAAATGTGTTTTTCTACTTTTTCTTCTTCTACAACTACTACTACTTTCACAATGATAATATCCGAAGACATTGCACAAAACTGCTTAGCAGACTACACAGTTGATCCAGCAGCAACCCCCCAATGCCCGTCAGTCACATGAAGTTCAAACGACGACGAAGACTTGTACAAATAATGTTGGACGAAACAGAAACTGTAGCTGAGCCTGTCAGTTTCATTTATGTGTCTGCACAGCTTGTCAGTCATTCAATAGTTTTGAAATTGCCAATGTCACTTACAGCTCAGCTCAGCTCAGTTCAGTTCAACGCAGCGCAGCGCAGAGACAAAAGGCATAAGACAAAGACAGTTATGCGAGTAGTATTAGTTGGTTGGGAGTGCAGGGGTGAGGCGTGAGCATATCAAAGAAAGCATAAGTAACTGGAAATTTTACTCGTTGAATGTATTAGTTGGAGTAGATAAATGTAAGCAATGTCATTTACACATCAGCCTTAGCGACACGGAGACACGAAGACTGGTAAGTTGTAGGGCAACAAGACACGGTTGATTTCTTTTGCTAATAGGAAAGTACATACATGCATTTCGTCGGCTATGTGGTATTGATGAGTTGAAGAGAAAGCTGTTGTGCAATATTTGTGTGGAGTAACAGCTAGTGATGCGGGTAATACCGTTAGAAGGTTGCAGCGGTAGAGAAACTGCAACTAAAACTTCTATTTTTTCGTCATCTCTTTTGACCGGCTTTTTTAGTGTACTGAAGAACCGTCTAGGTTAGGTTAGGTTAAGATATCGATCCTAACAGGAATCCCACTTGAACATCTTAGAACGCCGATCCGTTGTGGTACTTAATGTTCCCATATAACTGATTAAAAGTTCCTCATAAATCGACAAAGAGCTTCAAACCAATCAGAAATATGTTTAGGCCGCTAATGTCAGTTTTGGCTATGTCTCGTCTGGGTCGCTGAAGGTATAACGAGATGTTTCAACTTCAGTCTTGCAAAAGTTGGACAATCGCGGAGAAAGTCCCTGAGTGTTTCCACCTTAATGTCTATTGAACAATGTCCGTTAAAAATTCGTAGAATTGCGGCAAGATCAACTTTGCCAAGAGCAAGTATTTTAGTAGATCTCGAATGTTTTAACACAGGGATTGTTCGTCTACATACGCCTGCTAATCGCACGCGTGAACCATAGCTCCAGTGATGGAACGCAAGATGACAATGAAGATTCAACTCGTTCCCTCTTCTATGTGAGTACAGCGATACCGCTATGACCAAGCACCCAAACGAGTCTAATAATGGATTCGCTTAATAGTATTGAGGAAAAACCCTCCTTGAAGTACATTGAGGCTACAATTTGCAAGCTCCAGGTATCACAACTTTGCTTTTGGTATGAAGCCCAACTGCCGGAAAGCGGCCGGCTACCTTAGTAACAGAAATTTCTGCCTGAAGAACACTGTAACGGTTCAATAGCCCAAAGCTAAGCTTGACGGAGGCCTTCCTACAAAAAACTTCCCTTCAACTTTCACTTCGACCCATCTGTGAAAAAGCTCTTCTCCAGAGACATCACATATCACATATATTCCTCGTCAGTTTGTGAGCAGAGAAAAAGCCATCAGGAGTAACCCCGAGACGCAGTGGTCCAAGTTCTCAGGGATACAGTTGAAGGAGTTGAGAATTCCAGCGACTCCCGGTTTGGACCTGTTTATATATCCAGCTTACTTGAGCCTTAGAGTAATTGACATATTTCTGATCTACAAAGAGTAATGCCAAAAATTCTAGCATCAATGTTCCGGCGGTCTTAAGCCTCTACACCACTGTGTTTAAGACATAGCTACAGCTCTGGGAACCTATTTTTTATATTTATACTGATAGTGGTCTTTGACTAGTTTCCTTGACTCATAATTTCCGTGAATTGAGACAGCAATATGAGCTTTTGGAGATTACTGAAGTCCGCGGAACAATCCACAATGGCATTCATCTTAATACTAAAAGAAAAGGTTACAAATAAATGTGCTAGACGACTGGAGGTGCGGAAGTCAATAAGCTTTAACAGTGTGTACTCTATAAATGACCTAAAGCCTTGAAGGAAAGGATATTAAAGACGGTATGAAGGTTTTAAATTTTGGCTAGCGAACATTGATTGACGTCTCCTTGAGTCTCCTTAGATAAACGGAGTTTTCAGCGAGCCTCTTTGAGAGCGCTTATTTCTTCTACGAGGAGGTGTTCCTTTACTGGATCTCATTTTTACAATACGATTTCAAGATCCCCCTTATATTTTATCACTTATTTCATGAAACTAATGACCGGACGTAGCGCCTTATCTTTCGTAGTGTGTTAAGGATGTCAGTTTTGTGAAGACGCCAACATTTTGAGTTAACCACTGATGCCTCCTCAAAGAAACAATAGCCAGCTCAATGGTTTGGGTTAAACCGGAAGGCAAAAATATCGTCAAGCTCACACGTTCATGTTAAGGCAACTGTCATGCCTTCACCAGTACATCACACACATTCACATTTACTTCCAAACCAAAGACACATACACCTCAACTCACAGCGTTACGCACTTGGCAACACAATCCAAACGAAACTTCCGAATCCGATTCCAAGAATTCATACTTAACACAGAGGCAGTGTCAGAAGATTGGTACTTCTTAACAGAGCTCGACGCGGCGCTACGACATTTGTGCATTTGACTGCAATAGATTGCAAGCTGGCGCAGCGACAGCAACTCCAGCAGCAGCAGCAATAGAGAATGCGAGCAACGAACGACAGTGACGGAGGCAGCGGCAGCAATAGCAGCAGCGCAGCGTGCAACGAAGACTGTGGCAATGGTAAGAAAATTGTCTGGGATGATGTCACGTAGACATGCAAGTGACAGACAGCTACAGCGACAGACAACAACACGATGAAATGACTGACATGCTGCCAGCCAGCTGGCGTAGCGGTGGGGTGGCTCAAGCTCACACTCAAACACATACACGCTACGTATTTTAAACTTCGTATGAGTGCTACTCGGTTGTTGGGGGCTGCAACCCCGTTGTTGGGGGGCTGCAGAGTGTGTGTATATGTGCCAACGCTCTGCCAAGTGCAATGTGTTGTTGCAATGTGCTTACGTCGTAAGAACGAAGGGGTTTTCTTAGTCATCTGTCTTTTATTTCCGTTTTTATTGTAATTTTTCTTTCATTTCCTTGTGCGAAATTCTCATTCACTCATTCACTGAGTCTGCTTAATTCGGTGTCCTTGTACTTATTTTGCTTTTACAAGTTTCTGCTGATGTCGCTGTTGACAATGATGAGAAATATCTACAGTAGATTGCTGATTTGCTTGGCCGTATTGTTGGTAATAATTGTGTGAGTGGGTTAACAGCAGCGGTGCAGGCGTTGGTGTGCCTGTGTATGTGTGTGTCTTGGCAATCGATGAAGATTTAGTTGACATTTTTCTGTTTTTGTTTTTGTTTTGCATGCTTCCATTTTCAACTAGAGCAAAGATATGTCCTTAATTGTGCTTGTTATTGTAAGTGATTCAGTGTGCTTGTGATGTGATGAGTTTGTTTAAATCTGAAGAAAGGTCAGAGTTAAAAATTGTATTTTAATAAAATGACATAAACATAAATTTATTAATTCTGACTGATTGTTATCGCTGAGCAGTTTTGCATTTGCGGAACTGACCGCTATTCTCTTCCGCCCTATCGTTGGATCTATAAACCTCCCATGAGCTAAGAAATCCACACTGGTCAATGTATATCCTTGACATAATATTTATTGATTTATAAGGGCATTTGACTACCTAAGCTAGGATCAAGTGGTGCAACGACTGGGGGAGCTTGGCTGTCCGGAAATAACTCTTTGGCGGAGCTACTTTTCGGGCAGAAAGGCCTCTCTCTTGGTCAGCTCAAGCCAGTTTTTAAGTGTATTGCGTATGCGGATGACCTTCTTCCTCTCCTCTGATTGATAGTCGTTCGCGATCTAAGTTAGAGTGAACGGGAGGACATCTCTTAGAGATCGTGAATTCTTGGGGTTTAGGTGACATATCGATGGAAAAAACCGTTCGTCCACCGATCGTCTGGTCAAATAGGTCAGCATCAGGTAAGTGACGCAAATAAAATACCTGGGGCTGGGTGTTGGACACACAGTACGAGGTTTTAGATGAGCCTCTCACCCTATTAAGTGGTTAGATTCCATACTGCTAATTGGTACTGAAAATGGATGGGCAAGGCTGTCATCAGCAGGTTGTTGTTGGACAAAGATGGCTAGGCGGAATCGTCTATACCCCTTCTTTTCTGCTATCAAACTTTTGCTGATTTTAAAAAACTCAATAGGCACACTCTTTGCTAATTTGGGGATTTAAGTCGAATTAATGTAGACGCCTTAATGAGTCTGGCGTCTTTTTTGAGATAGGAAATTAAAAAGAATTGTAATTTTTTGTTAATTAATCAAGTTGCAAATCCGTAGAATAGCTTTCATTAAAACCAGCTCTACTTCGATCTAGAGGAGGGAACATTGAAAAAAGTAATAAGATAACTAATTTTAAAACCTGTGATACTGTGACTTCAGGGGCAGTAATCTGAAAGGTCATGGATGTAGCTATAATCGAGATCTCAGACTATCGACTAAAAAAATCTACTTATCTGTAATTGCCGTGAATATAGTGACTTCAGTCACAGAACATTAATTATTTAAGTTCTTCTGGAATATATAGCTAGAAAGTTCTCAATCATATATCTTACTTAAAAGCAAGCGAAGACTGTGGGAACATAGGCTATCAACCACGTCAAAGAATTTGCTAATTCTCACTAAAAACCGTGGAAATAGTAACTTCGTTCAGCGCTTAGTGTAGATATGAAAGCGAAGAATCTGAGGCTATAAACAGTAACTGACAATCTAATATATCACACTATAAATTTACAGACGAATGTATAAAGAACAGTTTCATCAACTGAGATATCTCACTTCAAACCAAAAGATATGGTGATTCAGTGGACAGCAAGCTCAGATGGCGTGGATGTAGCTATTGGCCAAAACTCAAACTTTTGACTGAAACTATTTAAAAGGCGTGGACTTACCAACTTCGCAACGAGCTTAGATATCGTAGAAGGGAATCTGAAGGCATCGACAGGACCTGGCAATCCATATTATCTCACTAAAAATCAGCAGACTGTCTAAAATAGGAGGGTCCACGAGAACTATGCATTGTGTTTAATTACTTTGGCTTATTGTCTTCTTCCTTACTGGTGTACACATCACTTAGCCGGTTACAGCCGAGTTAACAACAGCGCGCCAATCGTTTCTTCTTTTCGCAATTTGACGAATATGTCAATGTGGTCGTATAACTCGTACAGCTCCTCGATCCATAGAATGCTATATTTACTGTTGCCAATGCGAAAAGAAATTTTCCGCAGAACCTTTCTTTCGACAACATCGACTCATCAGATGTTGTCATCGTCCATGTCTCTGCACCATACAGCAGGACGAGATTAATGAGTGACTTATAGAATTTCGTCGTTGTTCGTCGAGAGAGGACTTTACTTCTCAATTCCCTACTCAGTCCGAGTACCTGTTGCACCTGTTGGCAAGAGTTATCCTGCGAGGGATTTCAAGGTTGACGTTGTTGTGAATTTCTGCAGCTCGAATTATTTTCTCCAACAGTAGATTGAAGATAGGGAGTCGAGTTGCCGGAAACCTCCTTTGCTATTCAAGACGTATTAGTTTTGCGGAGATAAAAAATTCAGAGATATTGATATAAAGGCAGCGCCTTTTCGTGCTATCAATAGCAGCTTTGAAATCGAAATCTAGTTAGTGTATGTCGATTCCCTTTTTACGGGTCTTTTGGTGCGTGGTAATTATCTGGTCAGTTCTTGGTTTGCCAGGCTTAAAGCCACTCCGATAACATCCAAACAGTTTGTTGACGATGGGCTTTAATCTTTCACACAATACGCTCGATAGAACCTTATATGCGATGTTGAGGAGGCTTATCCCACGGTAGGTGGCGCAGATTGTGTGGTCTCCCCTTTTGTGGTCTGGGCCGAGCACACTTAAATTCCAATTGCCGGGCATGCTTTCGTCCGACTTTTTTTATAAAGTTGCTAATCCATGCTACTTATCACTTCTTCACCGCCGCTTTGTTGTTCTTCAGACGAGTAATTGCTATTCCAACTTCTTCATGGCCGGGCAATGGAACGATTGTTCCATCGTCATCGATTGGGGTATCGGGTTCTCCATCTCCTTGTTTTATGCTTTCATTGCCACTCAGCAGGCTGGAGAAGTGTTCCCTCCACAATTTTAGTATGCTCTGAGCATCAGTCACCAGATCACTTCTGGGGTTTAAAAAGAATATGCCCCAGTCTGTAAACCTTCTACTTGTCGCCGTATCTTTTTGTAGAATTTTCGAGCATTGCCTCTGTGGGCCAGCTTATCAAGCTCTTCGTCCTCACTCGCTTCGGTTGCTCTTTTTTTTGTCTGCAATTGTGTCTCGCTTCCTTCTTCAACTCTATCCCAACACGCATTGTACCAGTTGTTCTTTTGCCTTTTCCGAAAACAAGTGGCTCCCTTATACCAAGTTGCTGATGAGTGCTCTCAGAGAGAGGGATGCAAGTCGAGTAGAAAATCATTCGGTTGTCTATTGTTTCGACGTCGAACATTGCTTGTGTTTATTGGTGTGCGTATCTTTGCTGCAACAAGATAATGTAAGAATCTCGTAGCGTACGCGTATCTACCTCAAATGTACATATGGTGTCTTAATATTTCTGGTAGCCATGGGTTGATAAAGTATCGTGTGTGAGATATGCTAAGGTTTTCTAACTGTTATCGAAATTAATTAGCGTTAAGTCCAGGAAGCGGGATGTTTCGACGCAGTTGTATTAAAGGGAAAGGTGTCTTAAGTGAGTGGGTTTGGTGGGCCAGTCATGCAGGGAAATTTGTATGTAAGAAATATGTTAAGTATGTCGGGTCTATTCTAAATTAGCAGGAGTTTACCCTACTTATTATATTACAGTATCTAAAATTATGTTGCTCAAGGGTTCTAGAAGGTGGTTCTACGACGCAGCACGTTTGTAAAGACATACCGAATACTAATTTACCATATTACAACATACTTGTACAGAAATTCATGACTCAACATAGTTTTCGTATTCCTTTTTTATTTCATAATTTCTATCTCACACACATACGTACACCTCTCCTACTGGATAAAGTTGTGCACACAGCAAAATTCAAAGATCGAGAATTTATTATTAAAAACTTTTTATTTTTTTATTTTTCTTGTAACAAATTCAACATCTTGCGTTTGTCCGCTATCTTGGTTGCCATAATGAAGGCATTCAATCAGTCAATGACATACGGAAAACGAACTGGTTGACAGGTTGAATGGTAGCACATGCTACCCCGCTACGCCACCCTTCTACACAGCGCTGCCTAGACGATTGACCCGTGCGCTTGACGCGACTTACACGTCAGCTTTGAATTTATGATGAATACAAACGAATCAATAATCGAAAGGATATCGCCACAGCAACACACATACAGATGATGTGAAGTGAAAGCAGCAATAACTACAACAACATACTTTGATGTGTGGAAAAAGATGTAAAAATTGCTAAGAAAAATTACTTGCGCGCATATGTATTGGTACTGCTGCTGCACACAGACAGCGCAACATATGTGCGAGGAAGGTTTCTAAGAAAAATGTAAGAAATCATGCAAGTTGAAGGATATGGCGCAGCGTCCAAGACGATGTGTCGACGTAGACGTCCATCCAAGTCCATGCACGACGTATACGTCCACGATGCCAATAACCAGAATGATCCATATGGGCGGCAACAACTCAACTACACTTGAGGATATGGTGTGTTCCCAAGTGTTTTTTTTATACCCTGTACAGCGTGTATGAAAAACTTCTTCCTTCATTTTTGAGCTATCGACCTAAAATCTTGCATATATGCTTTTCTCGGGAAGAAGTTGATAATTCGTTGGATCAGCTGATATCAAATGACTATAACATATAGCTGCCGAACTGACCGATCCAACACAAGTCCTGTACGGAAAGTACAGGTGTTTGAAAAGATATCGTTACAAAATTTGATACAGCTTACTATCTCAGGCAAGGCTACAATCTGTGAAGAAATGGTTTAGATCGGTCAACTATAGCATATAGCTGTCATACAAATTGATCGATCAAACTCTTGTTTTTGTATGGAAAACTTTTTTATTTGAGAAAGTATCGCCACAAAATTTATCACAGATTCTTATCTTATACAACGCTATAATCTTTAAAGAAATTGTTCAGATCGGTCAACTATAGCATATAGCTGCCATTCAAACTGACCCATCAAACTCAAGTCCTTGTACGGAAAACTTTTTTATTTGAAAAGGTATCGTCATAAAACTTATTGCAGCTTGTTATATCAGGAAAGGCTACAATCTGCGAAGAAATTGTTCAAATCGGTCAACTATAGCATATAGCTGCCATACAAACTGAGCGATCCGACTCAAGTCCTTGTAAGAAAAACTTTTTTATTTAAGTAGGTATCGTCACAAAATTTTACACAGCTTATTATCTCAATCATCGCTACAATCTGCGAAGATATTGTTCAGATCGGGCAACTATAACATATAGCTGCCATACAAACTGACCGATCAAAATCACGAAAAATACCTCTTTATACCCTCTTTTGTTATAAAAATGCAATGTAGGGTATTATAGTTTCGGTGCAGCCGTAGATAACGGGTTTTCTTGTCTTTATGTGTGTTTGTGTTTGTGGCACTACTGATAGCGCTGTTGCCGCTGCTCCGCAATGGTCGTACATCAAAATCGAAGTGGCAGCAGCTAGAGTAAAAGATTTGCACACAAGTGTACACATGTGTGTTTATGTGCATGGGCGCTGATGTCCTGCAACACATATGCACGTATGTGTGTGTGCTTGAAAGATATGTGAAGCATCCATCTCAGCTGCCATATGCGATTGCGATGCCACTGGGAGTATGACAGTCAAGCAAATAGTGGCGAACAGCGCAAAACTCCTCAATATATAAATATATATGTATGTATGTATGTATGTGTATGTGTGCGGTTGAGTATTGAAAAGAGGCGTTGAGTGCAGCTAGTGGACGACAGCAGCGCTGTGCTGAACTTTTTGAAGAAATGAATATGAATGTGTGGCAGCGACAGCATTGCTGCAACAGGACATGCGAGATGGATTATAGTGTGCCAACTTTGTCGTTAGCCGAGCAGCTTGTCTTCGGTCTGCGCGCCTTTGCCTTAGTCAGCGTCTCAGCTCCTTAGCGCTCCTCAGCGTACCAGCTCCTTAGCTCACCACAGCGCCGCAGCTCCTTAGCTCACCACAGCGCTTCAGCTCCTTAGCTCATCACAATGTCTCAATGCGCTTTGTTGTTTTCTTGACGACATTGCCTTTCTGTGTTTTGTTTTCCTTTACGCTTTGCCTTCCTCTTTTCACTTGGCCACAATGAGCTTGCAGGATATTGGCAGGTCGAAGACAGCAGCATACAAATCGGTTGAGGACGTCCGAGCGAAGAAAAACTGCCAGACATTTGGCATCGTAACGTTTTTCGTGTAGAAAACGTCAGCGCTCGTCCTCGTCGTCGCCAAAAGACAGCACAACAACAACATATAACCAACAGCAAGGCAATACCCTGGTTACCCGGGTAATAAGGCTAGCACAACAACATCAAATCTAAAGCATAATGCACATTGCACATCAATATGGAGACGTCAAATGTTGGCAACATTGATATATAAGTTACAACAACAATAGTAACATGCATTCAATTGGGGTTCGTCCGAAATGTAGCGCATGAAAATCGTTTGGGTGGTCCAAGTTCTTGATGAAGAGTTCAACTTTGTGTGTGTTTGCGTTTTTTATTTTTTCGTTTGTTGATTTGTTTTTCTTCGTTTCACTCGTTGTGCACTCGTCCTTTGTGCATTTTGACGAATGAGCTGTCATTTTGCGCGAATATAGATTTTTGCTCTGCTTATCCCTCGTACTTTGACGCCACATATCTACATATATAGTATTGATGCTCTGTGTGTCCTTTGAGCTTTCTTTGTTTTTGAGACATTTCGTGTGCATATTTTCAACAGAATTTAATTCGTTTGAGTATTAATCAAAATGGTAGGAAAGTTATTTTTGTTCGATAAAAAAGATGTCGATTGGACTGGCGTCGGATACGAAGACCAAACAAAATCTTAGAATGCGAATTAAAGAACAAAGCGGATGCTCCCCATGTGTCACATATTATAGGGTGATTTTTTAAGAGCTTGATAACTTTTTTAAAAAAAAAAACGCATAAAATTTGCAAAATCTCATCGGTTCTTTATTTGAAACGTTAGATTGGTTCATGACATTTACTTTTTGAAGATAATTTCATTTAAATGTTGACCGCGGCTGCGTCTTAGGTGGTCCATTCGGAAAGTCCAATTTTGGGCAACTTTTTCGAGCATTTCGGCCGGAATAGCCCGAATTTCTTCGGAAATGTTGTCTTCCAAAGCTGGAATAGTTGCTGGCTTATTTCTGTAGACTTTAGACTTGACGTAGCCCCACAAAAAATAGTCTAAAGGCGTTAAATCGCATGATCTTGGTGGCCAACTTACGGGTCCATTTCTTGAGATGAATTGTTGTCCGAAGTTTTCCCTCAAAATGGCCATAGAATCGCGAGCTGTGTGGCATGTAGCGCCATCTTGTTGAAACCACATGTCAACCAAGTTCAGTTCTTCCATTTTTGGCAACAAAAAGTTTGTTAGCATCGAACGATAGCGATCGCCATTCACCGTAACGTTGCGTCCAACAGCATCTTTGAAAAAATACGGTCCAATGATTCCACCAGCGTACAAACCACACCAAACAGTGCATTTTTCGGGATGCATGGGCAGTTCTTGAACGGCTTCTGGTTGCTCTTCACCCCAAATGCGGCAATTTTGCTTATTTACGTAGCCATTCAACCAGAAATGAGCCTCATCGCTCATCGGACACGGACGCGAAACACATTTCGAACCGAACACTGATTTTGGTAATAAAATTCAATGATTTGCAAGCGTTGCTCGTTAGTAAGTCTATTCATGATGAAATGTCAAAGCATACTGAGCATCTTTCTCTTTGACACCATGTCTGACATCCCACGTGATCTGTCAAATACTACTGCATGAAAATCCTAACCTCAAAAAAATCACCCGTTATAAAGTTAGCGCGCTCACGAAGCTATTTTAAGTTTTAACGATCTTTTTTTTTATGTAATTATGGTTGAATATGCAGATGGCCAGCCGGTTTTGAGATCACTAAAGTCTCTTAGGATATCATCTACATAAGCTGGTGGAAGACTGGACCTAGTGTCCTATTTCAGGATTAACCTACTTTGGGTTTCAGAACATAGTGATAACCAAGAGAACTGTCGAATAGATGAGTTAGCCAGAACAGGCAATACCCTACAATTAGAACCCAGAAAGGAGGGAATTTTTATGCCTCTGGCTACTTTCAAATATGTAATTGACAAATATGCAATCAATTTAGATGAGTCTTGGTGGACTCATTCCATGACTTGCTCAACAAGCAGATAAACGTGGTATGAATGGTATATGGGCCGCACATGCCGACTATTAAAACTTAAAAGAGGTGATATAAGAAATTTAATAGTAGTACTTACTTATAGGTCCCTGTCTAATGGACAGACATGCGAGTAGACTAGGACGACTCTAATAGAAGCTGTTGGGACCTATAAAAAAAGGAGACTTTGAAACAACTTTTATAGCAACTGTCAGTCGACGGTTTCTTAACGACGTCTCGGAGATTGTTCAGATAAAACTTTTCACGCTGCTGAACTTCATCAGAAACACGGGATAGTTCAAGGAAGAGCCAATAGAGGAAGAGGACTTAAATGACAGTGCTAACAAAATGAACCTCTTAAAGGCTTAGGTGCGTCGTTAGACAGCCACTCTACCTACCTAACTATAATAGATAAAATTCGAAAAAACATACTGAAAACTCAAGGTTTTTTGAGTTTCCATACATTGGCACTGACAAAAGTTCTTCTGGATGTATCAAAATATTAATATGACGGGACACATCTCGTGCATGATCTGGTTAGGTTAGGTTAAGGACTGAATCGGAACAGGGATATCCCATGGACAGCTTAGAACGCTGATCCGTTGTGAGACTTAAAAAACTCGTATAAAATGGATTATAACACCATTCAAAATCGACAAATCGCTTTGAGCCTGTCAGATATTTGTTGAGACGACTAATATCAGTTTTAGCTTAGACATCTGATTCGCCGAAGGTAAGACTATCGAGTTGTTTAAGCCTCAGTATTAGCAAGATTGGGCACCCTCCTCCATACAACTTTGACAACTAGCATCCGACAAGATTTTAGCCAGTATTTTGTTCTTTTGGACCGTGTCCAGATACCCTTTGGCTAGCTTTGAGCGCACAGTTAACGAGGTTAATGCTAGTATTTCCGTTCTGCTGTCCCTAAAATAAGCTCCACTTCGTAGCGTTACGTCTACGGCCACCTTAATAATAGCTACATACTTCTGCTTGAAAACACTACAGTGATGCGGTAGCCTAAAGCTAAGATTGACGAAGAGCTCCCAATAAAAAACTCCTCCTCTAACTTACCCCCCTAGCTTCAACTTATACGTGAAAAAGTCTCTTCTCCAGCGATTTCTCCCCACATATCTCTTGTCGGTACGTGAGCATAGAGAAAAAAGTTCCAGAAGTGGCCTCTCCTACTCTGTGATCCATGTTTTCCGTGATGTTGGAGAAGTAGAGAATTTCGTTGTGTCTATGTTCGGACCCTTCATGTCCACAGCTTTTCTAAATCTTAGAGCGTACTTCGCTGCAATACAGCTGTCAGCAATGTTCACGGGTGTTATGTTTAAATGGCATTTAGCGCTTTTGTTGGTTTAGTCCGTTGTTCATCGGAGATCCCGATGAGAGCTCTTTGGACAAGTTGAAGCTCCCTAGCCAGTGTAAGACTACGAGCGCCATCCACCAGGCAAATACACAATAGAACATTATTGAGCTGACTACGGTTTCGTTTAGCTAAAATACCACCAATGGTGAGAGTCTCCACCTTTTACCATAGCTCTTTCTGAAGATCTTTATTTTGATTGAGCGGTCAGTTTGAATGACAGTTTTATGCTAAAAAGGTTTGATTTTAAAAATAAGTTTGAAAATTATGTGTTCGGACTTCGAAAGTAATCCCTTCCGAATATCATTCAGAGTGGTGATCTTGAGCTCGCTGAATATGCGCTCTAGACTATTGAAGGTATGTATAGACTCCTTATCTCTAGCATCGAGTTATTAAATTACTTGTAGTCCTATCTTGGTTGCCTGACCACAACGGTATTACTGGAAACTGTAAGGTAGATATGCTTGCTAGGACCGACACTTGTACGCACTAGGAGTCCTAACTGGACCATGCCTGGTCGAAATTCATGCAGTCAGATTGAAAATCTTACCAGCTGAAAGATATTTGTAAGACGATAAGAGAGAATCATCTCGACACTTCCCCTCCAAAGTCCCGCTTTTGCAGAGCAAAGAAAAAATACTCTAAAAATCTTGGCCTGTCACATTAGGTGCGCCCCTTAACTATGCAATTTTTCTGCACACTACAGTGCATCATTTAAATATAAGGTTTACTTTCTCGACAGTTCATCCACCAGCATCTTCTGCTTTAATTGTGTTTATTTCTGTGTTTTCCTTCCATCAAACTTTTGCGCTTCCTGCATGGGCCAATGTATAAGAATGTCATCACTTTAATTCACTGCACAGAAGACACTTGCAAACACACACACACAAGAGTGGATGAGAGGTCAGTCAGTTAAGTCGTTGTGTTGTTAGTGGTAGTAGTTCATTTTAGTTGAGCTGTCGCATTGACTGACTGATCTCGGTAGCGTTGAGTTGCCATCAGCAGCAGCGTTGAGCGTTTCCCATGCTCTCGGACTAATGGCTTCGGTCCATTATCTCGTCATGTTTGTTAGGAAATTTAATTATTCTTATTTATTTTTTCTCGTCAAGATTTGCCAACACTCGCCCCTGCTCCCCCGGGTACACACGCTCGCGCGTACAAAGTGCTGCCAGCATGTATCTTCAGCGTGGCAACGCTATTCGGTCAATGCCGTCAACATCATCAACATCAGAAAATAAAAATTGTTATAAAATGTTGCAAAGCCAACAAAAAGAAAACAAAAACGAAAGAAAAAAAAAAATAGCAACAAAAACAATTAAAAAGTGAGAAATTAAAAACACGTTTTTGTCGCACTTTGTCAACCTCGACGCAAAGCAAATACCCTGTCTACTACGCTAGACTCTCTACTCCGTACCGCTGCCGCGTCTCGTTGCGCTCAGCGGCTTTAATGAATACACTGGCGCCCCCGCTTCTTGACCCCAGTGTCCAGTTATTTACTGTGTTGTGTAGCGCTGCCCGCGCTTATTAAGCATGTGGCGGCCGGGCCAAGCAGGGACACTTACTTTCAACAAGGGTTCACGTCGGGCCAGCGCACAGAGCAACTTTGCTGAAAAATTGCGGCGATGCGGGGTCGCAGGTCGCGAAGGTCTGTTGAATTTCAGTTTTTTTCTTCGCCCCACAGCTCCGCTTTGCTATTCTTATTAACATAATTTGTTGCCGCGTTTGCACTTTTTGTTGTAATTTTTTGCTTTGTTTCATAAATTCTTGTTGTTTTTAATTTTTTAATGTTTACAATCACTTGCGTGTCCTCCCATGAAAAATAGCAACAACAACAGCGAAAGCCATGACATAAGTGAAATTATCAGTCGCGCTCTTCGACACTTGCGAACCAGTGGGGAAATCACTAACATTTTTTGAACGCTCCCACGTTCGATGTAGCGGAGACGGTGAATTTAAAGGGTGTTTGATTAGAGTTAAAATTTTTTACTTCTAAAACATTAACTGGTGTCTAGGCCATAGTATAATTAATTCATATTTTTATTCTGCACTTTCGGGTATTTTGACCGACAGTGGGCTCTAGGTAACCAAAGAAATCCGCCTACACAATTGCGCTCTGATTACATACTGTTTGAAAACCAGGCTTAACCTTACATAGCATGTAACAGCGCCTCCATAAATAAATTCACAGTTAAAATTCGATCCAGACTTCATGACTCGACGTCTTCCAAAAGTAGTAGTTGATCTCAAAAGTGGAAATGAATATTTTACAAAAAACACTCATATAATAGATGAAGGTGTAACCAGTAACTAAATATAAAAATCTAGAGAGCTAAAGAACACATTGTATACAAAACTAACCTTGTACCAATATTATTGAATGAGGCTGATTTAAATCACAAGCTTTTCTTAGACAAATATTTCAACAGCAAAATCATTAGTCACTAGGTATCAAGTCCGGACTATCGGAAGGATGCATAAGAACCCCTCAATAAAGCCATCAAAGCTTCTGAGGAATTACTATCGATTTGTGTGACCTGGCGTTGTAACTCCACTTCCATTGACCAAAGCTGACCGCTACAGGGTCATGGCTGCCTTCAGACGATCTAGTTGTTGACAGTACGTGATCGAATCAAAAGTTTAGCGGAGCAGATCATAGTTTGTAGTTTCCCGTCTATCGTACAAATAACATATCATAGAATGTTCTCGTTCTGTGGTTAGACAACGACTATTTTCCTTTACTGTTGCCATAAGTAACTCAAATTTCGTCACCAGTCACAATCCGCTTCAGAAATGGATTGATTTTGTTGCGATTCAGCAGTGATTCACAGGTGTAAATTGAGTCCATGAGGTTGTTTTTTTATCATTGACCCATACAGCCAGCTCCCTGTTGCTTTAAGCCTTTTTAAGTGTTTACATGCGATGAGATATTTGGCATTGCCAAACCGCAAAAGACCATAAATATTCCGCAGAACCTTTCTCTCGAAAACTCGCAACGTCGACTCATCAGTTGTTGTCATTGTCCATGCCTCTGCACCATATAGTGGAACAGGAATCATGAGGGACTTAGAATTTGGTTTTTGTTCGTAGAGAGAGAACTTTACTTCTCAATTGCTCACTCAGCCCGAAGTACCACCAGTTGGCAAGAGTTATTCCGCGATGGATTGCGAAGGTGACGTTGTTGTTTGTTTTAATGCTGGTTCCAATATGGTGGATATTATCTACGACTTCGAAGTTATCTGTAATCAGTGACCAGACGAATTTGGTTTGTCCAACCTGGAGAACAAATGACGCGGTTCTTTCCGATCCTGACGGAGCTTTAGGTATTGCTCAACGTCAGTTTGCACAGTCGTATTAGTTTTGCGGAGACACGAAATTCAGACATCGCGGCTCTTTTTCGTACTGTCAAAACCAGCTTTAAACAGACGAAGAGATGACGTGTGTCGATCCTTTTTTCACGGATCTTTTTCAAAATTTTCTGCGTGGTGAATGTCATGTCAGATGCTGTTTTCCAGGTCTGAAGCCGTCATATCCATTGGTTATGATTTTTACCTGACGGGTCCCAAACCCAGCGCACAACCCTGGGGTAGAATGATTCGCCTTCTGGCTTTAGGTTGCCTTTAAAGGATGTCTTGAGCTGCTTGAGCCATATGTGAAAGAATCACACAATACTTATAAAATTACAGCCAAAACTTATTTACATACCGTATTCAATTTTTTCTTAATGCTCGCAATTTACACACCCTGTATGGACTAGCCCAGCAGTGTCATATGTGCGTTCTGCATTAACATTACTCTACGCTGACTTCAAACCTACTTTGAGTGGTAGGAAATTTGATTATGCATAGAGTAGGAACAAAGTATAAGTAGCTGTGCGCAGCGGAGTTTATTTACCGTTATATAAAATCTAAGCCACCATTGCATACGAGTACATACACTTATTAATGCCATTTGGCAGGCATTGAATTAAGTCAAATTCAACTTGCCGCAAAATAACAAAATTAATTACTATTTAAGCACACAAAGTATTTCAGCGACTCGACCTTAGAGGCTTACAAGTTTTATGCTCATGTGAATATTTTCCTTATTCCTTTTATTTTCAGAGTTGCTCTAAAATATAAAAATTGTTAGCTGATATGTTGCAGTTACGATATCATGCGCTGGACACAACGGCAACGCCCATAACAACAACGATAGTCGCACGGGAAATAAGGTGAGTGAAGTATTTGTACACTTGTTTCAGAGTTTATACATACTAGGGTGAAAATTTTCTACATAATATTTGATGATCCAAGCATTGAAACTTTACTTCTATAGTAAAACACATTTCATATAAATTCATTGCGCCCAAATGCTAAGATTCAGTTACTACTAGGGAGGTTCTAATTTTTATAATTTGAATTCAAAAGTGATTAATTTGCATATATTTTTAATAATGAACAGTTTATTACAGAAAAAATTTTCATATATAATTTTTAAGGACCACCCTAAAATACATTTGGTGACACGTTTGAAGTTAATAAAGAAAATTACCGTGACACTCACAAAATTTTAAGAACAATTTTTTAATTTTTATATGAAAAAAATATTGCTTTTTAATTCCCCTATATAATGTAGTCCGTATAAAAACTGATGTTTTAAGAACCTTCCTAATGTAAATATATTTAATATATACTAAGTTATCATGTAAAACGGACATTTCATTAGCTAATTTGTAAGAACACATTGCCTTTGCGTAAACAAATTGATTTTTTAAGAACCACCCTAATGTAAATATTTATTACTTGCACGAACTTATTACAGAAAATGTATATTGCATGAACAAATTTGTAACATCATGTTGTCATTGTTCATCCTAAGGTGCCAAAGTTCAGATTACACAAGGGAGGCTCCAAATATTAAAGTTTTTTTTGTTATTTTTTTGTCTCTAATCAGTACCCAAAACTAATTTCTATTGTTCTCGATGATGTTGCTCTATTATCAGTAATAAATATACGATTCTGAAAAAATTAAATTTGAGATTTTAGGACCACCCTTATACATACATATATGAAATTTTTAAATGCAATTACCATTGCATTCTTCACGTTGCCAGAAAAAGTTGCCGAATGTTGAGACTGAAAAATATAATAAAATTTATATTTGAGATTGAAGGACTACCCTAAAATATTTAAGAAGTTTTTAAAGACAATTGCCATTGCATTCTTCAAGTTGCAAAATGTTGAGAGTTGCGGAGTGTTGAGACAGAAAAAGGTTAAAGTTGAAATTTTAGGACCACCCTAACACATCCGTGAAGTTCTTTAAGACAGTTGCCATTGCATTCTTCAAGTTGCAAGAAAATGTTGCCGAAAGTTGAGACCGAAAAAAAAATAAATTTGATATTTAAGGGCCCCCCTAACATATTTATGCATTTTTAAAGCCAATTGTCATTGCATTCTCCAAGTTGCAAGAAAATGTTGCCGTTGCCTTCAAAATGGCTGTACGCTGCTCCATGCTTCAAGCGCAACTCTACCAAACAACAACAGCAAATATGACGACAACAACAATAATAAAATTAACAAAAACAACAACAAAGCAAACCATTGTTTCACATCAACTATAAATCTTCAAGCACAAAGAATTGCATAGCGATCCATCCAACCCAACGACGACCCGAGACGAGACGACCATGTGACCAATCGACTTGGCCATAAATCGTTAATCGTCTTCGTCGTCAGTGAGTCAGTCAGTTAATTTAAAAGTTGTCAGACAACGCTGACATCTCGGACAATTGATTGACGTTTTAAAACTTTAGCAGGCGGTACTACCAACACAACTATGTATATAGCATATAAGCTTGTATAGCGCTTCAAGCTGCTTGTAACGCTCCCCCCTCTTTCTCTCTCTCTCTCAGCCTGTTAGATTGGACGTCGTCATTGATGATGCAAGCAAGCAAGAAAGCAATGGTATGTAAGCAACCTGAAAGATGGTTTGTTGACATACGCTGTTGTTATTGTTGTTGTTGTTGCAGCTTTTGTGAATCACAACTACTTATACGTCAATACTCTTAGCTAGTTGTTGGCGCAGTAGTAGGGGAAAAACAACAAAGCACTAAATAAGCTGAAAGAGATTGGCAAACTACATGCCGGCGGAGTGTTGGTGAGGAGGGGAAGTGCTGCTTGATTATTGCAGATTCTACATACATACGTATGTATTCGTGACAGACCATATGAAGCGTAGTCAGCGTGCCACATATGTATGTTAGTGCATAGTCGTAAGATCTGCCACAAATACATACATATATGTATATGTAAGTACTATGTTTGAATATATACTTATACAAATTTGTATTACTCATTTTTATTTTATTTTTTTAAATCAGTCCAACCCACTCTAGCTTGCTTATTAAGCTGAACATGCCGGACGCGCCCAACCCATGTAATTTTTGTGCTCTCGAACTACTTCGGTGTCCGCTCTTTGTTTCTTTTGATTACATTGTTCTCGATATTGACACATAATCGCTAATGATGTGAGAGAAATATCGATAAACTACATAGGCAAGTCTTAATAGATCTAGATTTTGGCAAACTCAAGAATTATTTACTATTTTTTGGAGCTTCATCTGTATAGGAAATACTAGAAGCATTGAAATAAACTTAGGTTAGAAGAGGTTAAAATGCTGATTCTGTTACAAGCGGTGATAGAGAGCTCACTTAAACAACTAAGGACGGCGGCGCGTGCTGTTACCTAAACGAAACGATACCGATATTTAAAAGAAGATTCGACAAAGCGTTTTAAGCCTACCACAAATTTGTTGAGGTGGCTAATATCAGTTTCGGTTATCTCTTTTAGTTCGTCGGAAATATGACTGGTGAGATGTTTCAAGCAAAAGTTGAAAAAGCAAGAGAAAGTGCTTGAAGGTGTATACCTCACCCTTCTCTATACAACTTCGACAATTTGTGTCCGATAAGATTTTTAGTCGCATGAATGGCTATTGTACGTAATAACTCCAACGAATGTGACAGTATGGAACTGGGTAAGGGCAAGTAGTTCAGTGGATCTCGTTCCTTTTGCTGTTAGCCAGAAAGCTCTCGCAGTTGTCCTGGAGCTTAATCCATGCGAGGTCTAGAGGTTCGGCGCTGAAATGAAATAGGGTAACGGAGACCCAGCTCATTCCCAAAGAGTACTGGCTTTTGCCAGTAATTATTGGTTCCTTTGAGCGCACAATGAACAATCTCAGCGCTAGTGTTGCTATTTTGGCCGCATCAATATGGGTGCCTGGAGGCAGTGAACTGCAGACGATGAAGTGAACTCTAGACTTGTCAGAATACTGCACTCCGGACCACGACATAATACCACTTGATGTTTGCTATTGAACACCTACATAATGAGGCTCGTATGCTCCCATGGAGAAACGAAATAAAGAGCATAAGGAACTTCCCTCCAAGCTTTCACAGAACTCATTCCTGTATTCACCTAATTGGAGATGAACCGCGTCTTAGGAGCATCAAGAGGTCATTCCTCAACTACGTCCACCACCCATTGCAGACGAAAAGCTTGAGTTAGCTACACGTTACAACAACAACTTTTGATAGCCTATTTCATCTGATAAATACTCCACTGATATGATATGCTTAATCTGAACTTAACGGATACTTACAGAAAACTACTTAAGTAACCGTTCATTCGAGTTTCTACGGAACCTTGGAAAAACCCACTGCTTCCTTTCTCCGTCAAATTTGCCGCAATATTTGCATAATGTCCATGTTAGTACTCTTTCTTATAACCAGCTTCAATGTGTCTTGGAGCGACTTTCGCAGCAAACCGCCTTCCGGCTATGTTAATGGACGTTATGTGCAGAATAACTTTAAAGTATCTATCCTGGTACATGGAAGAAGGAGGTCGTACATATTAAACATAGACCCTCTAGGCTTTATATCTCCAACCACTTTAAGAATTTGGAGAAAAAGTACAAGAGTCGTTGATAAGTTACAATTTACCCTAAGTACAAGGCAACACTACAATACCCGAAGATGTTGTTCACTATAGCTTGAAACTAACCAATCAAAATGAAGAAAACGATCTTCACAAAATTTAATTTTCTTATTAAGTAGCCTTAATTTGACTAGAGGTATAGTTTACATCGCAAAAGGTTTAGTTTAAAGATATAGCTGCATAAATAGTTGTTATAAGAAATACACCAGTGAATGATATAGTACGAGTATTATAGTATCGGTACAATGTATGTTAATGGTTTTTCTTGCTTTTGATCTTATCGAGACTTTGGTTTTGAAAAAAAATTTTTAAGTCAGTCGTGTTGACGAAAATTGTCAATTTAAATGTTTCGTGACATTTTCACTTTAGGGATGAAGGACAAGGTATTACCAAAGGCCATATAGAAAACAGGATTGGTATGTGATTTTCACTTTCAGTTGAAAGGGAGGTGGTGTGTTTGATAATATCTAATACCGGTATAAATATTGAAATGTTAAGGTTAAAATTTCGCGTAATTACACGCATTTGACAAATGGCTTACCAGAGGATGGGCCATCTTTCAGATCAAAATTACCGACGCCACGCATAAACCAGTTTTGGTCCTTTGTGATACCGGAGTTCAGTTGCTAGGTCCAAGAGGTGTAGTCGTCCTTTAGGATGACTGCGCTTGACACAAATTTCAACGTAATCATAACGTAATCTTGTCAATACGGGACCATTGCATTAGAGATGCTTCATTGTTACTCTGGTTCCCTGCTCTAGAAATTTTCTTCCGTTTTCTCAATCTGTTAGCCTAATTTTGCCGGCGTGTGTTTTGTGTACTTTCAACCTATCGTTTTGCAAATGAATTTTGCAGTGTTGCACCCAGGTGGCTCGTTCCGTTATGTCTAGATTTTCTTTACCCTGCTTCTGTCGAGATCGTCGCACATATTGTATATATGGATTTCTCAATGTTGATCACGTTTTCGGATTTTAGCCGCTCACCATTCTTGGCAATCTCGTCCACTATTTCGTTGCCCTCGATGCCTTTGCAGCTTGGCATTTAGTAGAAGTAAAGTTGCTTCCAAGACACTTTTGGCCGATATTCGATAGGAGTTTGCTGCATGGCTGTCTATGTAGATATTGACTTCGGAATTGCCTTCAGGTGCATTAGAGGTCGGCTATAGTAAAGGCCTCAGCTTGAATAATATACTGTAGTAGTCCCGCAACTTATGGGGTTACATGGGTTTTCTTGGGTAAAAAATAGCATTTTTCAAAAAAAATTTTTTTTTTCATAAAGTAACTGTGCCCAAAAAATAAGGAGACATTGTATTTATTTTGAAAATTCTTTATTTATTCTTCCAAATCAATATCATCCCCTTCAAAGTAATCCCCTCCCGATGCAATGCACTTATGCCAACGGATTTTTCAATCTTCGAAACACTGGTTGTAGTCACTTTCCGGGATGGCCTTCAGTTCCGTCTTCGCTGTGGCTTGAATCTCCTCTATCGCATAAAAACGGTGCCCCAGAGCGGTCTTTTGAGCTTGGTGATCAGCCAGAAGTCGCACGGCGCCAGATCAGGTGAATACGGTGGTTTCGGAACGATATGGGTTGAGTTTTTGGCGAAATGATCACGAATTACGAGGGCATTATGGGACGGTGCATTATCGTGGTGTAAAAACCAAGAATTGTCTTTCCTCAATTCCGGCCTTTTTAGGCGGATAGCGTTACGCAAACGAGGCATAACACCACGATAATCGAAGAAAACAGTCAACATGACCTTGATTTTTGAGCGACTTTGGCGCGATTTTTTTGGTCTCGGCTCTCTTTTGGCACGATATTCGCTCGATTGATCGGTTATTTCGGGGTCGTAAGCATAGATCCAAGTCTCATCGCCAGTTATAATGCGTTTCATGACACCCTGCTAGTCGGAAAGCATCGTTTCACGCACTTCAACGCGACGCCTTTTTTCCAAAAAATTCAATGTTTTTGGTACCAGTCGAGATTTGACGCGCTTGAGGCCCAAAACATCCTTCAAAATGGTATTGGCTGAGCCTTTCGATATGCCAACTTCATCAGCAAGGTCTCTAATTGTTAATCGACGGTTTTTCAACACTAATTCTTTGATTTGTTGAACGTGAGCTTCGTCGGTTGAGGTTGATGGTCGCCCTGGACGCTTTTCGTCTTCGACACGTTCACGGCCGACTTGGAACTCACTATACCACTTGTAAACATTTTTTTTAGACATAGCCTCATCACCAAAAGCTTTCTGCACCATCCTCAACGTACCCGCAGCAGAAAATTGATTCCGTAAACAAAATTTAATGCAAATTCTTTGCTCAACAAATTTCGACATCGCAAAAAACGAAAAACTCACTTTAGCAGCTCACAAAACGACACGTATCTCAAACACTAATGAATATTTTGACATGAAATTTGACATAAATGTGACTGACAGTACTACCAACCGAAAAAAAAAAATTCTCCAAATCCTTCCACGCGCGCAGTTTCAATGCAAATGTCCCCTTATTTTGTGGGCACAGTAGTATTTTATTAGATTTTTTTATCGTTAAAACACACACAATTAACAAATAAATTTTGAAGTTTTTGAAAAAAAATATTTCAAACTCGCCCATTATGTTGCCATTTGTGTTGATCCGCGCACCCGCTTTGGCAGGATAACTCCTTACAAGGTCATCTAAAGCGAAAAAATAAATGTTTTAGTTAACATCTCAACAAAGAACTTAGACGAAGGAAAAAAATTGAAAATAGGATTTTTGGCAGATATTTTTACAAAGAGGGAAAATTTCAGTGAGAATTTTACGAAATTTTTTTTCAAATAGTTATAATCGAAAAAAAACATCTTTCGTCCAAGTCTTGAGGAATTGTATCTCAAAGACCTGTGAAAAATTTCATGAAGGTCGGTTGAGTAGTTCCCGAGAAATATTGCCAACCGACTTCAAAAACACAGTTTCGAGAAAAACGCGTTTAAAGATTTGAGTGGCAATAAAAGATAGCCAAATTCTCAAGGCTGTATCTTCGAAACTATTTCTCGGATTAACTTTAAAAATGTTCTAGAGGTGTTTTAGAATTAAATAAGATCATCGATTTTTTATTGAAAAAAAGTGGATTTATGTACTAAGTTTTATACATGCTGCATGATAGATTAACTCAGAATAACCGCTCTCGGTCATAATAAATCTCAGTTCGCTTTATAAGCACATACTCAGATTTGATATGCCTATTGAACTCACAGAGTGCTGGCTTTCACCATTCTTTTGTAATTTACTTCGATTACTTTACTTTACGTGATGAAATTCTGTGTAAGTTTTTTTTTCTATTTTCTTAAATATTTGGAGTCCTCTACCATTTTTAGGCACACGAGTGTAGTTTAGCACAATTACCCGCGAATATTACTATATAATTCATTATTTCGAGAACACTTTGGCATTTAAACGCCACATAAAACCAATAAAATGCATTGTGTGCATTTGACTGTCATTTATTATTTCAAATGATTGCATTTGTAGCGCAGATTTCGCACTAAGCATTTGCTATTTCAGCCAATGGCTGTGCATGAGAGACGCCGCCAACACAAATTCTAAATGTCATTTCATCATTATCATTCAAAATTAACATTATGTGGCATAACAGTGAGTGGCCGGCCGGCCGAGCAGGTGTTATGCGAGCACGGCGAGGTCGAGGGTCGGGCATAAGCAGTAACCGATGTAGTATGAGTACCGTTTGTATTCACTGAGTGCACTTGCCGTGAGTGCATACTCATATTCGTGCGTGTGTATGTATGTATGTGAAGTCAAATGAACCGAAATTCCACTACATAACAGTTATGTGCCAAATTTAATATTCGTTGTTGCTATAACTAACTTAACAGCGGTTAGCCGAATTGACTGACGGCAGTTTGTTTGAATATGACACTAACATTGATACTTCAAAAGTAGTGGTTGAATTATGATACGATTTTAATGTGGGTCACAATTATTGGCAAAGCGCGAAAATCAATTAAATATTTTCCAAACGATTTGTTGTGTTACCGTTAGCGTAAATAAGCACATTATTTATATATAAATAAACCTAAGTGCATGTAATAATAAATATTTTCCTCAATTGCATAAGTAAATATTGACTTCTGGAAATAATTGCTTGGACAACTCACTCTCAATTAATTGTCGTTACTTAAGTAACTAACGGTAACTTCCATTATAAGCATGTGTCAAATCAAATTATTTATGTCTTAGTCAAATAGCATACTTGGTATTTTTATAATTAGTAAGAAATAGTTATTTTGACTTAATGATTGGTGTCAATAACTGAAGTGAAAAAATAACTGTTATTGACGCATATTCATTTGATGTATAGTTTTTGGTTGCTTGGTTGTTAAGAAGAGTTCGGGAAAACTAGGGTTGAAACAAAAATTTTGTGGCTAATAACTCAAACTAATGAGTGATAAGAATTCTGCTACAGCTGGTCCTGAGCTCGTATTGTAAAACGAGAACGAGGCACCCCCAATGGACTTCGAAGCCGTAGATAACCAGCCTATCTTGAAACCTGTATTAAAAACAACAACAATATCAGCCTCGAATTTCAACGCAGAATAACTAAAGGTGCTATTTCGGACTCAGTATACTCTCGACGAGCAAAGACCAAAATCTTTAAGTGACTCATCATCGCCGTCCTGCTATATGGTGCAGAGGCATGGACGATGGCAACATCTCTTTTCAAGAGAAAGGTTCTGCAAAAGGTTTTTGGTCCTCTGCCCGTTGGAAACGGCGAATACCCCAGTCGATGGAATGATTAGCTGTACTAGATATACGAAGACATTGACATAATTCAACGAATTAAGAGACAGGGGCTACGCTGGCTATGTTATATCGTCCAAATGGAAGAAAACATTCGAATTCTGAAAAAATTCAACGCAGTAACCGTCGGGGGAAGCATATAAAAGGGAAAAGCTCAATTTTATTGCAAAGACCAGACAACTTCGAATACCCGAGCTAAGTAAAAGCTCAAAGAAAGCGAAGTATTACGCCCTTTGCAACGGACCGACTTGGTGGAACAGTAATGGACCATCAGTTTCAGAGACCAGTAAGAGTAAAATCACCAGTGACGAGGCAGAAGTCTTAGGCAGAGGTGACCCATCTCTTCTATTACACCGTATCTGATATTAACAGACCTGGAAGGAGCCTGTCGGCGAAGCAACAGACCTTAGCGCCGTTCAGATGGTCCAGTTGACATAAACATGTCGTTACCCTCAAGCTTGTCAATGTTAATTACTGACATTGCTCGCTTCGAAACCGGTGTTTTTCGATTGGCCACAAACTCACAAGATGTTGCAACCATTCCCTCCATGGTGGAGAGTCTGTCGGCGTATTTGACGTGACTCCTGAATACTCACATCTTCGTTAGGGTAGGATAGCTGTAATGTCCACGGAGTCAATACTAAAGATGCTAGCCAAGCAAAACATGAAATTAGTAACAAATCGGTGGAAAATATTTCAACGCGGCTACACACAAGAATGTTATGTCAGCTATAGGTGTAGCAGATTCGTATTCATTTTCTGAGTTCGTATAAGGTTTGAGTCGGTTGCGATATTCTGATAACTTCGTTGGCCCTTGATGTATATGTAGTAAAGTGAAAGAATCATATGGAATTTAAAATATATGACTGACCCTGTTGTTCTAAGATTGCGCCTATTTTAACAATGTAGCACACAAATGTCGAAGTATTTTGATTCAGATTATTTTGATGGATTTTCATCTTTTGGAGAGCGATGTCATGTCCACTATTTAATGTAGATAATGGCTACATGAGATCCTTCCAAGGCATCTTGCTGTAAAACTTCATATGTCTGACGTAATCATTTAGTCAGTTAACGTACTTTCAGTAGTTTTCAATATAGTCGTTATGTGAGGAGTGAATCTCGTTTCGATACATTTTTACGTTATACTTGTATAGGGAGGTGCTGCAAAAATTCTCAGAAAGTGTGAGTGATTTAACCATAGTAGTTTGAGAGATAGTTACTCTAAATCTATAAGGGGGCGAGGAACATACCATTAATGATTTTTGACTGCAGATGCTCCTGTATACCCTATACAAAACTAACATTTGTGGTTTAATTAGAGGCTTTTTTGAGAGTATGGTAATGGTTCAATTCTACCCATCTAAGTTTTTATTGCTTCACCTGGATTAATGAAACCTAAAACAAGTTTTTTGTCAGTCTCGATGGTACAAACAGTGGACTAATGCAGGTGCTCTAAAAAATTCTGACCAAACACTGATCGGATGGTGTTAGATTTCCTAATTTGTAAGCATTATACGATAGTAAAAGTAGTGAGCTTTTGCATGGATTACTTAATACTCGTATAAAGGCTCGTGTCTTTAACATCTGTCAAGAAAAATCTACCTTTATAAAAATAGTTTTTTCTACAAAGAACCACAAATTGGCGACTAATTTTAAACTTCGAGCGAACTTCTGACATGAAAAAATTTCTTGTGAAATTTCATAATCTCCACAGCTTAAAGCCTTTGGTATTGACAATTTGTGAAATATAATTAGAGGTCTAGAAGAATAAGGTCACCTTAGGCTCCATTAAGGATTTATATGTACAAAGAAGAAATAATTCAGCAATTAATAATTTAAATAAATAGATATTTATTAAGTACAACAATGGTTTAGCATACCCTTTTTTATTATATTTAAAATAACTTTAAATAATTGTATCTTATATTTTGTGGCTTTAGTTTCATTAGCCATCTCTGATTCATCACCCGTTTTATTTGATATTTTTCTTTCATCCAAAAATTATTAAATTTACTTGTAAGCAACAACAAGCGATTTTACTCAATAGAAAATGGTTTCGGAAAATTTATTATTTTATTACAGTGGTATAACTATTTTCTCTGCCTGTGCTATTAATGCTAGTCTAATTGATTTATACCACTTTGTTATTCGATTCAGCACTCTCCCATGTTTGGTAATATGAGATGTCATGTAGATTTTTCACGCCAACAGTGTTACTGTACTATAGGATTTTCATTCTTTATGCTAGTCTATGTGGTTTATACCAGTTTGTTCGATTCCCATCCTTCACTATTTCGCAATTGCAAATATCATGTAGAGACTTCACAAAACTACTCTTCAGTATGAAAATTCGTTTGCAGCGGTTTTTCTAAAAGGTCTTTTTCGACTTGATTCTAAGTCAAAACAAGTAAGGAAGGGCTAAGTTCGGATATCACTGAACATTTTATACTCTCGCATGATAAAGTGATAATCGAGATTTTATTATCTGCTATAAAATTAATTAGATTAGTAGTTCCTGAGATATGGTTTTTGGTCCATAAGTGGGCGACGCCACGCCCATTTTCAATTTTTAAAAAAAGCCTGGGTGCAGCTTACTTCTGCCATTTCTTCCGTAAAATTTAGTGTTTCTGATATGTTTTGTTAGTCGGTTAACGCACTTTTAGTGATTTTCAACATAACCTTTGTATGGGAGGTGGGCGTGATTATTATCTGATTTCTTCCATTTTTGAACTGTATATGGAAACGACTCTGTAGAGT
Organism: Bactrocera zonata; assembly: GCA_037783105.1. Classification (NCBI taxonomy): domain Eukaryota; kingdom Metazoa; phylum Arthropoda; class Insecta; order Diptera; family Tephritidae; genus Bactrocera; species Bactrocera zonata. The sequence goes on from JBAWJQ010006022.1 coordinate 273,246, forward strand.
TTGGTGACATAGCTATAGTAGTTTCCGAGATATGTATAAAAAACTTAGTAGAGGGCGGGGCCACGCCCACTTTTCCAAAAAAGTTACGTCCAAATATGCCCGTCCTTAATGCGATCCTTTGTGCCAAATTTTACTTTAATATTTTTATTTATGGCTTAGTTATGACACTTTATAGGTTTTCGGTTTTCGCCATTTTGTGGGCATGGTAGTGGGCCGATTTTGCCCATCTTCGAACTTAACATTCTTATGGAGCCAAGAAATACGTGTACCAAGTTTCATCATGATATCTCAATTTTTACTCAAGTTACAGCTTGCACGGACGGACAGACGGACGGACGGACATACGGACCCTGATCACTTTGGTATACATAACCCTATATCTGACTCTTTTAGTTTTAGGACTTACAAACAACCGTTATGTGAACAAAACTATAATACTCTCCTTAGCAACTTTGTTGCGGGAATATAAAAATTCAGTACATTACACCTTCACTCGCAATCCACAGAAGCTGGCAAAAAAACTAACATAATGCTATGAACTATAAGTACACTTACCGAGTTGGAAATTCTTTGATCGGTTGCTTTCAATTAAAAATCAGTTTAAAATAATTTCCTTCCGAACCGAAAGTTAATAGTTTTATTAACAGTTATAACAACAATGCTGCAGAAGTATTTTGTGGAGTCTTGACACGATAACATGGAAAAGTTGAGTTTGAAAAGTGCCGTGTTGGTATCAGACAGATAGCAGAAGATCTCGATACCTCTTATGGATCGACTCAAAATAATATGGTCCACTTTTTGGGTATGAGGGTATCAATGATAGACTCATACCCATATACCTGAATCTTCTGTAAAAACCAAGACGAGTAGAGGTCACAAACGAAATGGCTGACACGCTGTTCAGACTCTATATTCAGTAAATGCAATATTAATGGTGACGAAAGTGGGTTTGGGAACATAATGTCAAAAATTGCAATGAAATCCCTACAGGGCACTATGGCAAGCGCATTGGAATAAATATTTAATATAAATGGCATCATTAATATAAACGAATCAATGTCGCTATTAGTGGGGTTGTCAACAACAGTCACCGGCAGACAAGCTCATATAATAACTGAAACTAAAATATGATGCAATAGCTATTATTATGAAATATGAATTTACATACAAACACCTATATGCACGGCATGCAATAAATATGTCGCCATTTTCGCTTTATGCAGAATCAATAAAATTGACAAATAATTAAGTTTAGTTGAGAGCTCAAGGTTAGCTGGAGAGTGGGCTCGAGCAGCTGAAAATGAAGTGGGCTTTCTATGCGCTATTTGAAATCAGCAAAATTTTTAATTTTGAAAAACAAAAAAATACTTAAACCGAAATTTTCTGCAAAGATAAGCATTTCGAAAGCAAAAAGAATTTATTTTAATTTACTTTTTTGATTATTTCCTGACGCTGTCAATACCAAAGCAATTACTAGAACTTCATTCTGTCCGAGAGTACGTTGAATATTTAGAGCAAAACGAAGCACTTCAACTTTACAGCCTTGCATACTCACACACACACACATTCACACACAATAACTGTTTGTAGATGGAGACCATCAAATGCTGGGCAAATAGTTGTGCTATAAATTTGTGCCGTTGTCATGCCCTTCGACCTTAATAATTGCAGTGAATAAATTGTTCTTAGCAGGATAAAATTTATGCTCAAAATATGTGCGGATTAATAGCACATATATGTATATATATGTATATGTATTCTCTTCTGCACAGCTACCGACATGTAAAGGACAGCTTGACTGACATTAAAATAAAGTACATAGGCGGCAAAATGTTACACTAGCGGGCAAAAGAAAAGAAGCAAGCGAGAGTAATGAATTTATTAGTGTTTTCTAACCTAAAGGATTTGGTTAAGTCAAACAATTATTAACAGTAATATCTGTCAGCTCTACAATTAATATTCTCTAGATCAGAAAGAGATTCGTGGTCGGAGTGAGACTTCGTCACCGAGTACTGGCATTCACGCCGTTGGATGAACGTCTAGCCACAATCAGCATCAAAGTGAAGTTCTTCAATACATCGCTGATTTGCGCCCACCACCCGATGGAAGAGAAGGCCTATGTGACCAAAGATGCCCTATATGACCGCAACAATATCGAAATCGTTCTTGGCAACTTAACGCCAGGTGACCCAAATGGGTTGAGGCTGATCGACTTCGTCACGACCGCATAGATTTCAGCACAGAAAAATTAATCAAGCAACGTGGCTGTCTCCGAATCGAAAAGCCACCAACCAGAGCGATCATGTTGTGATCGCCGGAAGTTCTCCAGTGTTTTAGCGTACGCTCCGAGGACCTAACATCGACCCGGACCACTATCTTGTTGCAGTCTGCACCTGACAAACACAAGGAAGGTTCGACGTCAAGAAGCTGCAATCACAACAGGCAGCCGAACTTGTACTCCTGCTCTCTGAGAGCACTCATCAGCAACTCGGTATAAGGAAACTAAAGGACAGAATTTCAAGCTCCTCACTTTCAGCTCCAAACGAAACCTCTGGTTTTCGGAAAAGACCAAATGACAGCTGTTACGATGAGGAGTGCCGCATAGCTGTGGAGAGAAAGCTGACTGTCTACCTCCCAACGTTACAATCGACCACAACACGTACGGGATGGGATAGATACCGAGAGTTGAAGTGGGAAACGAGACGCATTTGCAGACAGAAAAAGAGAGAGGCCGAACTACGTTATTATGAAGAGCTTGACATGCTGGCCGACTGAGGTAATGCTCGAAAATTTTACGAAAACATGCAGCGACTAACAGAAGGTTTCAAGACCAGAGCAGAACCTCCAGAGATGATCTAGTGATTGATGCCTAGAGGATACTAAAAATAAGGAGGTTAACACTTCTCCAGCCTGCTGAAGGGTAGTAAAAGTATAACGTCAGGAGAAGGCGAACCCGATTGCCCAATCGATAACGATGGAGCAGACAATCTATTTCCCGACCATGAAGAAGTTCGAATAACAATTACCCGTCTGAAGAAGAACAAAGCGGCAGTTGACGATGGATTGCCGCCCGAAATCTTCAAATACGGCGGCGAAGAGCTAATAAACATGCATTAGCTTCTTTGTAGAATATGGCAGGACGGAATCATGCCCGACGTTTGGAATTTAAGTGTGCTCTGCCCAATTCACAAATCTGCGCCATGTACTACCATGGGATAAGCTTTCTCAACGCCGTCAACAAACTGTTTGGACTTTATCAGTGTGGATTTAGATTAGAAAACAATGAATTTATTCCACAGAGTCGAATGGTCAATATGAAAAATTACTAAGCCGTTTTGAGGCATCTGATTGGAAAACTTTGTAGTAAACAAACGGCTTTGTTGGCATTAAATTCATGGAATTTTCATCACAATGATGCATATATTTTATCCTGCCTGACTTTTTGGCCAAACGAGAAATCAGAGCCACAGTATTTACCAGATTTTGCTCGCTGTGAAATTTTTCTGTTCTTGAAACTGAAAAATCCACTTTTGTCAATGCGCCGTGTGTACATTGAAGACATTAAAACTCATTCGCTGATGACAAATAGGTGAGATCCATCCCTTTTTCCATACAGACCTAAAAAATAAAATTTTGTTCAGGCTTTCGTAAATGTAACTTCTATCATCTAACTATACACTTTCTCATGACCGCTACTGTAACTCAATGGTTTTTAAGACACTTCATATTGTTAGGTGACGTGTGAGTTTGGGAAAAGTCTACGAGAGGCACATGGAACTTAAACATCAAGTGATTTGCCGAGTAAACTAAATTTATCTAAAAAATACGAAAATACTAAAAACAAAATAAGAATTTGTGCAGACGGCATAACAAGTGGAAGGCGTGTATGTAGCACTATACAAAGCAACAACAAAGCACTGGTCAGATATCTACAGACGACTAGATGGACAGCTGGGACGGACACACTCAATATTCTTGGTCCTTTCTCGGACTTTTACACGTGTCAATGAAATGAATTTTCTACAGCAATTGCAGTTCAAAATGTGAAAATAATAATGCACTAAATTTCCTTTAACGAATAACTAAAAACTAAAACGAAAACTCGTAGAAGGCGGACACGAAACAGGAAAAGCTTGGATGCTGGCAGAAAAGCAAGGACGAAGCCGAATTGATGCACTGGAGCTGCCAAAGGCTGACTGACGAATGTGACGGAGCTAACGAGCGAGCGGGCGGGGTGCCGAGTAACGGGTATAACGAACAATTATTGCACACATACACAGAGACACACGCATACAAATAGTAAATATGTGTGCAGGAAGATGAATGAAGAAATGAACAGCTCAACAAACAAGGAAGTAAACACAGACACACACCTAAAATGCTAACGAAATGCTTAGCTAAAGGCCAGCGTCGAGTTGCAGCGACGAGTTGTTGTGCAACAGAATGAGGCAAGACAGTCGACAAGATGAAACAAGGCAAGACAGGCAGCAAGCAAGCAGATCGATTTAGATGAAATGGGTAGAGCGAGCTGTCGAACTGTAAAGTGAACTGATCAGTGTGGCGAGGAGAGAGAGGAGTGAAGAACAGTATGGAGCGTTTGATGGCGTACAGCTGGACGTGGTGCGGTTGGGCGGTCTGAGAATTGTGTCTCAGTGTTGTCTCTGGGTTACACATGTACCACAGTTTAGAGACCGAACAAAAGAGGGGCAGCAAGCTTACGAGCAAGTAGCTGCGTGTTCGTCCAATCGAGCGACAGACCGTCCACGCATACACGACGACGAACGACGATGACGGACAGGGTTGAGCCGCAGTGCAGTCGGAGTCCAACTTGTCAACGTCAAAGTTGGTAAAAGTAAAGTGAAGTGAATACTTTTGGTCATATGAAATGCTGTATGTATGTGTGTGTGTGTGTGTGTGTTTGTAGTGAATAGAACATGCATGCGATATTTTTAAATTAACTATTGTAAAATACGAGTAAATGTCGAGTGTAATTGTTGTTGCTCTCTGGTTTCAACCTTTGTTCATCACTCTCGGACTCGACAACTCGACTCGGTTATTTGCCATCATTTTGAAAATTGACTTCCGGTTGTTATGCTGCCAACTGCACTGAAGAAACAAATGCTGGAACAACAACAAAAGCAATAGAAAAAACACAAAAACAAAAATAAGGAACTAAAAATAGAAAAATAGTGCAAGTATGCATTTCGACAGCAAGACAAGATTTTACCGGAACATACGTGTAGTAAATCTTCTGCTGCTGCTTTCTTGCCCACTATGAGCTTACGGCAGCAACACTAAATGTTGTTGAAAGAGTAATGACAGTGAGAGTTTTGACATATGCACAATTAGAAGACGAAACAAACACTGCGTTTATGTTGTGAAGAATAAGGAAGAAAAAACCTCATAATTTTTCAAAGCCAAGTTTAAGCGAGTAAACAATTTTTAGTTTAATTGTATATATAGGGTGATCCTTTTCAAGGTTCCCTACTTAAATATAAAACAGATAATTTTAAATTTAATGGGGATTGTTTACTATCATTCGAAAGAACTTCCTTTCACATTTATTTTTTGAGGACTATCTGTTTGAAATTTTGACCATGGCTACATCTCAGATATACCATCCGTTGAGCCCAATTTTCGATGATTCGTTCGAGCGATACTCGTGCAGTTTTTCTCCAAGACCTGAATCGAAGCGGGATTGTCCGCATAGACTTTAGACTTTACATATCTCCACATAAAAAAGTCTAACGGTGTGATACCACACGATCTTGGTGGCCAATCGACCGGCCCGAAATGTGAAATTATAAACCTGCTCAATGAAGTGTTCTCTTAATAAATCCATTGCTTGATGCGATGTGTGGGAAGTGACGCCGTGTTGTTGAAACCAAATGTCGAAGAGATCACGAGCTTCAATTTCATGTATTAAATAGTCGGTTAGCATGGCGCAATTGCGGTCTCCACTGGCGTTTACGTTGTCAACGGCATCGTCTTTGATAAAATATGGACCGATGATTCCACCGGCCCCCAAACCACACCAAACCGTTGTTTTTTCTGGATGAGATGGCAGCTCTTGAATCTTTTCGGGTTGCTCTTCGTCCCAAATGCGGCAAGTTTGCTTTTTTACATACCAAATTAGCCAGATATAAGCCTCAACTCTGAACCAAATTTGGCTCGAAAATATTGGATTTTCGTAGAACTTTTCAAGAGCCCATAGAGTAAAGCAAGTCGCTTGAGAGGGTCGAACGGCTTCAATTCTTGCATAAGTTGTATTTTGCACGCTCTCATTTAAAATTATCGACGTAAAATATGGCAAGTCGTTCCATACGTCAATTTCAGTTGCTGTGAATGACGCCGAATCGACTCTCCACGGTCTTTGGGTACACTTTCAGCTACGGCTGCTATATTTTCTTCACTGCGTTTAGTTTTGTCATGTTGTGGCCATATCGTTTTCAGTGCTCACGCTATTATTTATCCTGACTTGACCACTAATCCGCTTTTTTGTTGCCGAAAATGTTCTGACTGGGAACCCAAACTTCGGACAAGTGGGGATGACCTACCAGTGAGCGTAAAGCCTAGCATTAATATTTGGCGACGACAAAGTTAAAATACCACCTTGTTATATATGTATACAGTAGTTTTCTGTATCCTCCCGTAGCTATTCAGTGGAATTCCAAAGCCCTTCCCTGTCCCTAGTAATTCCGCTTGGAAAATGCTTGCTAAGTTTGGTAAACGGATGGAGAGTAAGATATTAAAATCTTCCGAGTTTACACTGTCCCTACTGCGGAGTCCATTTTAGATCCGTCGGTATTGATTGGGAAGGTATCCTTCTCCCCTACATAACCTCTTCTCAATTCACGTATTCTTATCTGGAAATAGCTATTAATATAGTCTGATTTACTGACTACTACTACTGCTTTGCAGCGATTGTTAAATTTTCAGCAGCATCGGGTTATATTTTGAACGCTATTGGAAGATTTTAGAAGAATAGAAAAAGGACAAGATCGGACGGAGACATAGAACCTGTGGATGATATATAAGGCGAATTTTTTCACTCTATGACGTCCCTTAAACATTTTTTGTACCGATGTTGTTGTTGTTGTAACAGTTATATAGTCCCCGTTAGGATGTTGAGGCTCAAATAAATAGTCATCGAGGTCATCCAACCGTAGGCCTAGGAAAGGTGGTGCTTCGACGAAGTCGGAGCATAGAGATAAGAGTTTCAGATGTGTGGGGTTTGCTGCACACGCAAAGAAGTGGTTAGTGTCATACGTGAACTCGTTGCACGAGGGACATATACTTGATCTTTTGTGAAGCTTCTGGATAAGTAACAGCTTAACCTACTACTATATCCAGAACGAAGCAGCGCATTCCCAAAAGTGCTGAGTGCGAAACTAATTCACAGCTGTGTATGAGCAATCCGAAAGAATTTATGTATCATTACGTAACCCCGGACGAAACATGAATCCACTCGTACATAATAGAGACCCAGAAACACTCAAAGATGTCGAACTCTGATCTATCGACCGATAACGTGTTGACCACTATCAAGATGTAATCTACATCTACTACCTGGAGATGGGAAAAACAGCCACAGGGCTCTATAAGTCGAATTATTTGACGCCATATTTCGAAAAAAGACCTTCTATTTGCGAGGAAAAGTGCTCTTCACTATGAAAAATACCGGCTCAAACGTCGGCATTACCAAATTCGAATTAAGATGGGACAAGAAATATTCTTCAGATTTAGTCTGGGCGACTTCTTTTTAGATGAAAAGAGTATCTCGCTGGCTAAAAGTTTTGGCCGATAAGGAGGATTTAGGTCTCCATGACGGTGCGTATTTAAAAAACGTATTAACGAGTTAAGGAAGTTCGAGCATAATTTTATAAAGCGTGAGATTCAAAAATTTTCGTTTTTTTATGACAAATCACCGGCTCACACAGGAAACTTCAAGTGAATTTTTATTAAAAATTCCATTAATTTTTTCAATGATAATGCATATTGCTGTGTCGTTGTGTATGTTCGTAAGAGTAGTTCTGTCTTACTTCACTACATGGGATCTTTCGAAGGCCAGGTTATGCTCTCCAGCTTATTTATTATGCTTAATATTTTCTATTTCTTTCTATTTCTCTTCATTAGAGTATTTTGTTTTAGAAGTTAAGGCGTGTGAGTTTTGTGCATGAGAAGCTATGAGTTTAAGTTGCTTCGGAACTGGGACTGTTTCTCCGTTCACCGGTATAAAATTCTACACCTCCCACATTCCACACATTAATTTTTTATTGTAACTTGTATTCATAATCCACCACATACCTTACCGTATAGCACTTCTCTTTGCTCCCTCTTCATTCACTCATCCCATAAAATTGGCATTTTGACACTCAGCAAGCAATCAGTTCATAATTTATGCGAATTTTATTATCTCACAGCCACACATGTAAAATATACGTACATAGAGGCTACCAGCCTATTAAGCGGAGACCATGCAGTGAAGATGTGATTGCCAATATACTGGGCAACTGGAAGTGCAATAAATGAACAGAGGCTCATAAATGAATTGCTAAACTCATTGGCAGTGCAGCGTGGACGTCATTATGGCGTTTTATTTACTTTTGATCGTGTCAAGCATTCGCCGCTCATAAAATCTCGAGGAAGGCGACGACGATCTTTGGAGAGAGCTACTCATATATACTGCTACCCATGCAGCTCTTTGCCGGCAAATCTGTGCTGCGTTTATTCCTTTCTTTTCCTGATCGTCATATTTTCATATGTAATATACACAAATGTTTGTATATATATATATATATACTATATGTATGGATATCTGGTGGTCGGTTTCTGTAGATAATAAAATCGAATTTTTACGATTGCCAATATGCCGGCTTACCTACTAGGTTACAGGCTTGCATTTGTTTGGTATTAGGATATTCCTTAAAAATGGAATATGTCAAAGATTTCAGACCTAAATTTGCTAATTGATTGACCTCAGAGCTCTAGTAATCTTATGAGGAACAATTTAAAATCCAGTCTTATATTATCGAAATATTACATACATATTTTGGTCATACAGATACAGGTTCCCGTTTGGGAACAATGAAGGCTGATGCACAAAAAGCGTAAGCTAGATTAAAATTTTTAGGTTGATTCCTAAAGTATAAAAGTTTGCATAAAATATCTTTCGAAGTTTCTTCTTCTTCTTCTTTATTGGCGTAGACACTGCTTACGCAGTTATAGCTAAGCACCAGCCGTTCTTCATTTAATCTCTAGCGTCAAGTGGAGACTCCAAGTGTATCCAGGTCTTTCCAACGGATTGTAGGTACTCACTCCTCTTCCTCTGTTTCCCCCGGCGGGAACTGCGACGAATACTCTCAGAGCTGAGGTGTTTTCATCGATTCAGACGACATTCTCTCGAAGCTTTGCAATCTAAAATCAATTCTTACATATATAGTCAAAGTTTACATATTTCGATCCTAACGATTACACACCGATTGGGGATGATTAAATTCATTGTCGAATAGGGTAAGCGTAATTAACGCCTTAAAGACCAAAAAATATTTGTTTTTGTCCTTTATGCTTTCTCAGTGTTTCTCAGATTGAAAATATTATGTATGAAGCAATTTGAATGGCTGACTGAAGTCAGATAAACGATCACTCTTTAGTTTGCCGGCAAGTCCCATGAGAGTAATCTACCAAACTACAGCAACATATGTACCTTAACAGGCTCCAATCGTAACCACAGATTGAAATTTTTTACTAAATTAATACTTGAAAATTACAATTTTCACAGCTGTAAGGTAGTATAAGAAAATCTACGTGAACTCTTACCCAGAATTTTTGATTCTGATATAAAATTTTATTTGCAACCAAATCAGTCTTGCTAGGTTTTATGAGCTGAACGCGAGTGAAGTAGGCTGAGCATAAAATAATAATTCTTAAAGATAGAAAAGTTTCCGAATATAATTTTCATTCATTCCCTTAAAATCTCTTTTAACGTTAATATGTGAAACTTGTTCAACATTTTTATTATCTGGTTCATAACTCACAGCGGAATCACTGGAAACTGCAAAGTCAATAAGCATGCTAGATAGGGTACCCTTACCGCTATTCAATAAGTGTGGAGACAACTCCACTTCCGTTTTGCGCTCAAGTGGTGGATCTATGCACCTATCATGGGCTTAGCAAGCATCGGTCACAAACGAAAATTTAGAAGGCTGCGAGATCGTTCCGGCCCTGGAGCGCAAGAAGATCTCGGAACTACTTGCTCTTAGTAAGGTTAATCTCAACGCCTGTCCGAAAGATCCTCACGGTCTAGTGAGGTTAAACATCTTGTCACACGCAAATTGCCAAAGCTGTTTGGAGAAAAGCGAGATGAAATCATCCAAACACTTTCTTCTCAACTGTCCAGCTTTTGATAAACTGAGGTTGAAATCTGTCGGTAGACACATTTTTGACAAAGCTGCCGAAGATTCTGGAATTAATACTAGCTACCTTAACAGATTTATCGTAAGATCAATAACTAAATGCACCAGAGACATTAAATTTTACATCCGAGATGGTATGAGAGGATTCTATGGGAACAGTGGTAAAAATGGGCGTAACACCGATCTCTTTTACGTGATATCTTATATTTCGGGACTTGCTCTACCCATCTCGGACTTGATTTTTGAAAGTTGCATGAGTATGAAATAATCGGGGATACCCTTCTTCCTTACTTATTTTCTTTTTTTTATGGTGCATAGGCAACGTGAACCCATATCCTCCTGTCAGACCGTGATGGTGTATAGCACTTGTCGAATTCTAGTTCGGCTTACCCTTTCACTCAATCATATGGTAAACTATTAGGACTAAGGCTAATGTCGGAGTAGTAGGGTGTATCAAATTAATTATAACCAGAAATTCTTGCTGAGCGACTCGGATATAGACCGGAGGGTTTAGGAAACTGTGACTACGGCACTCAATAAAGAACGCCTTAGATACTCGAACTTGGCGAGCATTGAATGTGAATCTGTTTTCATGTAAAAAAAAAATTTAGAAATAAGTCGTTTTCGTTGTGAACTCAAGCCTGAAACTATACGCTTCAGATAATGTAGAAAGAACACGGAATATGTATATGAAAATCATCCTCAGATCGTCCGTTTCATTCTCTTTGCTATGGCTTAGTTGATGTAGTAATGATGTTGCGTGAGTATAATGAAGTGAAACTCATATTACTTGTACAAAAAATCCATATTTCCTTAGAACAATTAACTTAAGGATTCTGCTGGACCAAGATCTCAACGCCTTACTTATATTATTCATGGGGAACCTTTTGACGTATAGTATATTCAACAATATGTACATAGTTTATTGTGCCTACAAAATTATTTTCCCTCTCATTTTAAAAATGTACGTATACCTTTAAATACGTGTGTATGTGAGTGTGATTTCTGCTTTAAAATGTTACATACTTAATAAATTTGACTAGCTGTCGCCATTGGCATTATGAAAAGTGAAAAAGTCAACTGCAATTGCGCTAGTTTTGTCGCGTATACTCGCAATGAGTCCCCACGTTTGCTAGGTCATTCGTCTCCAACACTGCAAGGCATCATTTTTCAACACTTTGTTTATACGACAGAACGGCCGCTGGCCGCCGACAACAACGAGGACGACGGCGACTATCGGCGCTGAGCATTTGACTCGTCTGGCTTTGGTGTAACGAAATGACAGTCTGTTTTTACGGTATACTTTGACTTTTCATCTCCTATTTCTTTTGCGCGAGTTTTTCATGCATTCAATTTTACTTTTATACATTGTTTTGTATAATAAAAAATCTATGTTTGTCTCAGCATTGTTAAACAATAAAACAGAAGCTGGAGAAAAGTAATGAACTGCTGCACTTATTTTACTTGCCATTTTTTGTAATAAATGTTATTTTTTAAAAGCATTGAACTAAATTTCTTTAGAATGACTATTATTTCTTTTCATTTTCATTATATTTGTCAACGAAGATGACAAGAACAGCTGCTGTTTTCTATAATTATTACAAGCTTTAAAAGAATAAAATGCACTCCTAATATGACATTTAGATTTTCATTACTCTTGTTTTATAAGTAAGTTATCATTGAGTTGGAAAAAGCCTTCGGTGGTAATTGTTTGTAGCGCGCAAGCTTTTTTGGTTGGTACAAATTACATGTCGAGACCGTGTTGATGACGAATCACGGCCAGGACGGCATCAACATCAACTGATGATCAGCACGTCAATAAAATATAGTAATTGGTGCTTGGCATCGACGTTTAACAGTTATATCGGAAAGATCAGTGAAATCCATTTCGAAAGATTATTAGACCATAAGAAAAGTGAAAGCACGATTGGTTCCAAAATCACCAAACTTTTTTGAAAAACAGCGTCGCTAAACGTGAAAATATGCATTTCAATTACCAAGAGGTCATGAAACGTATTATTTCTGGTGATGAGCCTTGTATCTATGCTTTCGAGCCGGAAACAGGCAATCAATCGACCGAACATCGAAGCAAAGGTGTGCCGAAGCCGAAAAAACCACATCAAAACAGGTCAAAAATTAAGGTTTTGTTGACATTTCTCTTCGATTATAAACGAATAGTGTGCTCCGAATTCCTTCCGACCGGCACAACTGTCAAGAAATACTCAACACTCAAATAGTTTACACGAAGCTATTTGTTTGCTATTTGGTTTTGGAAAACGTGTTGGTACAAGTGTATTTGGGCTAAGGGGTACGAGATAGATTTTGAAGAGTAAATTAAGAATTTTAAAATGCTGAACAAAGTCTTATTATTTTCTTGCCCGTCTTTTCAAAAGTGAGTACTTATTTCCACTACGTTTCTTAAATTTTTACATGAGTACCTACCTAAACACCAACTTTGAGATGGAGTATATTTTAATGCATCGATCCAGACATCTTGGAGGATTTTTTTGGCGTTGTAAAAAGGGTTAGGGGACAATGTGTGGTCCGATATCGCTACGTTTTAAATATCGACTATGAAAATATAGTAATAAAATATATAAATATCTATATCAATGATCCTTTAAGATATTTTTATTTAAATTTAATTGTGGCGCGGAGCACAGAAATGTTAAGATTTTCTTTGAACCTATAAGAAAACGATGAAAAATTACTGACACTAGACCTAGAGCTGGAAAGAAATGAAAGATATGAAGAACACTTTTTAACTAAGGAAATGGACAAAATTAATAATAAGTTAAGTAGTACAAATTTGGGTCCATCTCATGAAGATGGACTGGAATATTTGGGTGATGTGAGGGTCAGGGCTTAAAAACCGAACCAAAATTTTTTAGACCAGCTGAAACTTTAAAAAGACGTATTCACAACTTTAAACAATGATAGAATTTGCAGTGACAAATATTGCTCTTGGGGATAATATTAAGAAATTCATTTTTGAGTGCAGGACACGTTTTCGAATCAAGCATTTGAACATTTGACAGAATGATGCATTTAATGAATGAGTGTGCTTAGCTCCGTTGCCTATATATTAAATATTAATCGAAATGTTCCATAGGAAATGTTGAGATAAATTTCAATTAGAACGTAAAATAAAGAGAGAGCCCACGTGGAAGTGGGTGTGTACCTCACTTAGTTCGTTTTACTTGGTAATAAAAGATTCTTAGAGTTTCGTTATTTAATAGTGTTGCAGCATATTAAGAGGATTCGATGTCCAATGCCTTTGTATTGTAATAAGAGACCAGGAACAGAAAGACACCGAAGCCAATTTTAGAGAACTTTGAACGAAACAGGGCTCTGTGTGAAGCTGAAAAAATAAAAATATTTTGGTAATATTTACCCAAAATTAAAAGCAATTTACTTAACTACATCTATCTTCCTTCGCGTTATATATTTGTATATTTGTATATTTGTATATTTGAATATTCTGATTTCTTACTCTTTTATTTTGTAATATTAGTTTAAGCCTAGAAGAGCCGTTCTCAAGAGAACAATTCCAATTTTTGAAAACATATACTTATCAACTTAGCTGAACAACGTAAAAATGTTATGAAATTATAAAAGTCGTTGCCTTCAATTAGGCGGAATTTATCATATTTCATCGTCTCAATGAAAGCATTTTGTATCACGTCATAAATTTATTATTATTATTATAAATTTTCACAACGAAAAGTGGTTATCTATGATTAAAAAATTATAGTTACAAAAAAATTGCCTCAATGGTGTTGCCACCCTGCAAAAATTATTAAAACAATATTTTTTGGAAAAATAAAACTATGGCTCGCCCAGAAACAAGATTTAAAGACATTGCCAGCTGATTAAATATATTAAATATCTGGAATTTATTCAAAAAATTTTGGGGAAATACTGCCAATATTTGTTAAGAAATTATGCTTATAAAATCAAAATTTAATGATGTTGCCACCTGGTTAAATTCATTAAAAATCTGAATAATAATTCGGCATATATATGAATATTTTCAAAGCAGCTTGAGGTGAGCTCCCTTCGTATCTTGGAGGTATTCTAGATCCTTCTGAGTAAAGCTATGTAAGATTATATACATAATTTATATCATAAACCATTTGAGAAGCTCAAGTTTATGTCATTAATTGAACGAAACGAAGGTATTGCGCCTAAAATTATGCAAGCAAATTTAGTTTAAGGCTAAGTTTTAGCTTTCTTCATGAAATACCATATTTAAAACTTACCGAGATGTAACATTCAATTAAAAAAATAAATAAATAAATTTAAAGGAAATTTCAAAAAAAAAAGAAAAATATTTATATATGTGTATATGAAAGTTATTTAAAAATATAAATTTATGAAACAAATTTTTTCATCTTCATTTTCAAAGTGTAAACAGCGAGCCTTGGAACCACTCCAAAAGCATCATGTTGTATATCTCTGTGGCAAGTTATGTGTGAAGTGTGGCAAAGCTGTCAAAAGTCGCCATAAACTTGTGTGACGTGTATCGTATGTGTGTGTGTGTGAAAGTGTGTGCAACTTATGTCCAGTTCCAAATATGCTTGACTTCAAGTTTTTCCACTTTCCTTCAACTTTTCATCCCGTTTTCACTCGGCATAAACAACAACTACAACTACAACTTTTAAATTTATGTTTCACTTGTCTCACCCCTCCCGCAACCGCCGTACGCTGCTTGCCTCTTGACGCCTGCCAACATTTTCTACTTTTAAGTATTTTTTCTAATAACAAAAAATTCGAAAATGAATGACATTTGACTCGCTGGAGAGCAGCGACAGAACACACATGCACGCATGTCATATATACATATGTATGTGTTGGTGTGCGATTATGCTGTTGGTGGTAGTGGTGCTGGTGTTTAACGAAGACTCAAAGTGAAAAATGTCATTGCGACGTCGGGCCCCCCAAGTGCTGCTGCAACTAACTCAACACAACACTTCCACACCGACGACTGACTAATCGGGTACATGGCTGGTGCCCGAAGCTTTGCAGTTACTGCTGCCACATGTCAAAATAAAACTTCAACTAGAAATTGAGGTTATGTTGCTGCGCGCACCATACAAAAACACACACAGACACACATGTACGCCAAGCTTGATGTCCGGTCAGTGTTGTTCGGGGAGTAGGAGAGAGAATGAGTGAGTGAGTGAGAGCGCCACCGTCGTGATAAAGATGGCAAAGCACCCAGCAAAGAAAACTTACATTTTTATAATTTATAAAAAATCATCATCAACGTACGCGTTGTTGTTGGGTTTGTTGTATTTTTTGTTGTTGTTGTTATTTTTGTTTTTATTGTTGTCATTTTTGTTTTTGTTATTGCTTTTAATACTTTTCATTTGTTGTCGTTGTTGTTTTTCTATTAATATTGTTGTTGTTTTGTTGTTGTTATTGCTGTTGTCGTCGTCAGCGCCTCTGTCCTGCTGCCTCCTCGGCACGTTCACTCACTCTTGGCCGTAGCCGTAGCAGCAGCAGCAGAGCTGCCGTCAAAGAATAATAATGAAAAAGTGGAGACGGGGGACTGAAAACTTCTCAAAATCTGTCACAATTCAGGCTTGCTTGTGTTGACCCCTCTCACAGCCGCACAACCGCAGTACAAGAACTTGGAAGCAGGTGGTTGGTATACAGACAACACACACACCCATACACAACAACCAGCAAGCAGATTGAGCGTTTTAGCCAGCATGAAGATGCTGCTTTTCATTGCTGTGATTGTTGTTGTTGTTGCAAGGAAGCACTCTTGGAATTTTCCTATGCAGACGGCCTTTGCGGTTTGCAGTACACACACCCATTGCCACACTTTCTTTTGCTCACACACTAATCTTATGTGTGCTCATACGTGTAAATAAGTGCTTACATAAGTGTACATGTGTGTATGCGTTTGCGTTCGAGTTGTATGTGTTTGTTCGCCTATTTGTTAGAAGCTGTCATAAAGTATGATATAAAATATAAAAATGTGAAAAGAAAATGTGTGTGTGTGTGTATGGTGTAGAGAAGCGATGATAAACTACAACAACAACAACATACACACAATGATTGCAACAACAATAATGTGACTGAATTGCGAGTAGTAAATGTCCTGCATTTTATGTTGATGTCCTTTGAGGATATGTGAAAGTTGAAGCATTCAAGAATTAAACTTAAAACGGACCAGCAGTTTTAGTTTTGGCATCAGCGCTAAAGTCCAGAGACCGTAGGGTATGGCGGCAAAAGACAAAGACGCCGGGATAACGGCAACAATTTAAGTACTGAAGTTTTTGACATCTACGCTTTAGAGTTGTCAATTTTACTCTAGCTGAAAGACAAAACAAAAAAAAACACTGAGATGAAACCACAGCATGAGCGTAAAGATGGCGGTTGTGTGTTGGTTGCCAATTTGCTCTTTGCTTCAGTGCTCACTTAGTTGACCATTTGTAGTAGCTGCAGGTGTAGAGAGAAATGACAGTGGATGGTTGTATACCCTTAATGAAATGTTGGTTTCAATTTATTGCTCTACAGAGAAGTCACTCCAAATTCAGCCTCCTAATCACAGTCTTGCCAAAATTTGAATAGTATTTCGCAGTTTTAGCTTAAAGCTCTGTAACAAACTTTCTAACAAATCTTTAAAAGCTTGCATTTAAGTTATATTAGAATCCTTTCAAAATCAACTGAAAGCCTTTTTATTTATAGACAACCCAAAAGTAAGATAAAAAGTTTCAAAGCTTTGGCTTAGATATCAATACCCAAGCTTTACAACACAGCTTTAAGAGCTTTCATTGAAGCTACAGTAGAGTTCTTTCAAAATCAGCTGAGTTCGGTTAATCACAGTCAAAGTTTATACATAATTTCGCAGCTTTAGCTTAAAGCTCTGCATCAAAGTTTTGAGAGCTTTCGTAAAAACAAATTTATATTTTATTAATAATAATAGTAAATCTATGCCAGTAAAGAAGAAGAAGAATAGTAAATTTTGTATTAAAAATATTTATAGTAATAAGCTTTTTCCACATCTGGAGCTTTCACAGCATTTTTGTTTTTTTTTTTAATCGGTGTATCTGAATTTGCTTTCACCAAACCAAATTTTTTCTAAAATAGTGCTATCTTTCAGAGTCCAATGTTTTTCTAACAAAATTCTCTTAATACGGATTGCTTTTCTTTCTCAATTCTAGTTTTAGAGGAATTTGGTTTCATAACCGCTTTTTATTAATCTAAAAAATAATGTGAGCTTTGAACAAATTATTTTCAAAGCACGAAAAGTACATTTACCTCAGAAAGCTTTCACTTTGGTAAATAAGCTTTCACAGCACTTTTCTGTTTTTCTTCCTAAATTAGTTTTTGTTTAACCAATTCCAAACCGAACTAATTCCAGCGAACTTTTGACAAAAAGCTTTCAACAAAAAAAGCTTTCCTTTCCCAATTTGAGCTTTCAAAGGTGTTTTAGTGTTATAATCACTTTTTTTATTAAACTATAAAGTTAATGTGAACTTTGACTGTCAAATGTAATTTCAACAAAAAACATTTTGAAAAAAGAGCTTTCATTACAAAATAAAAGCTTTCATAGCATTTTTCGTTTTATACGAAATTTTTTCATAATTAAACTTTCTATCCTAAATTCCTCAGTAAAAGTTTTATGTACGAGCTTTCATCACATTCTTGGCTACTCATTTAGATTTGGTCTATCGAAAAAGCTTCATAACCATTTAAGGACTTTAGATATTTTAAAAGTACGAGTCAATTTTAGATGAAAATCTTTTTTGTACTCCTATTTTTATGCGAAGAGCTTTCATTGCACTTTCACATTATTATTTGAGCTTTGGTTAATATCAGAACCTTCTAGATAGGGCTTTAGAACCAAATTATTTACTTTCATACTTATTTTACGCTTTGATACTGAGCTTTTATAGTCAATATATTCAAGTTATTTTCTTAAATGAATTAAAACTTTTTGAACTAAGCTTCTGGTTATGGAACTGTATTTGGTTACTTTTAGCTTTTACTTAGATAAACTTCCATTCAGCTTTTACCTTATTGCCTGCGCTTTAACAATCGAAATTTTACATGAAATTCTTTCTCATCTTTTAAAGCCCCTTGAATTAGGATACAAGTTTGTTTGATTTTATACTGTATTCAGCTTTCATCTTATTGCATGAGCTTTTGTTTGGTAACTCTTTTAACTTTTAATCTGACGACCTTCCATTCTGCTTTCCCTTGTTGCTTGAGCTTTCACAGTTGAGCTTTTACATTCAATTCTTTTATCGGTTTTTATGCTTTTTGAATTAAGAGAAAAAGAAATTTTTTTTTAATTTTTAATTGTTTTTTAAACTTTTTGGATTACGACGCAATTGCGGATGGTTTGAAAACTGTACTTAGCTTTAATTTTGCTGTCCGAGCTTTTTTTTGTTGAGCTCTTATATGATATTGTTTAGCACTTGTTGAACTGAAATACAAGTTCTATTGATTTTAATACTATGTTTGCACTTTTTTAGCTTTTAAACCGACGAGCTTTCATTCAGTTTTCCCTTTGTTGTCTGAGCTTTCGCTGTCGGCTTTTTACATGAATTCCTTTATCGATTTTTAAGCCCTTTTGAATAACTGTGTTCAGCTTTATTTTTACTGCCCGAGCTTTTTTTGTTGAGCTTTTATATGATATTGTTTAGCACTTGTTGAACGAAATACAAATTCTATTGATTTTAAAACTGTACTTAATTTTTTTCTCGGCTATAATTGCGAAAGTGGTGTCTACCTCATTAAAGAAAAAAAATATTTGCGTTTTTTAGCTTTGATCCAAAGAGCTTTCATTCAGATTTCACCTTATTGTCTGAGCTTTCGCAGTGGAATTTTAACACGAAAATTTTTAATTCTTTTTTAGCTTCTTGAACTCAACATATCATAAGCAAAAGCTTTCATTGAGTTTTCATAGTGTAATAAATATATTTTATGATTTATTATATAACTCTTTGTCTCAGTATTTATGATTTTTAATTTTTTATATCGTTAAGCTTTCATTTTGTTACTTGAACTTACACAGTCTAGCTTTCGCACCGAATTCCCTAGCACGTTTTAAGCTCTTTTAGCTAAATATATTGCGACTGTGAAGCTTTCATAATGCCTTTTTTCAAACTTTATACTCGTATATGCCTTCGTTTTATATACGTATAAAGTGGTTTGTTTGTACTTTCCTGAATGTTGTTGCACCATTTTCTTGCTGTACATACATATTTCACTTTTTTGTGTTTTCCACTTCACAATAATGTCAGTCAAGTTGCCCGTGTTGCACACTTATCATCCCAGGTGGCACTTTATAATTTCTTGGCCATTTTTGACGTGCCACTATTTATTTAATTTTTCCACAACACAACTTTGAAGTTTTGCCATGAACTAGACATGACAACTACTATGCGAACAGTCAAAGTTATGGTCACTTCGTAAAAGCGGACTAAAAGCAGGCCACACTTTTGAGCATAGTCAGGGAAAAAGTGGAAGCAAAAAGTTACGCTATTAAGTAATATGTGAGACAAGCGTTGATGCGCTTAAATGGAAGGCAGAGTTTTAAAGAAGAACTATTTGTTGTTGGTGTTTTTGTTTCTTTAAATGTGTTCATATTGTAAAATAGTGCGCGCTATAAACCCCTCCTTTTGTCTTGCACTGTTGTAACTCATTGCACATTGACAGCTGGAAGTAAACATCAACGAGCAGCGGCCGCGGCGGTGGCGGTCGTGAGCGCGCGTAGCAAATAAAAATATCTGCACAGCAATAAACATGAGCATCATTTCATCGCATGCAAATAAAATGTGTTAAAATTTGCGCAGCAACAAAATGTCTATGAAATCAAATAGCGCGGGCGAACGAACGGCAAGGCGCGGTGGTCGCGCGGCCGGTAGCGGTGGCAGGATCGCGCGTACGCAATCATAAAGCAATCACAATTAATGACACGCCCCGACAGCAACATCCCATTGTCAATAGATTTTGCACTCATCGCGCTGGCTATGTCGATTTTGACGCCGCCAATGTCTGATGCTGCACTGATGCCTGCAAATGTATGCGCCGCGGCAGCGTTGTTGTCAGCGCGCAGTGCTACGCTGATCGTACAGAGCGGCAGGCGACGCGTGCTACAATTATACGGGTGTATATTAGTGGCAGCGCCCTCCTCGCATTTGTTGCCAGGCAGCGCAGCAGCTACACATTGGAAGCGCATCGCAAACGATATGACAGCGCGAATGACGCTGGCATCCGCCTGCCGCCAAAATGCCAACTGCCATCTATGCAACGAGCCAACGAGCGAACGCTCGATGTTGGCGAAACACTTTGTATCCGCAAACAAAAAATTTATCGGCGCTCGCACTGAGCGTAAAACTGCGCACAAGCGGGCGTTGAGGTGGCAGGTGACTGCGGCAATTGAGAAATACGTTGCGCGCTGCACTCGACCGACATGCCGCGCCATCAAATCAGCGCGACAAGCGTGCGGTCAGACTGTAGGGAATGCTGGAACGAGCAGTCGCTCCAAACGCATTCATCTGCATGAAGGACGTGTGCACCCGGAGACGTTAGGTGAGACACGCAATGCAAAGTACGAATGATATGACGATCGGGCGGTCGTTTCCGTTTCAATTATTAAGTGCGGCGCAAAATGTGTATGTGGCAACTTGGATGCGCGATAAAAATTGCACAATAAGGTGTTCGCAACAATGTGCCAAGTCAATCGTGCTCTGCGCTACCGCTCTATTGGGTGGGGGTAATTGTATTGGCTGGTGCACGAAGACAAAAGCATAGGCTTCAGCTGTCATTTAGAGCGCGCATATTGTTTGACCTGCTCGCCTGTGATGATATCAATGGAATTTTTATTGAGTATGTACTGACAGTTAATGTCTCGCATTACAGCTAGTTAGTTCAGTTCAAGACGAACATTTAAATATATTTAATGGCTTCTGAAAGTAGTGCAGTTCCAAAAGCTGATAAGCCTTTACGTCTGACACAAGGAATAAGAGTCAATTGAGGAGTCCTCGACCTGACACATAGCTGACGCTACTAGAACTAAATCCAAATTTTAGTCAGCCCTAACCTTCAAAAGGGACGTGTATAAATTTGACAGCTGTCGGATCATTAGCTTGTGAATTATATCATTTTGAATGAAGCAACTTTTGTTATTGTGAACAAATGGGTGAAAAGGAAATTCGCGTGCGGATAAAATATTGCTTTTTGATGGAAAAAAATTCAGTTAAAACAAAAACTTGGTTTTAAGATAAGTTTCAGTACACTATGCCAGGAAAATAAACTATCAAGAATTGATACGTTAAGCTTAGCCGGGGTGAAATGAGCGCCGAAAACGTGGAACGGAGTGGAAGCCCATAAGAGGTTGTTACTGACGAAGAGTCCACAACATGATTTCGGATGACCGTAAAGTTGTTTAAGATAACAGGCACTCTAAAGATATCAATTAAACATCCAAATCATATCATTCACGAATATTTGGCCTTGAAAAAGCTCTGTGCAAATTATTACTCCGGGAGCTCACTTTTGACCAGATACAGCGACGAGTCGATGATTCGATGCAGTGTTTGGAGATGTTCAGGCGAAATACTTGTAAACCCGAATTTTAGCATCGATATGTGACAATGAATGGAACATGGCTACATCATTATACCCCGAATTCCAATTGACGGTCATTCGCGTGGACTTCACACCAGGAACCTGCTCCAAAACGCGGAAAACGAAACAGTCGGCTGGCAAAGTTTGTATTTTTGGATACTCATGGTATAATATTCATCGACTAACTACAAATAGCAAAACGATTAACAGCGACTATTACATTGCGTTATGGGAGTGTTGAAAGGAATCACCGAAACCATCGAAAAACGGCCGCATTAGAAAAAAAAACGGAGGTGATGTTTCAAAAAGGCAATGCACCGTGTCACAAGCCAATGAAAACAATGGCAATAATCCATGTTTCGGCTTCGAATAGCTTCCACATCCACCGTATTCTCAAGATCCGACCCTCAGTGACTATTTCCTGTTCTCAGATCTCAAAAGAATGCTCGCTTAGAAGAAATTATCGCCGAGACTGTGATATGGTATCGAAAAGTTGGATGGTCGCTATAATCAGTGCATCACCCTCGAAAGAAACCGTTTAGCCAGTATTGCACTTCCTCGATCCGGTATACGAATCTCGGATCCATTGATGTAACTTGCGGATGCAACGCATAGCCCGCTTGGCCTATACTTTAAGTCACTAAGAGTCACTCTTCAATTAAAAATAAAAGTTTTTACCTCATAATTGATAGACATACTCTTAAAGCTGTAGACAAAAGCCCTCAAACTTTAAAACTTCCCGAGAGATAGTAACCATAAACATCTTTTCCACTGGGTAGAACTGATTCTTTAGGAGGAACTTCGACTTTAAAAGAAAGACTTCTTGACCTCAAAATTGAAGATATTTTCGGTACAAATAAAATTCTACGCTTACCTTCCGCCTTTACTTGAAATGAGTAATACTTTTAGAAGATTTACTTTGAAGCGGCTCTCTAAAATCCCACAGAGCTCACAGTTCGCAAAGACTTTATAGTAATGTTGCCCAGCCAGTAATTTTTTACAGTTTTAGGAAGCTTTCTCGATTTAGAAAGGTTCCGTTGAGCCATAAGGGGAAGTTGGTGGCAACACAAATATCTGATATTCTCAATTGTCCATGAGGGAGGGATTAGCTGTCCAATTGACTCCTGTCACAAGGTTTTGCTAGTTTAATTAACCTAACCTAAGAATCATCGCAATCTTTAAGGAGGGATTTTCAACAAAATAAGCTGCTTTCATAGCTCTTCCAACTGCTCTGCACCTTGAGACTGCAAAGGCCACTTGAAAAGGGTATTTAGCTTCATTTTTTTTTGGAACTGACAATTTGATTCCATAGAAATAAGTCATAGCTTCACAAAATTTCATTCTTGCCTGTTATTCACCGACGTACACACTTTCTGGTTTTAGGTCTGTTGTGAATTTGTAACTGTACTTTAACCAAGTTTCGACCAACCGAGAAGTCAATTAACTTTACTTTGTTAGTATACAGGAAACTTTCGAGTAACGGAAGAGTATATGAGCCTTAAAATTTAGACTTGGTTGGGTAGATAAACCGTCAGATAAATCAAAGATGCTTTCCTTGCTCTGATATTCTTAGAGAGACGTTGTTCCTTCGTTGGAGTAAATAACAATAAATACTGAAAGAGTATTTACGAATACATCAATCAGCTGGGCAGCAGCACCTTCCCAATTAAAGGAACGAACATTCCAGGTGCATGTCCTTCAATCATAGTCTTTATTTCGTGTTTACGTGGCGGGTCCCAAACCCACCGCACAACTCTGGGGAGGACATGATTCGCCTTCTAACTTTAGCTCGTCTTCAACCGTACACTTTTATGGCCACCCAAAGGATACTTGGTCTAAGACCGAAAGTCGTAAGCTGCATAAGCCATACAAGAATCGTTTTTTGCCACCCCCAAGGAAATAGTCCTCAGAGGACTTCTCTCACTTGCTTGAACTTCCACAAATGGTTTCATCGTCCATCGAATTCGAATTGCAATTACCCATCTGAAGAACAACAAAGTGGCGGGGTCGATGGTTTGCCGACTTAGCTATTCAAATACGGCGGCGAAGAACTGATAAGGAGCACGATTTACATTCTCGTAGAATATGGTCGGACGAAAGCACGCCAGACAATTGAGAAGTAAAGTCCTTCCTCGATGAACAAAGACCAAATTCGATTACACTCATCATCCCCGTCCTGCTATATGGTATAGAGATATACATACACATGACACCTTCTGATGAGTTGGAGTTACGAGTTTTAGAGAGAAAGGTCCTGCGCAAGTTTTAGTTTGAGCTATTCAGTACAGACTTCTGGTTGGCATGGATGCAAAATTTTCAGGAGGAGGTAAATCTGTTAAGACGTTAGCTTAATAAAATATATTTATTTCAGGGTTTAAACCTTGATTCGGCAAAAATTTTCTATCGAGTTAAGGGTTGACAGACTAGTTCAGAGAGGGCATGGTAGTGTGATCCGGGCCGGTAATTTCACAATGAGCCTCCTAAAGTATGTGAACAGACATACACATTATTTTCTCTACTTAATTAAGGGTTCAAGAAGCTTGTAAGTTTATAATTAAGAAGCTTGTTGAATGTATTATATTCTATGAAAGCACTTTTATATAATTTACTTATATCAAAAACCACGTTTCTTTCCTCCTCAATATTGGCTAAGCATACTCAATGCCTTCAACCCACATGTCACAAACAAATATCGACAGTGTTGCCAGTCTGATAAGCCAGCAATGAAAGCGTATATAAAATTCCTCAATTCACAATTTCTTCATTTCGGTCAAAGCAAGTGACAAGTCGTGATGTGTCAGCAATGTTGGCAAACCACTCCATACAACAACAACACATTTTATCGATTGTCCATACAATCTGTAACTACAAAACCGGCAAAGGAATCACTTCAAGTATGTCTTACACGCCACATCATTCGAGGATTTTGCGCCGACTAAAAACCAACCAAACACCCAACAGCCCTTTCTTCAACCCAGTACGATTTCTTTTAGTGTTGCCCATATTTTGTATGCACAGAAGACAGATTGCAATGAACTGAAAGAAGCGAAACAATATAAATATGCGGGAATTCCAATACAAAACCGACGGGCAGTTAGCCAGCCAGCCAGCTAGTCAGTTCGAGGGGGTCCCGCTTACTAGCCAACCATGCAACAAGCCCAAATGGCAGCATATAGACATGCTTGACTCAATATTGTCGCTTGTTTGAAAGAACACCAGCTCAAGAATGTGTGACCCAGCCGTCAAGCCTTGCTCCTGACCCCACCTAATGAAAACAAGGCGACGCAGCCGAAGACTGTTAACTGGTTAGTTACAAAGCAGGACCGTCATACAAACCTACTCACTAATAAAAACAAATGCGGAATATTTACTTCTATTTAAGACTAGTATTTATGCCTTGCTTTTGTTTCGCCTTAGACTTTCTTCACACTTGCTGCCCTTTCATTTTTCCATCGCGCGCTCACTTTTAGTCTTTTCTTTCTGTGTGTGTTATTGTTGTTGCTAGTATTTCCTTGTCCATTTTATTTTTAGTCTCCATACGGCGCAGTCAGCAAATTTTTGCGTGGCAGCCGCATTTGAATTTTATTGCCTCGAACCCGTCAAAGCCGTTTAACGTCGTCAAACGCATCCATCGACAAGATATGTAAATGAAAATACTCTGCTTGCCAGAAAAGCGTTTGACAACTGTTTGAGTGGGGTTAATTCAACGCAAGTCAAACTAGATATATGGTGGGCATCAGCCATGTTGACGGCAATAAGTATGTAGTGCGGTGCTGTATTGTATCGACGACAGAGACTCGGCCGCAAATTATGCATGAAAAGCAAGTATTCAACTTGTCAACTGGTAAATTTTGAGCTGTAAGTGCTTGCTAGCGCTTAAGAAACTACTTTGGTTTGTCAATAGAATTTAATATTTTTTAGGTTTGTTGCGAATTCCTTGAAACATTTGCTGAGTTTTGAAAAGATGTGTTGACAGTTGAGCGAATCTTGATTTGAGTTTGATGATTGCTTTGTGATCCGTCACATTTAATACATATGGAAAGAACACGATGGAGCTTAAAGCTCAGCAATCACGCCGGATCTCCGTATAATGCCTTAGACAGAATTTCGAATAGTCTTGAGATATTTCAAGTTTTAGTAAAATTCATAATAGTTGAAGGTTTTGTTTATCATAGTTAGAATGCTTCGTTTTATGTCAAGTATGCACCGTTTTGTTCGATAACTTGTTGCAATTTTGGAAGTAATTTCGAATGCAGTTTTCATAGAACCCTATTCCCTATATCTAAAAAAACTGTGTATTTTCATAAGCTTTTGTCATGCGCAAAATCACTTGTTATAAACAGAAAACTGTAATCACTTGATGTCAGGTCCATATTATAAGATAGCAGAAAACTCTTCTAAGTGTGATTCTAGAGCTTTTGACTATGTAACTCTCATAGAATCCTCGTCTCTTTGACAAAAACTGTGAAAGTCACAAACTTTTGTCATCTGCAAATTCATTGTCAGATCCAGATCATAAGGTTGATGAAACCCTTTACCTTCATTCTCCTGGAGCATTGGCTAGTCACTCTCGATGGCGTTATCCTGATGGAATATAATTACTCTTCTATTCACAGAAATTGGCCCTTTCTTGTCGTTTGTTTATTTCGATCGTCCCACTCCTCGCGTAATAAATTAATGCAAAGGATGAAAAACTTTCATAAATTGGGCTTCGAATAGCTTCACCTTCCACAAAATCCTCAATAACTGGTCCAAAGTCAATCCTTCCCGTTTTCAGAGCTCAAAAGAATAATCGCTGATGTGAAGTAGTGATAAGGAAGAGTTTGAGTCTGAGGCCTATTTTCAAGCAAAAGAGTACTCGTACTAAAAAATGGAAAAAATATTGTTAAAAGGTTGCCACTTTTTCGCCGTATTAAAAAAATTATCCTCTTCAGAATGCAAATAAAAAATGTCCTAAATGTAAAAGTTATTAAACAGAATAAACCTATTTACTTAAGCTCGAAATATTTCCGGATATAAGTCAATCCGTCCATCCGTTTTTTTTATTCAATATCTTGATTATTTCCTGTACTTGTTCGTTTTACCTATCTACCTGGTATAGTAATATACTATCCTTACTCTTTATACTCAGAACAGGGTATAATAAGTTGGCACGTTGTTTCAAACAACCGGAAGGAAACGTCGGAGACTGTGTCCAAAAAATAAGGTGACATTTGAATTTAAACTGCGCGCGTCGAAGGATTTGGAGAATTGGTTTTTTTTAGGTTGGTAGTACTGTCAGTCACATTTATGTCAAATTTCATGTCAAAATATTCATTATTGTTTGAGATACGTGTCGTTTTGTGAGCTGCTAAAAGTGAGTTTTTCGTTTTTTGCGATGTCGAAATTTGTTGAGCAAAGAATTTGCATTAAATTTTGTTTACGGAATCAATTTTCTGCTGCGGATACAATGAGGATGGTGCAGAAAGCCTTTGGTGATGAGGCTATGTCTAAAAAAAATGTTTACAGGTGGTATAGTGAGTTCCAAGCCGGCCGTGAACGTGTCGAAGACGAAGAGCGTCCAGGGCGACCATCAACCTCAACCGACGAAGCCCACGTTCAACAAATCAAAGATTTGGTGTTGAAAAACCGTCGATTAACAATTAGAGACCTTGCTGATGAAGTTGGCATATCGAAAGGCTCAGCCAATACCATTTTGAAGGATGTTTTGGGCCTCAAGCGCGTCAAATCTCGACTGGTACCGAAAACATTGAATTTTTTGGAAAAAAGGCGTCGCGTTGAAGTGTGTGAAACGATGCTTTCCGACTACCAGGGTGTCATGAAATGCATTACGCAATGCGATGAGACTTGGATCTGTGCTTACGACCCCGAAACAACCGATCAGTCGAGCGAATATCGTGCCAAAAGAGAGCCGAGACCAAAAAAATCGCGCCAAAGTTGCACAAAAATCAAGGTCATGTTGACTGTTTTCTTCGATTATCGTGGTGTTGTGCATTATGAATTCCTTCCAACCGGTCAAACAGTCAACAAGGAATATTATTTGAACGTTATGCATCGTTTGCGTAACGCTAACTGCCTAAAACGGGCGGAATTATGGAAAGACAATTCTTGGTTTTTACACCACGATAATGCACCATCCCATACCGCCCTCGAAATTCGTGATCATTTCGCCAAAAACTCAACCCATATCGTTCCGCAACCACAGTATTCACCTGATCTGACGCCGTGCGACTTCTGGCTATTAAAGTTCAAAAGACCGCTCCGTGGACACCGTTTTTATACGATAGAGGAGATTCAAGCCGCAGCGAAGACGGAACTGAAGGCCATCCCGGAAAGTGACTACAACCAGTCTTTCGAAGATAGGAAAATCCGTTGGCATAAGTGCATTGCATCGCGAAGGAATTTCTTTGAAGGGAATGAAATAAATTTGGAAGAATAAATAAAGAATTTTCAAAATAAATACAATGTCACCTTAGTTTTTGGGCACAGTAAAATCAGTCGAAGTTTTCAGGAATCACGGCCGGTCGTTTAAAACGCTGTAACTCCGTTAGTTTGACCATAATTGACCCAAAACTTGTACACAATATTCTCGACATATTGGTCATTTAGAAAAAAAATGCAAAAAATCCTTACCAACCCTTAAAGTCAATTGTCGGCATAGCCTTCGATGCGCGTAATAATTCACGTTTATTGTCTTCGATTGACTCAAAACGGTTTCCTGGAGCGGCCGTTTGAGTTTGCTCAATGTCCAGAAGATGCACGAAGCTAAATCAGACGAATACTGTAGTTGCGGCACGATATTGCTTGAAAATTTAACGAAAAATTAACGAAGAATCAATGCAGTATGCAGCCATGCATTATTGTGGTGCAAGAACCGAGAGTTGTCGGCCCATAATTCCGACCTCTTATTACGAATAGCTTCGCGTAAACTACGCATAACAGCAAAATGGTATTTCCTGTTGACAGTTTGGCCAGTCGAAAGGAATTCGGAGTGCGCCACACCTCGATGATCGAAGCAAGATGTCAACATAACGTCGTTTTTTCGAATTCGGCTCACATTCGCCACGATATTCGGCCGATTGATCTCTGTTTCCGGGTCTCAAGCATTGATCCAAGACTCATCGCCATTACTAATACGTTTCACGACATCCTGGTAGTCGAAAAGCATTGTTTTACAGACGTTAACGCGCTGCTGAAAAAATTGATTGATTTTGGAACCAATCGTGTTTTCTAAGGCTCAAATGATCTTAAAAAATGGCTTTCACTGATCCTTCCGATATTCCAACGACGACAGTAAGATTGCCGATTCTCAGAATCTTTATTTTATTGACGTGTTGATCATCAGTTGATGTTAATGGCTGTGCTGGACGTGGTTCGTCGTCAATCTGTTCTCGACCTTCTTTGAATAATTTGAACCAATCAAAAGCACTTGCTCGCGACAAACAATTATCACGAAAGCCCTTTCCCGACATTCAGAACGTTTCGGCATCAGAAATTTAATTCCACACACAAAATTTAATGGAACTTCTTCGTTGATTAATTTCACTCATCGTTAAAATCGCCGAATGCACTTTAAGTATTACGGAAAGAGTTAATACTACTAAACACTAATGATTATTTTGTTGTGATATTTTGCCCAGACGTCACTGACAGTCTTACTAACTTAGAAAAATAAAACATTTCGACTATTAAGTTTTCTCGCGAAATGTTATATTGACAAGTCTTACTATTTTTTGCCCACAGTGATATGTATATTATAAAAGTAATACTTTTTTCATAATTAAATATTTCGAAAGTCCAAAATAACCAATTCTGTCATGCCAACATAACCGACATGCCACATCGTGACGTGTCGGTTATCAAATGTCAGTGCGAAATTTTATTACTTAAACAGCGCTAACCATTTTTACTAGTCCGAGTGTTATGAGAACTTAATTTATGACTTTATGCGATGCGACCGAAAATGACAACAAATAATTCAACAACAACAGCAGCAACATAGACGCACAACCCACCCATGGAGGGGACACAGACACAATGAAAAACGTAGTAACAACAACAAGAGCAACAACAACGAATGGGCAAACAGCAAATGCAGCAAATTCTTTGACATTTTTATTGAGCTGTCGTTCGCTTTAAATGCAGCTAAACTGAGCCGAGCGCTAATAACTGCACTTAGGGGCAAGCAGGTGTTTAACAGCGGCAACAACAGCAACAATAACAGCAAAAGACAACTTCATCGCAATCAAGTTTATGTAGAGTTATTAGTAGGACGAGCAGATATACAAATGTATGTGACTATATACATACATATATTTGTGTGAATGTATGTATGTGTGCTTTATATGTATGTATATATGTGTATGTGTGGAAATGGTGGCATTAAAATATTTGTTTGCTTGTAAACTGCAAGCTTGCATATTTATATGTTTTGCATTTCTACGAGACAGAATGACGAACGAGCGCGACAAGTGGACGGACACTTTAACTGCAGTTAGACAGCCTGGCTGGCGCACGGACAGACGACAGCGAGCCAGCCAAGGTAGGTGAACACGGTGGCATAACAACAACAAATACATAAAACTTTACAACAACAACATCAAAGATATATAAATGTCTATCTACAAAAACAAAAAATACAAATGTATAAAAACAACAATAACAATAACAACAAAATGTATATAACTTTACAACAACAACAACAGAACCACATACATCTACATAGCAATAACATATACACATACACATACACATATAACACACATGATATAAAAATACAACAACAACACACCCACATGCATACATACACATATAAGGAGAGAGACAGTCGTGGCAGACACTCAGTCTCGAAATGACAATCGAAAATGAGACGACGTCGATGTCGGTGTGCAGGTTTTTGGCGATGTTGTTGCAATTTTTTGGTTAGTACAGCGGTTAGCGTTCGCAGTAATTGTGGCAATATGCACAGACATATACATACGTATGTATATATTTATATATTTATATTACATTTGTACATTTGTGCATATTATTGTCTGTGTATGCTCTGTGTTGTTGTTGTTGTGTCATAAAAATAAAAGTTATTACAACCCGATGGATTTATGAGTACTTTGTGAAAATTATTAGCGTTGTTGCTCCTTCGTTTGGCTTTGCGACAACAATTGCAAAAATTCCTTTTAAGCAACCAGCCGTCATTGTGATGGGTGAAAGTATAGGTGTGTGAGTGATAATAGTATTGAGTGGTGCATAGTTGCACAACTGGGTTGATATCTACGAAATATATACAAGTATTTATATGTATGTGAAGGAAGTTAATTTACAACAAGTTTTATTGAAGCATATCCTTAGTTATTTCTACGGACGGCTCTCCTCAGTATTTATGGTGTACTAAGAGCCTTGCTGCATATAGCACTGATAGTTATAGCAGAAGGAGTAAGCCCGTCGAACCTACCCCTGGTTCTCCTTTTTTTTCTTCTCACCTTCCCTCTGGGATGAGTGCGATTCGGATTGAAAGGAGACCACTCCCAGAGGTAAAGAGGGGTGAGCTGTTTAAGGAATTGAATAAAGCTTGTGGGAAGGATTAGTGGAGGGCATTTTCCATCAACTCCAGTTTTAGGCTTCCCAACCACTGCGAGGTCTTCCTCGCCATAAGGTTGCAATAAATCTACTGCCCCAGAGCACAGCTTCCTACATAGTGGTGACTATTCTGAGTGCGTTGAATGTGCGCTCAAGACTAGTGAAGAGTAGTCTAGCCCTCTTATCTCAAGCTTCAAGTTACTTAATGTTTAGACTGGTTTAGACAGCTGGACAGAGCGATTCAGGATACTGTAAAGCTAATGAGCTCGCTAGGACAAGTACTTTAGTCTCAATAACTGCGGAATGGCAACGCGTAGGAGCTCCGCTGGCTTCCTGTGGTTTGCTACTAAACCGCTGAACTTGAGACCAATTCAACTATACAGTCGCAAAGTTCTTCTGACCTGAGGCAAGTCGGAAGTAACTCTCCGCTCTCAGAAAAATTCAACTATCAATGGTTGTAGACTAGGTAGAAAAATCTCGATACTTTCTCCTCTACAAAAAAAGCTCGGATATCATACACTTGGATATCCAGGTGAAATAATAAACCCAGAAAAAATACCTTAGCACTGAATAAAATATAGCAACCGAGCAGACCACCAATATGGACTCCAACAAAAAGCAAATATTGGCTGGATAAAAAAAGAATTTCGATATATGGTATGAGTGCCATACGCGTTAACACAAAATATTTTGGACTGAAATTCCATCTGTGAATCGAACCATTTCTGAATCGGTTGCTTTCTGGGGATGAAAAGTGGACTACTTACAGACAATATCAAGAAAAATCGATCAAAGTCGAACCGCAGGTAGCCGGTACAACTGCTCCTTATACTCTTAATTAGGACTTGTACTGTCAACAATAGGATCATCGGAAGCCGCACGGAGCGACCAGCGTTGGCCAATAAGAGAGAAATTGTGTACCATCCAAACAAACCCAAACTACACATACCGATAGTGACACGTCAGAAACTCCAGGACTTTGCTTGGGAGGTTCTTATGCAACCACTCTATAGATGAATACCTGTTCCTGTCTATAGTTACTGATTTTGATGGTGAATAATTCAGCTCAAAAATTGACTGTCCCACTTTTTTACAATTAGTGACAACGGTATGCTGACGTTGAGCAGATCCGTCAGGATCGGGAAAGACCTCTTCGAACCATTCAATAACAAGCGGGACTTCAGACAAGGAGACTCCCTACCGTGTGAATTCCTCAATCTATCTGTCAATCAAACAAACATCACTATTGACAGTCACAACTATAAAATCGTAGATAATGTCATCTATCTTGGCTTGAACAACAACAAAAACGTCAGCTTCGAAATTCAACATATAATATGGTCTTTTAGGCATTGGAAACGGAGATTACTGCATCCGATGGAGCGATGAGATGTATAAGATATACGACGACATTGACATAGTTCAGCGAAATAAGAGACAACGACTACGCTGGCCAGGTTATGTCATCCAAATGGATGAAAACATTCCAACTCTGAGGGTATTGGACGCAGTACCTGCTGGAGGAAGCAGATGAAGAAGGAAAACTCCACTCTGTTGGAAAGACCGGGTGAAAAAGGACGTTTCTACACTTAGAATCTTCATTGTCTACTCCAGTAAAGAAGAAAGAGAAGTGCTTAAAAGGAACTAGGTTAGATGTTTCGTTAGATAGTACGCTCAATAGGTCAATTATGTTGACCATAAGTTGAACAAAGCGCACGAAAGAAAGAAAAGAAAAGAGTACCTCTACTTGGGTCACCCGTTACATATAAAAAATGCTATATTTACCTAAAAATGTTGTCATTCACAATATGTGAATCTCATTACCTCCACAAATGCTTAGATATTTTCTCCAAAGTGAAAACCCTCCTTAACTCCTGTCTATTCTTGAATTAGTGTGTAACTTGCAAAACTCATTTCATTTTATAATGCGTGTCATTTTCTTTTGAAGTTTAAAGCCTGTACCATATTTTAACACACTTTCGCCTCCCCACCATAATCAACACTGATTTGCACGACCGATTACTGCACATGCACCCCCCGGCAACCTACTCACTCGAGCGTCTCCCTCTCTCCCAAACCCACACAGCCACAAACAAACATTGAGGCTCGTAAAGTAACTGCAAATGATAGCCTAGTAGAGCCTATGGAGCAGCTGCAGCTCAGTGTCAGCGCTATGACACTGCGACACTTTGGCGTATAGCGGTGTATTTTGACGGAAATGTGTCATAAATTGCACAGAGCTTTGCGATAAATCGCCAACCAAATGCAAAATTAAGCACCAGCGCCGTGACACGACTCACTGGCCCATCGACCAAGCCGCTTAATGGGCACCAGCAACACCGAACCATATAGCACGATAGTAACAGCAACAACAACTACACCAACAGCGTGGCGTATACAAAATTTATAAAGCATCATAAATATTGTGCGGAGCATTTTGTTTTATTTGCCTCACCATATACCATACACACACATATAAACCAACATACCATATATGATTGTGTACGTATGCTTTTAGTTATTGTTGTTGTTCAGCTTTAATTTTACCACTGAGCAACTATAGGCATGGCGGTATGGTGGTATGACCACCCTCCAGCTAAGGTGCGGCGGCATAAACAGCGCATAAACGACGATGAATAATTGCTGCAGTCTTATTACAACAACAACAACATCACCAACAATTGCAGCAAGCATTTAGCATTAACTATGTTAAAATACATTTTTAGTTGAAAGTTGTTTCGGACGAGTGCGAGTGATACTTGCAGATAATATTTTAGCATGTTCACACACATACACATTAATTTATATGTTACAAGTAGAAAAATATATGTATGCATGCTAGTAAATAATAGTCGTGATTTGCACGTGCACTGATACTGGTTTTGAACATTATTAACCTTTAGGCGATTACTTAATTTTACAACTAGACCGATTTACTGCACAAGGGTTAATGTGGTAGTCTTTTTATTCGCCTTAGTGACAAATAACGGAAGCTTGTGTCGCACAAAAAGATACCCAGGCGGAAAAATTGTAGAAGAATAAGGAAAAAATTTAACTTCGGCTGCCCCGAAGCTATTATAACCTTCACAAATAAAAAGTTTCTATACAAGATTATTCAATGATTTTAATAGTACAATTTATATGACAGCTATATGCTATGGTGATCTTATCTAAACAGTTTTCTCGAAGATTGTATAACCGGCAATAATCCATGCCAAATTTCGTGCCGATATCTGATCAAATAAAAATATTTCCATACAAAAACTTGATTTTGACCGTTCAATTTGTATGACAGCTGTATGATACAGTGGTCCGATCTTAAAAGGTTCTTCGTATATAGTACCCTTGTTTCGAGTAATCATCCATGCCAAATTTTATAGAGATATCTTGTTAAATAAAAAAGTTTTCCTTGCAAGGACGTAATTTTAATCAATCAGTTTGTATGTCAGCTATATGTTATAGTGGTCCAATCTGAATGATTTAGTTGGCGGTTGGGACACCGTTGGACAATAATTCATACCATATTTCCTGACGATATCTGATCAAATGAAAAAGTTTTCTGTACTGAAAATTAAAGTGATCGGTCTCTTTGTAAGAGAGCTGTATGCTATAGTGGTCCAATCTGAACGATTTTGTTGGAGATTATAGCACTTATTTAGGCAATAATTCATGCCAAATTTTGTGACTATATCTTTTCAAATAAAAATCTATTTCCTACAAAAGCTTGCTATTGATCGGCCAGTTTACTATCTATACTACAGTGGTTGGATTTCGGTGGTTATAACACATGAGCGGTTTTTTGGAGAGAATAGAACGTGTGCAAAATTTCAGATAGATATCTCATAAACCTATCACCTCAATTAGGTTAAGAGGGAGGCGGACCTGGCTCAATCTACTCAGCTCGCCAGTCTCATAATTTACTTATACAATTCCTCTTCTATTAGCCAAAGTTGACCTCTTTTGGATGATTATTTCCTTCAGACGTGCGAATCGTTGACAGCACAGGTCCGAATAAAGAGTTTAGTCTTAAGATAGCAGCACGTAGATAAGATAATTCTCAGAAAATCCAATAGGAAAACCTTCCTGACCCTTTATACTAGATTTGTCATCATATGCGCCGACTCACCGTGATTAGACTATGTCCGTTTTTGTATTGACACTATCATAAGTGCATCACTTTGCATCACCAGAGTCCGCTCACTTCAGATATGGATCGATTTGGTTGCGATTTAAAGTCGGTAATGCGGTCCACAAAGTTTTTTGCTTACGTGGTTCCCATATATCGAGGTTCCTTTTGTATTCAGTTAGTATTTTCCCTTTATTGAAACCCATCTTGACGCAGCCACAATACTGTCTATGAAATGTGTTTGGTACGAAGTCTTATGTTTCTAACGTCATATAGCGTAACACGAAGGACCCAGATAAAGACTACTACAGCCATCAATAGGTAAAATAATGTATTTCGTTTTATTTGATCATGTATTTGAATAAAACTACCAAAATTCTTTATGCTTTTCTGCCTTCCGCCGTTCAGAGATTAATTATAATTAATACATTCCATTCTTCTTAGAAAGTCCCACACGATTTAGATTTGGATTAATAAGCAAAATCTTTTGCAAACCTGAGACACCTATCATCTCAATTACGTTAAGAGCTATAAGTTTAAAGAGACCCAAGGACTTCAAATGATTGTTAAAAATACCTCATATTCCAATAAATAATAGGATATGGTCAAGATAGCTCACCTCAATCATACAATTATTTAATATATGCTTAAATATTTGTATCGAAGAAAGAATCGAGGATGCCAGTCCTTTAGAGATCGTCGAGATACATATTTTCGATTTTGAATCCATTTATGTATATTGATTTTCAAACTTTATTGGCCTTTAGCGACGAAAGTGCGTCTACTAAATTGCTTAAATGCCTTGAATGATCTAGAATATTGCATGCGCTACTATTATTACCAGTCCCCAGCACCTAGAAGGTGCTGTTGTCCAACTGACCCACCAATAAGAGCAACTTCCGCGCAAGTTGTTGCCTTGTACGTTCAATACCTACTTCGTATGCCAAACTCTGGGTATTACTTGTATATGAAAAACATCTAAGTTCAGAATGCGATTCTAATAACCTAGTTTTCATAGGCTAGGGCAACTTCCTTTTTCCGTTTGGCTTACTCAAACTTCATTTCAAAATCTTGTATCTTTAATAGGTTGCTAAGATAAATAAGTGTTTTGCATGGTCCCCTAGAGTCCAGAATATCTATTGACATTAAATCTATAGCCTCATTTCCCATGATATATTAGGTTGTCAAAAAAGTCTTGCGGTATTTCGCTAGTTGACGCTGAAAGCGCGTAGTTCTAGTTTTATTCGTCGCATCGGGTCATGCTATACCTTTTTGGAAAGCTCATTTCACGCGCTAACATGTGTTTAATTGATTGTAATACGGAAAATACGGCATATTTTACAGTACTACTACGATAAAGGCAAAAATGCATCTCAAGCCGCCAATAAAATTTGTGCAGTTTATGGACTCGATACAGTTTCCATTTCCACCGCACAACAATGGTTTCAACGTTTTCGTTCTGGTGTAGAGGTGGTCGAAGATGCGCCACGCTCCGGAAGGCCTGTCGTCGAAAATTGCGATAAAACCGCAGGATTGGTCGAAAGAGACCGGCATAGTAGTCAACCGTTATAAACCATTTGAAGAAGCTTGGAGTCACTAAGAAGCTCGATGTATGGGTGCCACACGAATTGATTCAAAAAACATACCGCAATACTTTTTTGACAACCCAATATTTGAGTATATTGATATCTTCGACAAGTTGAAAACTCAATATTGAGTCGAAATGAGTTAAATATTATGATTATTGAGTCATTTGATGCAAATTTTTCACCAGGCTCCGTAGTGAAACTTTCGCTTTTTTCTCTTGTGATATAACTCTTTAAGTTGAGGCCACAATAAATGCAAATAATTTTTACTCGTTGTGGGATCGCATGTCTTTCTATGATGAAATGGCAAACCTTACTGAACAAAAATGTCAAAAGAGCGGGAAAAAATATGACATTATTTGCTATCCTTATTTGTCTACTTTTGTAGCGTCCCTATTGAAAACCCCGTTATAATTATAAGAAATATTAGTATCAGGTTGGCACTACAACCGGATGTTAGTCTCGGCCGCGTCAATGAGCATTCACTAGTCGTTTCTGCGTTATGAACGACAGCACCGGTTGGATATTTCGAGTTTTGCCGAAAATTCATTAAATTGAACTTTCCATTTGAGTTTAGGTCATCCTTTTTTCAGCGGTCACCAGCGAGTTCTGTGTGTTTTGCGACCTAGAGTGTTTTCTTCCAGTCGAGAGACATAATCAAGCCACCGCATCCGCTGAATTTGTATGCGCCTTACTATGTCCAAATCGTCGAAGACCTTTTACAGCTTATTATTTCATAGAATCTGGTATTCCCCTTCTCCCACACGTAAGGGACCAAAAATCATTCGCAGAACTTTTATCTCGAATTCTCCTAAAAAAGTTCACTATGCGTCACTGTCTATGCCTACGCACCATAAAGTAACTCAGTTATTATAAGTGATTTCTAAAGCTTTAATATTCAGTTTAGTAGTTAGGTTTTGGATATAACTAATCGTTAAAGCGCCAATAAAGAAGGAAATAAAGTTAGGTTTTGTAAGGCTCTACTTTTCAATTGCTCAGCTCATAATTGCACCTTTTGACAAGAGTACTTCTCCATTTGATTTCGTGGCTGACGTCGTTGTTTGTATATAGTGTAGTATATACTGGATCCCGGATAAACGAAGTATTTTACTACTCGAAGTTATAGTTGTCAATAGTGAGGTGATATACTTATATTTTCATAGCTTTGTTTGATAACAAGAGGGATTTAGTCTTGCCCTCGTTCACCACCAGACCCATCTGCTTCGATTTATTTTCAAAGCTTGAGAATGGGTCCGTGGACCGTGTTGTTGCGGCCGACATGGATATCATTGGCATTGGCCAATAACTAGTGACCCCTGAAGAATATATTATTATAATACCGTTTTAAATATATCCTTTACAGCATATGAAAGACACTTAACGAAATATTCATTGAAAATATACGAAACTTAGTTTTC
Organism: Bactrocera zonata; assembly: GCA_037783105.1. NCBI lineage: Eukaryota > Metazoa > Arthropoda > Insecta > Diptera > Tephritidae > Bactrocera > Bactrocera zonata. The sequence goes on from JBAWJQ010006022.1 coordinate 311,962, forward strand.
AACATCTTCATCCGACCGTTCGTTATGAACCATCCCTAAAGGGTTTATACTACTGATGTCACATACATATGTATTCGCACATATTTATCTTCGCAGTCGCCTGTCATTACATTTACCTACCTGGCAATGTCATCTAATTAGATTTAACGGTGACTAACCACTTTCATCCCAAGCGGCGGCAAGGCAAAACGCTGCGACTGCACATTAAATGCGTACAGCAAGCAAGCGGTAGTAATTCGTTTATAATGTATGCAACATTGCAGCAGACATGTCGACAATGCCACAGGACATCAGTGTGAAACTTCAAAACAAAAATGAAGCCACCGTAGCGCACAGTAATTCAAGTAACACCCAAGCAAACCCCACACCAACGTGCAGCCAAAAATCGCTGCCGGTCATACCTGCGAAGCAAACTTGTCACTAACCGAAGGATGCGTCGTTTGCACGTTGACATATGTAAAGTGCGGTTTAAATGATGACAAGCGGAAAGGTGAAAGGGGTGGCTGATGCGCGTGGTGGTGAGCGGGCGCGCGAACAAGCAGCTTAGCAATCGACAAATAAACATTACACCAAAACAAACCGCCCAGTTATTGTTACACCACACTCACACACAGCGCCTTCAAGTCAGCCAGCATTTAGCGGCGCCTACAAACAACGCGCGTACACGCCAAATGCTTAGTCAAGCGTAAGGCCAAAGTGGCGAGCGGGTGCGCTACGCGATGGTTATGTCTCAACAAGGCGCAGCGCATAAACCTTTAAACCCATTTCCGGTTTCATTCACACACAGCGATTTGCTTCAGGAGTGAGTGATTGTGCGCGCGATTTGCTATTGCTATTGTTGTTGCTGCTGTTGTCCCGTTTATTTGTGTCGGCTTGCCGTCGACATCTACGTTTACTTCCTTCGGCAATATTGAGTGACAGTTGAGAGTCGCTTGCCGTTGTAATCCCTGTGACGTGTCTGTGACAACCGCACTGACAGTGACAACGCTTTGATGGCTGGTCGGGCGAGTTCACAACTACATACACGCACACACAAACATTCATACCTATATACATATGTTTGCACCCACTCTTTGGAGACTCTTCACCGCGAGCTAAAAGCTCCTGTTGCTTTTGCTTTGCTTACATAGCAGGCGCAGAGTCAGCGCTCTTGCCCCGCGGCCTTGATTTGTCATTTCGTAGAGTTCGAAGCGCTTCTGTTTGTGACTTTTGTCATTTGAATTGCTTTGTTGTGATAAGGAAACAATAATATGCAGTTTTCTCGCTTTGAATATGAATAAAAACTTATTAAGCAGGGATTACAAAAAAAAAAAGTAGCTTTCACTGGCTTGCTTTAGATTTATAGTTTCATGTGTTGAAATCAGCATTTAGAGCTTAATAAAGTCTTTTAAAATAAAATAATATGGTTCCGCTCATATCTGTCATTGTTAATTACTCGATGAAGCTTCTATTTTTTGTGGTAAATGTCTAACTTATACCAGAACTTGGGATCTTGTAGTTTTAATCCGCCTTGAACTTCTTTCTTATTTTTGATTTCGGAAAGGTAATAAACACATCTAATTATAAAAAAATAATATTCCTCCAAACTAAAATTTTGCAATTACAACTGACAACATATAACCGGAACCAGAACCGGAACTAGCAACGTCGTCGAAAATCTCATACAGCTCATCGTTCCATCGAATGCGATATTCGCCGTTGCCAATGCGCAAAGGACCATAAATCTTCCGCAGATACTTTCTCTCGAAAACTCGTACCGTCGACTCATCAGATGTGGTCATCGACTATGCCATGGTGCAGAGGTAGTGGGTTGGAAATAATGAATGACATATAGAGTTTGGTGTTTGTTCGTCAAGAGACGATTTTATTTTTCAATTGCTTACTCAGTCCGAAGACAAGACTTTCTACTTTGGATTTCGAGGCTGACATTATTTTTAGTGTTAATACTGTTTCGAATATAGACGAGATTATCTACCATCTTGAAGTTATTACTGTCAACACGGACGTGGGAGCCAAGTCGCGCGTGCAACGAATGATTGCTTGATAACAGGAAATATTTCGTCATCACCATGTGATGCTTGTTGTGGTGGCCGGTGGAAAAACGTCTTGCCTCGCTTCGCTCTCTAAACAAAAGTACTTTAGCCTCACTGGCAGAATCGCTTGCTAAGTGGGAGTTTTCAACGAAACCATTGCCAGTTGAGTGAAAGCTATTAACAGTTGAGTGAAAACTATTAACAGCTAACTGGCAATGGTTTGTTATATACTCACTAGGGGGTGGTAAAAAGAAATTAGGCGCTGGCCTAAACACCCTCGTCCACTACCAAACTCATTTTGTTCGCTTAGGTTAGTCCAATTCCCTTTCATAACTCCACTAAAGAGACTTGTATTTAAAATTCGAGCTTGGCTCCCAAATTATCATTTATATCTACGGATCTTTAATGATTCCCAGAAAGTTGGAAACGATCCACCATCTACCAAAGCTACAAATAATGTTGTCACTTTTTTCTTAAATATACCAAATACTATTGGAGGCTGGAGGAAATTATTATGTGAGACAAAAATCTTCGTTTTCCGAACACAATCTGCATTTAATGACTTTCTAATCGAATCGAGGTCGAGATCTAGTTTAAAATATTATCAACACACCGACACTGTATAATATCTAGTGACCAGTTCATTTTCCTTCGAGCTCTAAGTATAGAGACAGTGCATTCAAATAATCATTATTAACCAATCCGGAACCCTACATCACTGAACCTGCTCTTGGCGTTTCTTTCCCTGCTCACACATCTGCGGGCGGACCGAGGCCATAAAAGAAGTGGTGCAGCCGCCTTTGCAATTTTGTGGTAAGCTTAAATCGTTTCCTCGATTAGTGAGGATCTAGTGATGCTTTTTAAGGAGTTTCGGAATGAAAAAAGCAGATCTGGTGGTCCTCTTTAAGGAGTTTATGGTCAAAACAAAACATCAACATCTGTTTCAATGAGATCCATTGCTTTGAATCAACGCTACGATTTAAGCTGACCTAACCAATGCTTAGTTATTAGACTGAAGAAATATAAAGAATATTTTCAATTTTCAATAGCCTTGGCTGCTTGTGGTTCGGTCCAAAAAAATAAGCCAACTAATGGTTGTATATTTAGAGTCCCTGCCTTCAAAAGCATCTTCTGGATCATACTTTTCTCGACAAAGGAACAAAGCTGATGGAATATTATTCCTCCCGAGAGTTTCTAAAGTGTCAAGTATAGTCTCATATCGAGGTTTCATGATAATACTCAACCTGGCTTAACAAAATGATTCCTTTATTAGAAAATATGTTAATACAGCTTCCTATCTGGCCCTGGACATTTCTGGGACTTATTCCATAGTTTTTTTGTTGAAATTAAAGGCTGAGTATATCTTCTTCTTTATAATTGGCATAGACACCGCTTACGCGATTATAGCTCTGCCTCTGCTTCCCCCGGCGGATATTGCGTCAAATACTCTTAGAGATGGAGTACTTTTAACTGTTCGGATGATATGACCTAACCATCCGCTGTCTCTTTATTCGGTGAACTATGGCAATGTCGCCGTATATCTCTCTCTGAAACTCGTAACGCCGAATCATATGATGTTGTCATCGTGTATGACTCTGCTCATAGCAAGATTCAATTTCATCGGCGTACTCCAGCAGCTGTACACTCATATAAAAGATTGTGCTTTCTCTATTAAGATTTGCAACTCGAATTCTAAATAGATTGATGAAGTCGCACGTTACGAAGTCTCCTTATCTGGCAGAACGTTTGGTGGTGTTCAACGTCAGCTTAGACAGCCGTATTAGCTTTGCGGGTAGACCAAGTTCAGATGTGAGGCTGTGTCTATAACTTTTAAATATTTCGGCAATCGATGGTTTCTGTTGGCGTAACACAGCAATAGGAAAGCTCGTATTGTAAGAAATATTTTTTTATATGTATATTAATCGCTCTTAACTTATTGGGCTTTCTAATGCCAACCTACCCTTCTTCATATTGGTATCGGCTGCTCTAAGATTGTCAGTGATGGAACTAAGGATTTAATTATACTCCGGCTATAAGATCTGAAAAATTTTTTGAAGTGGTTTCGAAGTCTGAATGTCATTATCATTGCAGAAGCGGTACAATTAATATCTAATTCTATAAAAAAAAGTTATTACAGATTTCGACAAATTTAATTAAAGTACAAATTTGTGCATTTTGATGCCTTCAAATTGGTTCATTAAATTCTAAATAGAGAAACCAGGACATGAAATTGATAACAGGTTGTACCTGCCGAAGATATAAAAGGCATCTCCATATGCGCGGCTGAAACCTCAATGCTGGTAATATGCTCTACGAATAACAAAATCCTCACCCGAAACTGCTAGAAAATATTGGTATAATTACTTAGAATAACTGGAGTTCCTTACATTCATAAGACTTTATGGAAATCATATAGACTCTGCACGCATTTCAGTTGAAAAAGGCTTACACCGGAGAACTTTGCTTAAAATTTCGTTTCTTCAAATCAATGCACTAGAAGGGCCATCGAAATCCGCGTGTGGCACTCAAAATTGCATCACAATTACATATTTATTAGCCCGAAGTTCAATTGTTGCCGAGAAAAGTCAACATCTGTTGCAAAAGTGTGCTACCAGACTGAAAACCTGACTCGTACATTTGTACGAGTATATGTGGGTTCTGTGGGAATCAGTGTGCCGCTAATGTTTTTGAGATGTAAGCAAACACAGACACACACACACACTCGTGAACATAATGATGATGATTTTACCGCTGCTGCTGCCACCTACAACTCCACTTCTTCTTCACCTCCAACCACCACACTGGATGTTGATGCGATTGCGACATGTGAATGCCATTGCAAGGCGACGCGTTGAACAAGTGTTATAAAGCACGTCGGCTCTTAGCATGAAGCTGCGACCCACCCACACGCTCGTCCATTTGGCAATGGTGGCATGCGTTATAAGCCACAATTTTGCTCTACTTTATGAGCGTTACGTGTGAATGGTAACAATGCCAACAGCAGTTTCAACAGTGTTGATTTAATATTGTGCCACCGTTATATGATCCACCACATCCAAATGTTTGGAGTGACAGTTGTCGCTCACAGTGAGATTTTCGCACGAAAGAGGCTCGAGTTGGTCCGAAATGTCTGCCTGTTGCTCGGAATAAATGTGTTTGCAGAGTAAATGTATGTGAATAATTTATATATAAGTACATTATGGTGGTTCTTTATGGTAGAAAAAATAATTACAATTTCCGAATCACACACTTCAAGAAACTTATCAAAAAAATTAAAAGAAAACCGTTAACTTCGGCTAAGCCGAAGCCATAATACCCTTTAGAGGTGCGTTTTTGTAGCATAAAAAGTGGTCCGATCGGCGGTTTCGATAATTTTTGTCCATAAAGGATGTGAATTGACTCAGCTCGTCAAAGCTGATCACTGATTTATATTTTCTAAGGCCTTTTGGGTGTTACAAACATCATGCTACCTTGGTCAGTGTATAAAAAGAACCATAGAAGGTTGAGGTTTACAACTGAAAATATTTTTTGAAGAGGGTTGCCACCTATTTAAAAATTTGTGGTAGAAAACATTACGATGAAAGCACAATATACATATCTACGAGTTTATTAATAAAAAAATTTATAAATTGGAGTTGCCACCTATTTAATTATTTTATTTATGAAAAAAACTTATTAAAATATTGTTATCAAGTCAAAGAGCTTCCAAAAATTCCTCAGGTTTAATGAAAAAACAAAAAAGGTTGCCACCTGAGAAAAATAAATTATTTAATTAAGTTTTCAAAATGTCTTCAATGCTTCCTTCTGGCTGTTACAAATTTCGTGGCTAACTATGTTAAGGGTATATAAAACACTATAAAGGGTTGAAGTTTTTGGCTTACAACTAAAAATATATTATGAATAGGGTTGCCACCTGTATGAAAATTAAAAAAAAAATCATTAAGATAAAATCACAATATAAATATCTTCGAGTATATTAAAAATATATAAAATGGCGTTGCCACCTGTTTAAGATTTTTATTTACATATGTACTATATGCTTTAGTAAAAAAACTTGATATTGATATATAGTCAAAAAGCTTCGAAAATCCCTTAGGTTTAAAAAATTAATTAAAAAAGGTTGCCACCTGAAAAATTTTGTATTTAATAAAATTTAGAAAAAAAATAAATATCATAACTGGACATCAAACAAAACAAGTTGAAGAAAGATTTCTGTAACTGTTAGTTAAAAGATGGGTTGCCACCTGTTTAAGATCTTTATTTATGTACATAAACTTTGGTAAAAAACTTATTGATTTCTAGTCAAAGGGCTTAAAAAAACTTTAGATTTAAGGAATAAAGTAAAAAATCGTTGCCACCTGAAAAAATTGTATTTAATCAAGTTTTTAAAAGAAATAATTTCTGGAGCAGACAGTTTTGAGTTTTTAAAAGTGAGCGCTACCTCCCTACTTTACTCGAAATCGAACCGAGATGTAAACTCATATATTAGGGCTAAGCAATTCCGTTTCAAGTTTTGGATGAAAAATAACTATTTTAATTCTGTTTTAGCCATGTAAATTTGATACTTTTATCTTAAATCGAAACCAAAATTCATGTGTACAAATATTTACTATAATATTACTGAGCAAAATATATTGATAAAATAGTTAATTTAATTTTTAAGGGTCACCCTAACGTATAATCAATTACTTAAACACACACAAATATTTTGAAGCAGTATACTCGTATACCTAATACCCTAACTGTAAAGTCATAAATACTGAACCAAAATTTTTCCGGTGCATTTAAGTACCTCCCTAATGCTCACGTGCTTTAGAGTGTGCTCATACGTGCCGCATTTTGCCATTTTCTTTGAAATGCCACTTTTCTTCATATTAACTTTTTCGTCATTTTGCCAACTTCTTACCCACACCCGGTAATGAAGCCTAGTCTTTGCCATTTTCTATCAACATCACTCGGTTGTCTGCGCTGCTTGTTGGGCTCAAACATCACGCACTCGCATAGTACAATAACATGTCGCAGTCGTCAAATGAATGTTGCACGTCAAATTCTCTGCGTTTTCTACTTTTTTTATCCAATGCCACATGGTATTTTGGGGGTTGGCCAGCGGCGTCGCTGCCAACCTCATCTGTTTCTAGCCGCGACACTTGATTAGTTTTTCCAGATCGACTTGTGTCAATCTGCTTGTTCCGAATGTGCAAAATGGTAATTGTCTATACATGATATTACAGTGGTGGCGGCGGCTGTGTTGGCAGTTGACTGAGATGTTGACGACACTTACGTGGAATCGTGCGGATTGCTGGTGTGAGCGCGGTATGTAACTTAACGAATTCCTGTATTTTGTGCGTGCAGTAATTTTGTGGGATTATTTATGAAACTTTATGACACGGAGACGTGTTGAATATCCAATGGTTGGATGCCATCATGCTGGTGGTCAGAGTTTGTTGTTGTTTGATTTGAAGACAATGGAAATCAGAAATGTGTGGTCTTCAATATTGTTGTGGGTGGTAGTATTATGGATTTCTACTGGTGAATCCATCGAGTTGAAATCAGATTTATAGGAAGCGAGTCACTTTGAAGTATGTCAAAGAACTCAGTGTATTTTGATTTGAACAAGATACTGATAGAACGGCATCAGCTGCTCAAAAATGGGATCTAATCTACAACGTCAGCATAATCTAGATCAAAGTTCAAACAGAGAACAAACGATGTGTGTTATGAATTACAAAAATATAGACCAAGAATCTTAGTATAGTCCAAGAAAAAAGAGGAATTAACCCAGAACACCCACAATATAATTACTTCCGCTTAGCGACCACTAACTGTTATCTGTTCCTCTTTTCTCTTAACTATCTACCAGAGGACATCGTTTCGAATATCCTCGTCTACTAAACTTTACATCCTCCTATTTTATCCATACCTGCTTTTACCGAAGCTAAAACAAAATAAAATAAATAGAAGAGAGGTGCTCAAATTTGGAAGAAACTCTACAGAGTGACTGTATAAAATACGTCCAAACAAGCTCCCGAAGCTTCTCTCGAGTCGCTGTTGAGTGCGGTCCGCCGTCTGTGCTGTCATGGCGAAACAAAATTCCCTTCATGTTGGTTGTGTGGTACACATATGTCGGGCTTCTATTGTAACCAGCCTTATTTAAATGGCTCTATACAGTTTTTTAAATTACTGGATTGAGGAAATCTCAAACTAAACTTTTACTAGCCCGTCGTCGAGATTTGTGGACGCTACGCTGATTCGATGGCAGCTTATCGGCGTGATTATCATATATTATTATTATTAGAAATTTGCCTTTATTGGAGTCTGTCCTCCTGAGAAAGAGTTAGCCCCTACCCAGTAGCCATTTCCTAGTCGGTCTCACTTTTCTGTCCTGACGCGCTCCTTATTGGGTGGAAATCCACATATCGCTCAATCTACACGCCTGTCGACTGGCTTTTCGGTTATGTAGACGTCGTGGCCAGTGGCTGTTCGAATCGCCTCCTCACACCCGCCTCTTCAGTTTGACAAGACAAGGGAGCAATTCTCTGAAGGCTATGGCCGACTGTGAACTGGACGTTGTAAAATAACAGATGAGGCCTACCACCTACAGACTCGAGGAATGAGTACGAGCCTTGGTCTATTAGCATAACTGTGTTAAGACCTTCAGGGGTGTAACAACGATGGAATAGCTACAACAAACTCGCTCTCAATTCCCTGTTCTGTTTGACCAACATCGCCAGTAACGACTCTGTAAACATTACGAAGCGCAATTCGGAGTTATCTTATAGCTCCGGCAGACCTTCCACCATGGTGTGGATAGTTGCAACCTCTTCCACGGAGTTAATTGTCAGCTGGAAGACTCCCATCTCAAACTAAGCCATGTAAATTTTGAACTCCGACCTCCACGAGAGGTATATTAGACCATGAAACCATTGCTGAACACCTCCTCAATTAGGGGTTGTTGCACCGCTGACATGCTCTCTCCGGGTTTGCCAGTGTCGATTATGGTGCAGCTGAAGAAAAGAGTCGCCTCCGTGTTATATCATTTTCATCTCTGTCTCCTCGCTGGTGATTTTCTTCCAGAAAATGATGGTCTATACTGTTCCGTTCAGTCAGTCCCAATCAATAGGCATGATACTTCGCTCTTTTTGAGCATATAATAACCTCGGTAGTTTGCCCGTTTAGCGGCCCCGGAGCGTCTGCGAGTCTTTCGAACATGGTTCCCATCTACTCTCAAAATGGCGGTTGACGAACTTATTCGTTCGCCTGTGAGTTGGGTTGGGGCCTACAGAATCAGTGTCTATACCACAGCTGAAGCTGTGGAGGAATTAACTTTTGCGTGGGTGCCACCTGGAGCATAAGTCCTGAAGTATCGCCTGTCTATGACGTTCCTCGTACATTATTGTGATTTCTCAGTAGAATTTAATAAAACTCACGATGTTATAGGTTCCAATCTGCAACACTCAATTCAGTTATGTAAAAAATCGTTACGCAAACAATCGTCAATTAATCGACTTTATACCAAGTATGGGTATATACAAATAAAGTGTATGGTATTTTGGCGATAATTCATTGAAACTTAACCCGAAAAGCATACCCACTTTATCCTTTATACCCGCATACTTATGTCCCGCAGCAAATATACCTCCTCTTCGGGTATGTCTAGTCGCATCACATCCCATAAGCATAAATATGGTGAAATTATTGTACGAGCTTACAGGGAAATAACAACAAAAACCAACAGCAAAGCACCGTTACTCCACCAAATGTGTACACAAGTGTCCACACGATGGCAGCACACTTCTCGAAATCGAAAAGAGGAAGTAGACGACGAAGCCAAAGCGCGACTAACAAGACTTTCAAGCCAACAGACAAATTCGGCAATGATTTGTGCAACTTCGTGCTAAACACACCGCAGCAACAAAGCCATTGAGTATACTTAAGAGCCAACGCCAAGCCACATAGAGTAAATGCGCGGCGCGGTCTACATGGGTGTGTTAGGTTGATGAAGGCTGTGAGGTACAGAATTCCGGAAAACCCAAGGCATCTTACACCTGTACCGTCATTCGTTGTATGTTGTTGCATTCTGTGTTGTAGCCATATGCATTCCGTGCCGCCGTACATGAATCAAATGTTTGGAAGACGACTGTGACATGGTTTATGAAATCGACGCTGCGATGCCACCAAAAAACCATCGAGACCAACTAAATTCGCCACCAAGGTGCGTTGCGGCACAAACAAACAACAAACCAACAAATGCGTGTAAATCTGCAGAGTTGTAAAACCCCTCGAGTGCTACCAAACGCGTCGTGCACGTACTCGTGCCCCATACAAACGACGGCTTGCAGCGCTTCGGCGGTAATTTGCACAAAATTATGAGACTACCGTGCCGAGGCGGACTTAATGTGCGCACGTGCTAATGGGCTCCAACATTTTGTCAAAAATGAATTGCTGCCTCTATATTTACGCACACACTCAAACATATTTTCAGGAGGATTCGTTATTTGGCTGAGTGCTCATAGAAGTGATGAAGCTTTTGTAATGATAAACTCAATCTCGGCAATAAGGCCAATGACACAGGCTAAGAGGCAAACGAGCAAAAGATGATTGGTCTTAATGCAACTGCGATAGTTTTGAAGACTTTAACAGCGAGGGTAGGAACAATAAGGTTCTTGGCAATATTTTGGAGTTATAAAGTCTTTACTTGGACTTGAAGACCATACTTGACACATATTGAGAAGTTGGATCTCAGAGCGTTAATTTGGTGTTTAATATAGCATGTGCTGGTTAACCACCGACATATCTCTTCGAACAGACATTGAGCTGCATAGTTTAAATATCAGAATCGAGGTCCAGGATTCCAACGAAAACTAGGAAGTGAGATCTTGAGCTCCTAAGACGAACAAAACGTCAGTCTCCAGTTCATATTTAGCATTTAAACATATACTCTTCATTAGGGTTTGTACTTCATTGGTTGAATTAAACTGCAAGATTCAGGCAACACTAATTCCGAAGCGCGCTCTAAAGCTCCTCAGACGAGCCAAACTTCAGTCCTCCATTCTGACCTTTAAGTGTCTACTTTCCGAAACTAATTCCAAAGCGAGCTGTCGATCTCCGCAGTTGTCCCTAATTGCGGTGGTCAGTTCTGGGTTAGCCTTCAAGCGTACGCTGTGACTAATTCCGAAGCCTGCTCTATAGTACCGCAGACAAGCTAAACCTCAGTCCTCAGTACCGTAAAAATTTCCATTAAATTTTTTGTGCGGAATCAATTTTCTGGTGCTGAAACGTTCAGAATGTTGAGAAAGAGCTTCGGTGCTAATTGTTTGTCGCGAATAAGTGTTTTTCGATTGATAAAACTTATTCAAAGAGTGTGGAGAACGCGTCGACGATGAACCTCTTCCCGGACGATCATCAACATCAACTTATGATCAACCCGTCAATAAAATAAAGGAGTTGGTGCTTAAAAGTCAACGATTAACAGTTAGAAATCTCACTAGCATCGTTGAAATATCGGAAAGATCAGTGAAACCCATATTGAAAGATCATTTGGGCCTAAGAAAAGTGTAAGCAAAATCTGTCTGTGAAACAATGCGTCCCGACCACCAGGATGTCCGTTCCCACGACAGTCGGGTCTACGTAATCGGAACGGACCCGGATTTTTATCCGGCCAAAGACTGTCAAGTCCGCAGAATTCTGCCGCTACAACAACTCAGAAAATTTCAGAAAACGTATTATTAGTGGTAATGAGTTTTGGATCTATGCTTACGAACCGGAAACAGACGATCAATCGGCCGAATATCGTGTCAAAGGTAGTAACCCCAACCCGAAAACATCACCTCGAAGTAGGTCAAAAATGAAGGTAATGTTCACAGCTTTCCTCGATTATCGAGGTGTAGTGCACTCCGAATTCCTTCCGACCAACTAAACTGTCAACAAGGAGTACTATTTGACTGTTATGCGTCGTTTGCGCGAAGATATTCGTAAAAAGAGGCCGGAATTATGGACCGACAACTCTTGGTTTTTGTATTACGATAGTGCACCCTCGCATTCTTCATTGATCCTTAGTAAGTTTTTCACCAATTTCAACCAATATCATACCGCAACCATCTTACTCGGCTGATTTTGCTCTGTGTGACTGCTGACTATTCACCAAACTCAAACGAACTATCCGGGGAAATCGTTTTGAGTCAATTGAAGACATTAAAAATGAACATGAAGGTTATTCTGGAAATTGGCTTTATCAACTATCTTGAGAATTGGAATCAGTGATTTTAAAATTATGATCAAAGTCTTACTATTTTTCGCTTAAAGTAATATATACGGGATTTCGTGAACATGTCTTGTCGAATCTCTCGCGTCTCCGTTCGAAAAATGCTGATGGATATTTTGGGTATGAAAAGCGATCTTGCTCGACTCGTCCCAAGAAATCGGTTTTTTTTTCAAAAAGAGTACACGATTGCGACCGATTTTAGAACCCAAAACAGTGTAAATACTATCGATCAACCACCGTATTCACCAGATATTCCTCCGTGTAATTTTTCTTGTTCCCCCAACAGAAATTGCTGCTCCATTAGTCGATCGACGGATAAAACAAAATTCACTGAAAGAGCTGAATTCAGTCAAAAAATGTGCTTATAAAAAGTGTTTCGAGGACTGGAAAAAGCGTTGGCATATGTGTATTACAACTGGTGGGGATTTCTTTGAAGCTGACAAAACGAATATTTATAAATAATTAAATATTTTGCGTTTTATTTACAATTTCCGGGTATATTTTTGTCACAATGTATAAAACTATCGTAGAACAACTTTGTCATGAAAATAAAAATTTTAGGTATTAGAGTCTCGTCTACCCACCTACTACTTATAGTGTACCTTAATTGATCCCCTAAGAGATTTCTTGGTATTTCTTCTATGAGCATTTCGTCTAGACTTAGAATCTACTATATACAATATATGAAAAGAGATTCTGTATTTATTCTGAGTAAACCTTCTTGAAATAACTATACCACTAAGTCTACCAGGAGTGTCAATTAGTTTCAAAGACTAAAAGAATTATCTTATAATGTCCCCAAAATCGACTTAGTTTGGTAATTAGACTATGATACAGGAAAAACAGTGAAATTACCATAACTTCTCGAACACAATATACCAGTTCCATACTAAGCTACCATATAACTAAAACCATATCGAATTCGTTTAAACTAAAATAAAATTTGAAATAAAAAATCAAACTTGGCAAATGTAACAATAATAAAATACTAAACCATATATCTTGAAAAGTTTTCTTTGATAGCCTCCATTGGTGCAGAACTTCTCGTCTCTCCAACAAAGTTTTAAAGCAATTGAGGGAACCACCGCACACTCCTACATAAGCTAGAAAGTGTTCAACTTCAGCAGCCAACGTGTATAGCCTACACTAAACGCGTAGCAACTCAGGGCGCGAGACCCAGGTTATACGATATGCGAGATATGCCATATGTATGTATGTGTAGTGGAGCAGCATCGTCAGCAGCAGCGTTAAAGGTTGTAAAATTTTATTTGACGATGCCATTTTGTATCGATTTCCAACATTTTTCGACGATGAATGCCGCCACAACGCCACATTGCATCTGCCGCCCGACCAAATGGCGGCGCACATTTAACAGCACACATACATACATATGTATGTATATGTACACGAAGGGTATCGAAGTTGCACCAGCAAAGAACTGCTTACAGACATAAAATGCTAACTTATGAGGGCCCAAGACAAGTGCGCCCCACACATCCCTCTGCAGCACCGTTCATCAGCGTCCTTCGAGCGCGCCGCAAATTCGCGCAATGCCACTGACAGACGTACCAAGCACGATTGACGATGTCACAGGACTAACAAGCTGGCATGTAAGTCGTCGGCTGCCATTACCGCGCTATTCTCCTCGCTACCCTGCTGGCTCTTGTACCGCTCCTATCCTCCTCTGCTCTTCATTTAACTCCCGCCAGCCGTCTGCACGTCTTTGTGTGTGTGTGTGTTTGTGAGCACGCCGCTCAAGTTGCTGGCAAGTAAGTGTCGCCAGAGTTGCGAAAAATATAAATTTCAACAAGCATAGGAAAATAATAATAACAATAAAATAAAATTGTACGCGCCAAAGTTTTTCGTGCCCGTACTGCTTTGGCTTCTGCATTGTGAATGCTTCCCGTACGTCTGTGTGCGCTGCCGCCCGCCTTCGGCACTCGCTGCTTGCAACTTTGTAGAACAGTCGTCAAATCAACCTCCGCAACTGGATTGTTCTACGTCGTTAAAAGGAACACACACACACAGACACGTGTATACAGTCAGTCGCCATCGCCGCTGTCGTAACTGTATTTTCTTGCGTCCATCAAAAGCGACATATAAGTCGTCAATTTTGGGTCATGTTTTGCTTTCTCAATAGGAATATCATTCTTAATACACACATTCATACATATGCACTAATACTACAGTGTGTTCGAGGTTGGACGTGAGTACTGAGCTTACGAGGGTATACCAGTGTGAACTTTCTTCTAAGAGCTGATGTTAGTCAAACACTTTTACAATACTAAGACCAGATGCACAAATATTCAAATTTCTTTGACCACAAGTGAGTCCTCACTGGTATAAGAGGTTGATTTGAGTTGTTAGAACTCGTTCACTATTCTTCGTAGAGGGTTCTAAGCACAATAGAGTGTGGTACCATGTTCATTAAAAGCCAAGAAAACTGTCTGTTCCACCACTAAGACTAATTCGAACCACCATGTAGCCCTCGAACGCTTCTACTTGTTCTCTCCAACGCATTTCTAACATTTCTTCCACTTCTGCTACAAAAGAAGAATACAGCAACAAGTAGCTTTTGAACAAAACTAACCCTAACCATTTAAATAATCTGTTTCGGTTGTCAAAACCTGTACTTACCTTCGCAGAACTAAGTTTCCGACTCATGGATAGTAAGGCCTGTTGAGTTATTTAACACTTAGCCAAGGAAAAGACGAAGATCAGGACCGATCGACGAAATGGAGTTTGACATAAAGAAGCTCGGTATAAAATATTGAAGAAAAAACGCAAGTGAGATGACAAGTGCAGCAATCAACAGCTCTCAAAGAGCTGTAGCGCCAAAAGATGACGAAAATTAAGCTTTTAACTCCACAAAATTAAGATCATCTTCAGCCATCTTATTCGGCAATATGAATACACTTCCCTTGACCACGAACATTGTTTCTGTAAACGAATAATATATTCTCCCAGAAGAAGGCGTCGCTGTAGTCCGATTTCGCTCATTGTCACACTGTAACATGAAAATGTTAGAGGATTCTTACCTACCAAATTTAGAAGAAATCGGCAGTGAGGGTCCCGAGATATGTGATTTCACCTAAAAGTGGGCGATGGGCCCATCGCCAATATTTTACCCGAATGCTATATTGTCCTCTCATACTATCTCACAAAAGGATATGTGCTTTAAACCTATTAGAGAGCGGGGCCAGGTCCACTTTTTCAAAAATTTTTCAAACGGGTGCCTCTTACTACCACGATTCCTGGTGCCAAATTAGAGTTTTGTGTCTCAATTTTGATTTGCCTTACTGATCATACAACATTATTGATATCCGCCGTTAACGCTTCCAGATCATTTGCATTATAAAAAATAAAATATATATGTTAACAAGCTCTTTCAAAATTTGATCCAACGTTCCACGTTCGGGTGTAATGAGCTATAGTTATGCTTCTGGGTAAGCAGTTACAGTTGTAGGACTAGACCCAATTTCTAATCTTGTGTCCTCGCCACACACCCTGAAAACGTGAGTTACCCTTGCGTAAGGTTCGGAAGCCAACCCGTTTGTAGCTTCTGGTCACGGCTAAAAGAGAAGAAGCTTCAGCGAACCACTCCGATATATTCGGTTTACGGGTTCGCTTAAGTCTAATAGAAGCCTCTGTTCTCCAAAGGTGCGTCTGCGAGCGGGCGTTGGGTCTTGAAACATGCAGCTCCCTACATAAATGTGTATAAAGCTTTATACTACTCGCTTAAAGAGGTTATGTGCTGGGATTGGGGACCAATCTTAATGAAAAGGGTGAATGAGGACAAGACAAAATATCTGCCGTCCTCAAACAAACAGTCGTCGCACTGTCTCCATTGACAGTCATAACACCAGCAACAATCTTGCCAACAGGTGTTACTTTGAACTGAGTAGGCAATTGAAAAGTAAATCTTCTCTCGACGAATAAAGTCCCAACTCTACATGTTCATCTTCATCCCCGTCCTGTCACATGATGCGGAGGCATGGACAACGGCGAGTGCCACAGAAAATAGAACGAGAAGATGTATGAAATATATCGCGACATTTAAATAGTTCAGCGATTCAAGAGACAATACTCGTACAGCTTTAAAGGTTTCCGATTCAGTACCCGCCGATGGAAGCAAAGGAAGAAGAATACCTCCACCTCGTTGTAGAGGTTAAATGGAGAATGCTATAACTGCGTAAGTGGTGTCTGCATCAGTAAAGAAGAAGAAGAAGAAGTTCCACGTTCTTTGGTTCTACATACGAAATTTCATCTTCTTAGGCGAATTGTTGTTAAATTTTGTGTTTCAAATAAAACCACGGCTCCACAATCTCAGAAATGGTTGCAAAATGTGTTGAAGGATCTACTTTTCCGCGAACATAAGAAACTGAGTAGCACAAAGTATTCAGTAGACGCTGTCAATTTGAACCTTTGTTAAGGAGATAACATCGTAAAAGTAATAAAAACAGTGCTTAAATCAAGATCATCTGGCATCAGAGAGATATTCATATTATACATTTTAGTAAATATTTTGGGTACGCATCGTCTCAATGCTACGTTCGTACCAGAGCACCTGAATCTTTTGCAAAAACAAAGTTCCAACAAAAAAAAAAAAAAACAACAAAAAAAAATTACACCGTAGCTGTGGACTCTACACTCAACAAGTGCACTAATACCGGTGATCAGATGTAGGTTTATGAATTTGATGACGAAACTGCCCAACAGTCTGACGAATGGCGCTCTGGAACTTATATTAAAGGAGCTAATACAGATTTGTGTTAAAATACGTGAAGATATATGTAAGTGCTTTTGTCGGTCAAAAGCTTAGTCCCATGCCTTTCATTCCATTCACCGTTTAACTCCTTTCCATCCAAAATTTGTGTAAATTTTATTAGCTTATCGGAACAGCCCTGTTTGCACTTGCATAAGCGACGTCGCCTGCACAAAGCACAAGCTTTATGACAATCCAATAGTTGGCAGGAGGATGACTTTGTGGCATGCATCGATGCATTTTCAAAAAGCGCATAAAAATGCAGGCGCACATATGCACATATTAGTATATAAGTATATGCTGTTTACATGCATGTGTCTATCTGTAGTTTTATATGTGTGTGTGTGTCTAATAGTATATGTTAGTGCCGCTGCAAGGATCTTTAATTAGTTTTCTTACAATTCACTCAGCCATACCAGCGCTGCAAGTGTATTGTGGGGATATGCACACACATATACATATATGTATATAATATATATGAGCACATAGATATATATATACATATACATATATATAATATATACAAGTGTATCTGTGCATTTCTTTGCCTTTTTGCATTTATTTGTGACGCCATCGTCCATTTATTTCAAATTATAGCGAAAATAATGCAAGTGTAAATTATGTGCACATTACCAGCGCCGCTTCTCCACTCAGCCACACACACACACACACATAAACGTACATACTCATTGCCACATACAGAGCACAATTTCGACTCGCTTTCAACTTATTTTCCCATTACTTTGCTGTTTGTTGGCTCATAATCGTCAATTTGGCCAAGAATCGGCACTTGGAACTGGGTTTTGCTTCGATTGAATTCCGTTTTAGTCATTTGTTGTTGCTACTAGTCTTCTTCAGAGGCCACACCATGGCCTTAGAGCTGTTGCTGCCACTTGCTGTCGGCTGCTGTGTTGCTGCCGCTGCTCGTGAGTGATGTGAATTTGTTTGCTGCAAATTCGACATAAACAAACGTTACGCGACGTTTACCAATGCTCACTCAGCAGCAGTCGCAATTGCTTGCCGGGCTTCTTACTAGCTAGCTTCTTTCGTGCCACCACACTTTACCACCGCCAGCTAGCCGTCTGAGTGAGAGTATTATACTATGGGGCGCTCTGGGATGGGGTGTAAGTAATGTTTGGAGCAATGCTGTCGTTAGATTTTACTATTATCGTATTTTGGCTGTTGTAGTTGTTGTTGTTGTATGTGATGAATATGCAATGAACGTGTACGACGAATGCCAACATTGGGATTTTTCGATTTGCTCACCAATAAGCACTTTTGTTGGTGTGTGTGTGTGTGTGAGCGGGGCGATAAAAGTTTTCACAAATATTTTCTTTTGGCCATAAAGAAGAATCGACCGAAATTATTGCGGCGCATACTTTGTGGCTTGTATCTAATACGTAACGCGTTGTTGTGGCTCAAGCAGTGCTGCCACATTGCGAAGCAGCGCCAGAAAGCAGTAATTGTGTCACATTAAGTGCAGCAAATGGCAAATGAGAGTGGCTAATAACAGTTTAAGTTAATATTTTTAACAAAAATCAGTTTTGTTGTTGCATCTTTTTTTAATTTGAGCAAAGTGAATTAAAGTGTTGCACATAAACTGCAACTTGTGCTGGACATCAACTATTACTTTACTTCAAACTTTTAATTTCCTGTCATTTTTATTTTCCTTTTCAAAAAACTGCCATTTTCGCTTGTCTTATTTTTTTTTTGGTTCCATTCAAAATTTATAACGGTCACCTGCGCCAATGCTGATTACTGCGAGTTCAAACTGCCATATGATTTTGCGCTCAGCTGACTGTGGCAGCAATATTGAATGATGATTGATTTTGCCCGTGTGTAATTTCAACCCTTCCGTAATAGTTACATATACACTCACACACACTCACACATTTGTATACGTGTGCCTGTATGCACCTGTGCTATTATTTTATACTGTCACATTTTTTCTATCGCTTTCGTGTCACCAAAGCGTTTTTGATTTGGCGCATTTTTATGCCATTTCGTTCGCTGCACGCTGTCGTTGGATAGTTGTGATCACAGTGATTTACTGGCGCACAAAATGTGGTTAAAGCAAGAAAAGATGATAACCGACCATTTGATACCTTAAATTGAAGCTCTTCTCACATATCGCATTAATAAATGGATTTATTAAGAGAACTACTTGGTGAGCAGATAATTTCACGTTTTGAGCCGGTCGTTTGGCCACCAAGATCGTGTGATATCACACCGTTAGACTATTACCTGTGTGGATATGTAAAGTCTAAAGTCTATGCGAACAATCCCTCTTCGATTCAGGTCTTAGAGCAAAACATCACGCGTGTCATTGGCCAGTTGCCAGTCGAAAGCTCAAACGAGTCATCGAAAATTGGGCTTAACAGGTGGAGTATCTGAGACGTAGCTGCGACCAACATTTGAAAGAGATAATCTTAAAAAAATAAATGCCAAATAGCGTTCTTTCGAATGATAATAAACATTCCTTATTAAATATGAAGTTTCTGTGTGTGATTCTTTAAAAAAGTAGGGAATCTCGAAATGGATTACCCTTTAGCACCAGTTTGAGCAACCAACTTTAGCAAGAGAACTAGTCAAATAAAAAAATGTCCATACAAGAACTTGCTTTTGATTTATCAGTTTTTATGACATCTATATGATGTAGTACTCCGATTTCGCTGGTTGTGACAAAAAAAAGCAGCTTCTTCAGTAAGAAAGGATGAGTACAAAATTTCAGATAGATATCTCAAAAATTCATATATACAGACAGAAAGTACGTAGACTGCCTTTTTTATAGATTTTAACAGGTCATTGCCCTATTGTCGTCCACGCTGTAAGGCCGAGAATCTTACAGAAGCCATCTGCAGAAGCTGTATGGAAGAAGATGAGTTTGAAACAACCCAACACTTCCTTTTTGACTATCCCACCTTTGGGAGGTCAAAGCTTAAATACTTGGGAGCGCATGCTTTGAAACATCCAAACGAACTGGCGGGGGTGGAAATTAAACGCTTGTGCGACTAAGTGTTTTGCTAATTTATATGTTCGAACACAAGAGGTAGAAAAGATTTCTATGGTTTTACAAAGGATTCCATATAGGAGTCTACATGCGATCTCTCTAGATCAGCTATCCAACTTAACCTAACCTAACCTGTTTAATCCCGAATAGGATAGGCAAGCTACGTATCAACTCAGCTAGTCACGCTGATCATTTATGACTTATGTATATACTTTATAGGGTCTCCAAAGTTTCCTTTCCTTTGATTACCATGATGTGGTTTGCCTTGAATGCATTCCAATAGTCAAGTTTGTGGTCAGAAAATTCGCCAGATGATAATGTGGCTTGACCTTTTAGCCGAATTTAGATTAACTTTTAGATCAAACTAGAAAGAAGAGTCGCCTATATTCGTCGGATTTGGTTCCTTGTGAATTTATTCCCCTTATGAAATGGAAAATTCAATTTCGGGGAACGGGCCATGAGTTTCTTGAAGCTATTTAAAGTCATTCGCTGAAAACAATGAATACTATTCTAGTCGGGGTCGATGAAGAGGAAAGTTGGTGGGGGAATCTTCTGTCGTAAGTTCTGTATCAACTCTTGTTTCAGACCTCCAAACCACGGTTTTTTTTTCAGTAGAAGTGGCAGGCATCAAGGTAGCAGAAGATGTACTTATCCAAAGTGCAGCTTATTTTAGAGAGGTATGCATTCATTTGGCTAGGAGAGCTGCTTTACAGGCCTTGAACTCGCTGACAGTGAGCTCCAAGCTGGTCAAGGAGTGCATGATCTCACTAATATTATCTAGGAGACTGGCCACAGCGGAATCTGTAAAGACGAAGAGTTTACCAGAAATAACAGCTTTACCCAAAATCCGTAAGAATGGGAACGAGTAGGCTTTGACCTGAATCCGAGTATTCGGACGTTGGAGCTATGGGCCTTGCTCATCAAACGTTGGAAAGAAACAGGCCTTATGCGGTTGCGGCATCCTTCTGGTCTAGAGAGGAAAGTGATCTATTGAACTACTATCCCTTGTTAAGCCCCAAAACGATACTTTTTTGAAGGCGATAATTAAGATTTGTGTTAAAATGTGTGAAAAAGTTTGTTTTGTCCAAGTCTCGAATAAATTTGAAATTCAAAATTTTTACTCTACATTTTCACCACTAACGAACCACTGTGCACTATAAAGCAAGGTGATACTATGACGATGACGACGCCGCTGCCATTGCTGATGACGATGTTGAACTGACGGCGATTTATGTTGCCTATGTCGCAAGCTAGTATACCTTAACTGCAGCGGCTAAACATCCATCATGCCCACACATATGCGCCATGGCGAACATACCATACCCAATGCATACACACATACAAACATAAATATATGGACAAACATAAATTGTGAACATATCGATGACGAATCCATCTCCGTCAAGCGCAAATATGCTTTGAATGTGCAATTATTTATAAATAAAATTGCACGTGAGTTGCACGTTGCAGCAACAACAAAAACAATAACGAAGCGAATTGTACGACGAAACTGGCACGAACACACTATCGTGCCAAGGAAAAGATGTATTGTTTCAAAGGAGCATTTCGTTATTGCATATTATTGTTGTTGTTGCCATGTGAAACAACCCTTTTAGCTGGCGGACCGGCAATCAAACATTAAAATGACACTAAACCTGTGACGGTCTCGGCCGCTAACAGCGATTTCGTTGCAATATCGCGTTCGGTCTGTCCGTTCGTTCATTTGTCGCCACGAGGAAATCTCAAATCTATTATCGCAGATTTGCCATTATTTATGATTTGTGCGAAATATCACCGTAAATCAAAGTCAGCCAAGGTGACATAAACTATTGATGGTCTTTCGATAATTTACAGCAACTCTTCTCCGACAACGACACGATGTGTTGCGAGTCGTTAGTGTGCACATCGTAGCCAATAACGAGCATGAGAGAGGCAGCAAATTTATTGCTCCATGATGTCGATAAAAATTGTGTATATAAAGAAATTCGCACAGGTGCTGTTAGTTAGCTCATGTGAATGTCTCAGATGAAGTAAAAATACAACAAAAGCATTTGAAGAAAAGTCATATTGTAAAAGAGAAAAAAAGTGAAAAATATATTACTTATTCCCGCTGGGAGCGGCGTTAATTAAGTTATCGGACGAAGTGTAAGTTCATTTAACTAACGGCAGGGATTTATAGTTCACTAGGCTATTAACACTGTAGGATCAATGCCCGATTTGATTTTTGAAGTTATTTGAATAAGAGTTTAGAAACAATATCTTACCCAGTTTCCTGTTTTACGCTGATTTAAAAAGTTCACGAAGGCAACTTTTTGGTTCAATACTTCGTAATGCCAAGCAAAACTAAGAGAATCACTGAATATGTCGTTGATTTTGAGGCAGTTAGTATCATCTTCTGTTGAGACCCTAATGTAGTAGCAGTACTGTTCTTGGAAAGATTACATGGATTCGAGCAGAGCATAGTTTCACTGTTAAATGATTCCTGGTATTTAGTAATGTACTCTGTAATCGAAAGTACCAGTTCTCAATTGGAAAAGATTTAGATACATCCGAAACCCTTCAGCGAGTTTGGTTAAATGAAAACGGTTCAGATATGGTTGTGTGGTGGAAGAGAGTTTAGTATACTGATTGCTGTATTAAAGAGGGTACTACTAAATTACATATAAGAATAGAAACTTTTTGAAAATTTGGATCTTGACGGGATTGACGGATTGCTTTTTTTTCTGTGATGGCGACCGATATATTTATTCCCAATAGTTTCAATTTAAGCATATTTCGATCATAAACCATATATTATGTAAAATCCGTAACTGACCTTCATGCCTTTGAAACTATGTAATTGGTTGCATTCCTTTGGACAAATTTGGTTTTACAGAAAGTCTGCTTCTCAACACTACATACTCTTCTTGACTACTTTTAAGGCTCTGACCTTTGTCTTCTTCTTCTTTATTGGTGCAGCCACCGCTGATGCTAGCTGAGCTAATAAAAGTATCTCATCCGAGGCTGTTTTCTTATTTTTATTGAGGATGTTTTTTTACGTGATGTGTCCCAAGCGTATCGTACAATACTAGGGAGGGATGTAGCGCCTTCTCACTTTAGCTCGCCTTAAAAAGGATGTTTTTTTGGCAGCCAATACTTGGTCTAAGACCGGAGCTGCTTGAGCCAATGTAAAAAAATCGGTTCTGGTAACTCTCAAGCGATTGGTGTTCAGAGAATTGTCCTCACTTGCATTAGCTTTTACACATGGCTCTATCCTCTTCCCGATCACATGCACATTATTGGCTATCTATTAAGATTGATGAATTTGCAAGCCTTATCCACTTACAAATGTGATTACTAGTTCCTATTAGATGATAACTCCGTTAATGTTTTATTGCTAATAATCCTCTTAACGAGACTATAAGATTTTTAGACATATCCGTACGAAGGTGTTGGTTTAATCTCATAGTTTATAACAGTTTTCAAATGTTGCTAATCAGGAAGAAATATATTTCCACAAATTATTAGCTGCTGTTTGAACAGAGTAGAGAACAAAAAGTATAGAGATTCTCCAGCTTTTGAGTTTAGGCTTATTAACTGTACAGTTACTCTCAAACCGCCAAAGTTTGCCCATACCCACGTACAAAAAATAATAATTCATAGTCTTATCACCATTGAAGTCTCTGCTACGTTGTCAAGCACAGGTATATTTTGTGACTTCTGCTCGACGTCGGTTTTGTTAAAGATGCAAGTCTTTTGTTGCGAGTCTATCAAAGACACTCTTCATACCCAAAACATTAACCAAATAATGTAGAGTCGATCCATAAGAGATGTTAAGATCTTCTCCTGTTTTTCTGATGTTAATATGACTATTTCAAGCACTTTAACATTTACGACGTTATAGAGACCGCTGACAGTAAATTTGAAAAGCTCTCTGCCTCTCGCTTGCGATGCCTTCTTTCCACCTACAATTTCCTCGCCGATATATGGGCAGAGAAGGAGCCTCCAGAGTTCGTTTTGGAAACTCCATGATCCAAGTGATCCTGTATGAAGTCAAGGTCAGTAAGGATTTTTAGGAACCCAGATTCTCTGAGCCTGATAGCAACTTTCCCAGCCATACACCTTCCGACGAATAATATTTTATCAAGATGAGTTTCATTAATGAGTGAAGGGTTTTTCAAAGAATTAGAAAGCAGCTCTTTTAAAGTGGTGACTTTTGAAAGATCGACAAAACTTAGCTAGTGAAAAAGCTATCACACAAACAACAATTCTTCTTTGACAACTAACAGCGACGGAAACATTAGACTCGCACTTGTCTCACAAAATATGGACGGGCGTCTGACGTTTCGCAAATTTCTCACATGCAGACATAAACAAGCAATACAAATTTGAAACCTTCTTTTGCTTAGTTCACCCCACACCACCGAAACACTGATGTAATTTGTCCGTTCACTTGGCATACATTTCTTTCCTTCAGTGTTGTGAATGACGGCGGCAATGGCTTCGGTTGGCAACAATTACAACAACAATTACAGCGACAACTACAACTGCAAAAACAATGTTTGCATTTAATTCAGCCTCGCAATTGCAGATGCAGATGTCTCCATCTGCTGAGGCGAACATGTTGTACAGGTACATTTACATAAATTACTCAACATTCAAGCATGAGTTATGTTGCATGTCCCAATGTAATGTTAGTGTGATATGTCGTTTTCTCACAAGTTGTTGTAACTTTGTTGTAATGTCTTTTATTGCAGTTTGCCAGATTTTTGGTTTATTGCCTGATTGATATCACTGCGTTATTTGTAGCCGTCACATACTTATGTATGTACGCGCGGAGACATTCCGTTACAAAATGGAGAAAGACATACATTTTTCTTGTGGCACAAATATTTTTGGAGAAATTGTCTTTGCACACGAATATTTTTCACACAGTTTTTTCTGTTAAAAATCGACAATATAATTTTTCATATCCGTAAATTTATAATGAGGCTGATAAAGTACAGTTGTGCGGGTTGAAATTTGATTGTGCCCACAAAACATGTGACAAAAGAGTATAATAGTTTTTTTTTTCATGAAATAATCTATCTTCTTCTTTATTGGCTTAGACACCGCTTACCGTGGCTATAGCCGAGCTAACTACAGCGACCCAGTCGTTTCTTCTTTTCGCAATGTGGCGCCAATTGGAGATTTCAGGTCCTTCTCCACCTGGTTTTTCCATCGGAGTAGAGATCTTCCTCTTCCTCTGCTTCTCCCAGCGGGTACTGCGTCGAAAACTTTCAGAGCTGGAGAGTTTTCATCCATTTAAACAAGATGACCTAGAAAGCGCAGCCGCTGTCTCTTCATTCTCTGAACTATGTCTCTATTTATTAAACGCGATATTCGCCGTTGCCAATGTGCAAAGGACCACAACCACAGAACCTTACTCTAGAAAACTCGTAATGTCGACTCATCAGATGTTATTATCTTCCGTGCCTCTGCACAATATAAAAGGACGGGAATAAAGAGTAAATCATAAAGTTTGTTTTTTATTCGTCGATAGGGGACTTTACTTCCTCTGAAGTAGCAACTGTTGCCAATAGTTATTCTGAATTGGATTTATTAGTTCCGAGATAAACGAAATTATCTTACGACCTCGAAGTTATGACTGTCGAGAGTGTTTTGGGAGCCAAGTTGAGTGTTTGTTCGATGACAAGAGTTATTTCGTCTTGCCCTCGTTCACTACCTGATCCACTTAGTGCGCTTCCTTATCCAGTCTAGATAAAGCAGAATGAACGGCGCGGTTGTTGAGTTCAATGATATTAATATCACCGTCGTACGGCTGCAACTGTACAATCTTATAGAAAATTGTACATTCTAAATTTAGCCCTTCACCTCGAATTATTTTCTCCAGCTGTAGATTGAAGAAGTTGCATGATAGGAAATTACGTTGTCTGAAACCTCGTTTGGTATCGAACGATGCTTTTGCTCAACGCCAGCTTACACAGCCGCTGGGGTACTGAAAGCAACATTCCAAAGTTCTCTCTCACTTCGACTTCATACCTAATAACTTGAACCACTGCGTAGTGGAGACTACTCCCATTATCACTTCCCCACGCACAAACCTCCGAAGGATGTATGATGATCAAAGATCAAGAGGAAAGTTGAAGGTGAAATCTTCTGTCGGAAGCTCTTTATCAATTCTTTTTTCAGACCGCCTGACCTCGGATTTCTCAATAGAATTTGCAGCTATTGAGTTGGCAGCAGATGTACTTATCCAAAGTGCAGTTTCTTCACGGAGGTAAGAATTAATTCGGCCAGCAGGGCTGCTCTACAGAGCTTTAACTTGCTGACAGTGAGCTCAAAGCTTGTCAAGCAGTGCATGATCTCACTAAACTTGTTTATGTGACTGGCTTAAGCGAACTGTAAAGCCGAAGAGCTTGCCAGTAATCCATCAGGATGTCCAAAATCCATCAGGATGAGATCAAGTAGATTTTAACTTGAGTTCATGCATTCGGGCGTTGGATCTTAGTAGGGTTCAAAACGCCGCCAATAACATGTGTTCTAACAGAACACTGTCCCATTGACATCCACCCGAAGAAGCTAAAGATTATGAAGGACCGAATTTATCAAAGTTGCAAGGAGAAAGATGGGATGAAAACCCAGTAGACTTATTATATACCACTGTCCAGTTTTGCTAACAAATGTCGAAGCATCTCGGTTGTCATACTTTTTCCGAACCCGGCGAATTGATTTTAGCCACTTCAATAGATTTGTGATAAGCTCCAGACACTTTGTCGATATGCGAGTATCTTTTTGATCTACACCTAGAAGTTCTAGACATCACCATGGACAGGCATCCAAGTAAGGTTACTCGTAGTCTCACCAAATATCAGCCCAGTCCAAATGTAACCTAACTTAACTCACCTGACTCGTATAAATAATACTCATACACACGATTCTCATGATGGCCTTACGGTATTTCTACAAGATACAAGGACCTCATGCTACCTGGAGAGATTTTGTTATCCTTAAGTTGCCTTTGTAATGTTATGTGAACATGTTTCGAACCAAACTGAACTGAAATCAGTACATATGTATTTTGTGCAAGCTTCTATATACCTATTGTACGGATTTACATCTGTTTTTTTTTTTTTTTTGACTTGGAAGTAAAGGGTGATTTTTTAAGAGCTTGATAACTTTTTTTTTAAAAAAAACGCATAAAATTTGCAAAATCTCATCGGTTCTTTATTTGAAACGTTAGATTGGTTCATGACATTTACTTTTTGAAGATAATTTCATTTAAATGTTGACCGCGGCTGCGTCTTAGGTGGTCCATTCGGAAAGTCCAATTTTGGGCAACTTTTTCGAGCATTTCGGCCGGAATAGCCCGAATTTCTTCGGAAATGTTGTCTTCCAAAGCTGGAATAGTTGCTGGCTTATTTCTGTAGACTTTAGACTTGACGTAGCCCCACAAAAAATAGTCTAAAGGCGTTAAATCGCATGATCTTGGTGGCCAACTTACGGGTCCATTTCTTGAGATGAATTGTTGTCCGAAGTTTTCCCTCAAAATGGCCATAGAATCGCGAGCTGTGTGGCATGTAGCGCCACCTTGTTGAAACCACATGTCAACCAAGTTCAGTTCTTCCATTTTTGGCAACAAAAAGTTTGTTAGCATCGAACGATAGCGATCGCCATTCACCGTAACGTTGCGTCCAACAGCATCTTTGAAAAAATACGGTCCAATGATTCCACCAGCGTACAAACCACACCAAACAGTGCATTTTTCGGGATGCATGGGCAGTTCTTGAACGGCTTCTGGTTGCTCTTCACCCCAAATGCGGCAATTTTGCTTATTTACGTAGCCATTCAACCAGAAATGAGCCTCATCGCTCATCGGACGTAAAGCGCGAAACACATTTCGAACCGAACACTGATTTTGGTAATAAAATTCAATGATTTGCAAGCGTTGCTCGTTAGCAAGTCTATTCATGATGAAATGTCAAAGCATACTGAGCATCTTTCTCTTTGACACCATGTCTGAAATCCCACGTGATCTGTCAAATACTAATGCATGAAAATCCTAACCTCAAAAAAATCACCCTTTAGATGTTTTTATAGAATATGCATATTACCTTAAGATATTTAATATCCTCAAGCCGCTTATGGTTTAAATGAAAGACTGATTTTGACTTGCAGCCGACCATAGCACAACCTTACTTTGTAATCTGTTTTTATATTATTTATTCACTTACGGCACTCAGTAGTGTCACCCATCATCATTAGTCCGGCCATCACTGGTCCTGACATTGGCTACAGGCGTCGTCCGCCTTAACATTGTCCAACCAATCTAACCGCCAATTTCTTTTGTTACCGCCAACCGAATAGCGTCTCCCGCTCCTGCAGCGCACAGCGCAATCTGCGCGTCACGCTTATCGTCAGATGTCGCTCACTAATTGATTTTTCTTGTCGCCTGCATTGCCGACGAATTCCATGCTAATCACAGCGCATCGCAGTACAACGCTGCAGAGCGCCAAGCTTTTCCTACCTTTTTGGCAAAGAGATCAAGCGCAGTGATCGCGCAACTCCGATCGAGCGCATGTATGTGCGCATACCCGCACTTTTGCGATCGTCTTGATTGTTCGTTGCAAGCAGACTTCGTGTACACAGCTCAACGACTGCCAGCGTTAACGACAATCAACAGCCAACATGATGGCAACAACTAACAAGCGGCGGTGGCGGCGGCTGCGGCATTCGTAACATGAAATTCGACAAATTTGCAAGCGCAACGAAGGTAAATGTATATCGCGCGCCCATTTCCACCACGCTGACAGGCGACAACTCTTCTGCTCAGCGCAAATGTGTCAAGTGTTGGATTCATAAATTTCCAAACTGCGCTCGGCAACGGCAGCGAGTGAACTTCTCAAGATCGCTATCAAACATGCAGTTCGACATGTAGCTGCCAATAAATTTTCACCTCTCTCCCGCGCGTACTCGTATGCTTACTTTATATGCTTACGTATGCAGATAGTTACCGTTGCTGATTTTGATGTTTGTGTATTTAAGGAAGAGTTGGCGAATGGTGTTACTATCACTTCTCTGACACATTTTCAATTTCTTTTTCCTCAATATAAATCTTTCAATGAGCTCGCGTCAGTGATATATGACCCAAGTATGCTTGAATTTGTACATAAATTTACGCGCTCACTGACGTCAAAAATGAATTGAGGATCATTAATCCGAAAATTTGTAGAGCCTTTTAATGAAAATCTTCAAAGGTAAAATCCATTAGCTTACTTGAATGTCAATAAAATCGAAGGAACTCACTCTGGCGTATGTAGTATGTGGAATCGGTCTTTAAGGTTCGACAGCTACAGTCCTACTATAATACTACTACGAAGCTACCCTTCACAGGTTTGTTTTGATCGGTATCATATCTATATGCTATAGTGTCTCGATTGGAACATTTTCTTCGGAGGTTATACCATTGCCTTGCACAACAATTCATGCCTTTTTTCTTGAAGATACATATCTCGTCTAACACAGAAGTTTTCCATACAAGCACTTGATTCCGATCGTTGAGTTTGTTTAGCAATTATACAAGTTGTGTCAGCCCTCAACATGCTGACAATATTCAGTCTAATTTGTAAAGAGCTCTTACTGAGAAGGCTTTCTTGGATCGATATAAAAAATGTATTGTTGCTTGGTGTCATTAGCCTATATTTCAAACCACTATCAGGTATCTTAAACAATGTTTCTGTTTTTAAGGATCAGCGTATATAGATAATAGTGGCTAGGGATACTCTTCTCAACTTTTCTCATAATATCTACTTGAAACATTTTTTTATAAAGTACAAGTAAATGTGATTCTCCACATAAGAACAATGAACAGCGAAGTGGATCGTAACTACTTTAATAGAAGGCCTCTTAAAAGACCAAGGTAACAACTTCCAAGCCTACGATTACAGCCACCCAAAGCATCTTATTACAAAACGAGGACAGAATTCGATATGTGCCCGACAACTCAAATCTTGCTCCTAGAGACATCAGATTTAATTACCTGGAACAAAGGTACGTTCATCCATTCATCAGCGCTGTTCACATAACCTCAGGTTTTAAAGGTTAAGCAGCAATTTCAAAAATTATTTCATATCTAGCGGTTCGGAGTAGAAAACATGCTCTAAAACTGGTTAGGAGGTTAGTCCATGTTAACTGATTTCAATTTGAAATGAAAATGTCTTCGAAATATCTTAAACTATCTGCTAAAGCGAATACTGCCAATTCCATGTAACTTTCCTAGATGGCTAAAGAAGTGCGAGCCGAGGCCCTTTTGGTCTCAGACCTGAGTTGATTCCAACCCACTTTGTTTCTGACAGCTTCGATGTATGGATCGGGAAGAAGACGACTTTAAATACTAGTGGAGATGTAGACCTGATTTAAAATAGCTTGAGGGGTGGGTTGGGTTAGCTTTAATATGATTTCATAATGGCAGGCTGAAAACTCTAATTCTTGATTTCAAATGAAGATAAAAGTATGGTCAAAAAATCCTAAGCTTTCTGTTAAGAGGGCTTTCTTAGGGTAAGCCCCATATGACTGATGAAGTGAGAGCTAGATCCTTAAATCTTATTCTCTCAAGAGGGGTAAGGTCGATCGTTAGTGCAGAGCTTGAATCCACCTTATCCCTGACAACTTCAGTGTATTGATCGAGATCAGACCGACTTTAAGCGCAATAGGTACAACCCCACCTTTGCAATCTTAATAGGACATGGCGTAAGTTCTGAAAGCTTATAAAATTATGCGACCAAGGAACTCGATTGAGAGGTTTCATATAACAGGGTTTATTAATGTTTTCTTCCTCCCTGTGCGAAAGTCAAAAAATCTGCACATTATTCATGTGTACCACATACAACTTCGAACAAGAAGAATCTAAAGTTAACTTAGAAACACGAAGATACGTGGGTCTCTAATGGTCAAACGTTCCTTGAATATTCACAAAAGTATAAATTTAATTGAGGATGATACTCTAGAAGAATTTTTTAAAAATCTTCGAGTTTAAAAAAGATTAAAAATAATCGAACGAATAGTTCTTTTTTAGTAAAAGGAAGTATCAAAAGCCGGAGTGCGGAACTTTAATCCGCTAAACCTTACCTACTCCCAACTCATGTTACTCCGACAAAACCACCGGATTAGATATTACTTCATGGGAGAGAAAAAGACATATAGGTTTCTTCTGTTGTACGGACTGACTGTGCCTTAATCTATTGTAAGTTTCTTAGTTTTGTCATAATTTGAGCTGACGCTTCACTGACCGCTTTCCATTTATCAGTAGACTGATATATATGTACATATGTGTTGTCAGATTTTCTATACACGTTCCTTGACAAACGTCATCATTAATTTTGAACAGATACTTTCCAAAGAATCCAATGCCTCTCAGTATTAGGGTTAGGTGAAAATTGAGGTCCCCATATCGTCTGTCTATCCACGAGTGAATGTCTGGGATCAGCCTGTAGATTCATCGTCCTTTGGGTGAGGTTTCCCGACTTCTAGACGGCTTTGGAATAGTCACGCGAATTCGTGACGATGTGAAAACGCATGTCGAATTTTGCTTTGTCCAGCTTCAAAAGGAGAGTTCGCTCCCGAAAATCTCCTCTATATCCGTCCCTGGTTACAGAAGACGAAACTGATATTGGTCGATTCGATATCTCAATATAGAATTTTTTTAGATGGTTCACTGTGTGATGTTGTTTGTATTTTTACTGTAATAACTAGCTTAGAGCTCGAGTCATCTTTATTCCAAATTGTAAGTTCTATTCTCTGGAAAAAAATGGTTTTGATAGCTAAGTGTAGTTATACAGTTAGATTCAATTCAATACAATATGAGGATACCTAATAAAATTAGCTTAGCTCTTAGCTTGCTAGTATATTTCATATAAATCAGTTGTCTGTTCGATTCGAAACGTTCCATGATTTAGCTCCTATAAGTAACTTTAAAGTTTTTTGAATTATTAAAAGTTTATTAGATCCACCTTCAATACCCAACAGAAAACAACCCAATTTTCCAAAAGTGTTTAGTTTTTCGTATTTTGGCATATATTCAGCTTATTTTCTTGCCTAAATAAGACACGTGTCTGAATATTATATAAAACAAGCATTCAAACAGAAATTCAGCAGGCTACTATTATATTTATTTGCACGAAAAAATACTGCTTATTTCGTGAAGAAGGAAGGAAAAAATATTCTTCATGTTCACTTATTTTTCATAACTATTCCATCGAGACCATTTCTTTCTAAATCAGTCATTTATTCATATGTCTCCGTATGTATGTAGTTCTGCGTATGCTTCCTCGCCCTATCAACAACTTTTGGCATCAACTTAACTACCTGAATAAATGAAATTTTTTATACTCATTCTTTGTCATTGCTTCAAAATCGATATCCAGTCACATATTCCATCCTTCTATGCACATCCTTTCGTGCGCCACGCTTCGCAAATACATATATATATAGTAGATATATGTATGCATTTATATGAATGTCCGTCAATCTGTTTGCCATCACCCAAAGGATTTTCAATTGAATCTGTCAAACGGCAAATATCACCCTTCAATCAAACTGAAAAACACAATTTCTCATCTTTTGGATGCGACGCGGTCGAGTGGACAATGATGGAACCCGGCATAACCCTCAGTGGACATGAGTGGATATATGAGTGTGACAATCTTCGCTGCGCTGGACAAAGTACTCAAAATGTTAGGGTGTGTGTGCGTGTGTGTGTGTTCAAACACGCTAAGCTGGAAAATATTGTGCGCTATAAAAATTCAGTGGCTACAACGGGTATGATCCACAAAATGTGACGGAAAAAAGGAAATTGGCAAACAAATAGACAGTGTGGCAGACGAACAGACAGTCTACGGCTACGACATTTCAGCGTTCGCTTGGACACGCAAACGTTTTTTGGTGACAAATAAAATATGTGAAGTTTGCGTGAGTGGACAGATCCTTCAATTTTTCATATTTTCAATTTATTTTTATGCCATGCACTCACACGCTCATATTTGTTCGTGTACTATACCAGTACTTGTTTGTTGGTATGAAGGTCTGAGGTTGTATTTTTAGTAAAATTAAAAAAAAAATGTTTTTTTTTAATATTTTAATGAGCAATTTTTCTAGCTTCATGACAAGGCTTCAAGTACAAGACGACATTTCTGATATTCATATTTTGCGTAGTGGTGAATCGATCACATATTTGGTTTAACTCACTTAAAATGGTATAAAAAATTATCAAAACCATTCATAGTTATATATTCTGTCATTCTACATTAGCGTAATAGACTAAAAAAAGAATTCGCTCTAGAACATAGTCGTGAATTGGTTTGAAGAATAAGATAAATATTGCTTTCTCAAGTAAATACAAACAATGCCATTGATTAGGAGAGTCAGCACTGATTTGGATTTATATCCAGCCATGGACTTTCAACCTGGCATCATTCTTCGAAATTACTTTAGAAATGTTTTCTGCCGCTACAACAGCAACGACAACATAGTGTTTCTGGCTGTCTTCACGAGGAGCCTATGAAAGCATTCACCCATTTTCTCAAGAGTGGAACTAGATAGAATCGAGAACTTTCCGTATAACTCATTTTAAATATTACACTCTCCGCCCGCAGTATCTTCTTTAAGGATTACAGTTTTAAGAATGTCTGGTTTCCATCTCTTTGCACGTGATATGAAATCAAGTCCTGAAGATAATAAGGCTGAAGAAGTCATGGGATAGTGTACAATAGAAATTTCCGTCTGTATCGGAAACCATTTTGAGCCCCTCCAAGTTCACAAAATCTTATTTAAAGACAAAGGAAAGCCGCAGAGGCTTCTGAATCAGGCAACAATCGAAAAATATTTACGTATTTTGAAGGTAAAATTACCCCTCTAATTGATATGACTTCAAAGTGGAATTCCAATTGTTGGGCAAGCTTTCGTCCGACCATATTCTACAAAGAAGCTGATGCATGCTTCTTATCAGTTCTTCGCCGCCGAATTTAAATATCTCGGTCGGCAAAAATCGGCCTCCGACGCTTTGTTGTTCTTCAGACGGGTAATTGTTATAGATAGATAGATAAATAATTGAGGAATGCACCGCGACCTTAGGTCTATTGTGCCCTCTCCTAACTCACAGGGACTCACTTAGCCCCAGCATATTGACAAAGTCCAATACCCTGCTGGGTGCTAGTGAGGCGATGTGATCCCTATCCGGAAAAATTAATCCAAGGGCCTTCAACCTGCGTCAAGAGGATAAGCCCATGTTAAATAAATGTCTATTCAACTTGCAGTTGCCGGTGTAAAATGCGACCAGTAGCCTGAGTTTATCCCTTGGGAAGTTAATTATCGATTTAAACCTATTCTGGTTGTACCTCCCAATTAGCAACTTGGCATGTCTCATACTATGCGCTCATTGCCAATGCCTTTCCCTGCCCACTCTTTCTTCCTTATGAAGCAGCTCCTTTAAGGAATAGGTAAGGACCCTTCCCGGTGAATGATTCGGGCCCTACCATATTGGTGGAGGTTGCGGAGCGGGCGAGCTCATCAGCCAGTTCGTTGCCGGCTATACCTCTATGACCAGGCACCCAGATTAGGTGCGATTTGATTTCGTAAGAAGAGATCGCTTTTAGTGCCGCTTGACTATCGCTAAGTATGGTTATTCGCTCATTGCGATAGTTGCGATGGAGGTTTATCTCTATACATCGACTTATGGCAAAGACCTCTGCCTGAAAAATGCTCGGAAAGCTACCCATCGGTATGGAGAGCTTGATGCGGGGACCCGGGATCCCTGCCCCAATTCCCTCCGATGTTTTCGAGCCGTCGGTGTACCACTTCAACGTGCTTTTCCTCAGAATTAGCTCAAGAGTGGAGTCGTCCCACTCATTGCTGTTGCTGTGGGTAGATTCACTGCTCCGCTTCAGTGCAACATTCTTCCGATAAGTGACTATCCACTCTGATAGAAAAGCGCCGATACTAGTCTTAAGCCCACTAATCGATCGTTTAACGCTAGTTTAAAAAATGCTAAACTTCGTTATCAATAGCATCGAGTCACTTTGTCATATTAGGACTAGTAAAGCTGTCAGGGCACAACAGAATCGAAGGTAAAACTGACGGGCTGGCTAGGAAAGGCACCCTAGCCTCGTTATGAGTAAAATGGTAACCAGCCTATGCTCCAGCCGCCTATGCCTTCTACTACTAGATAGCTCAGCTTCGCGGGGATAAGGCTTCCATCATTTTTTCTCAAGATCGTATGTTAGAAATCTAGTGAGGTTTTTGCCTTCAGTATGCGATTCAGTGGGTTCTTTGTTTGCAGTAAGGCTAGCCTCTTCCTGGTTGTGGGCGTACAGCAAGTCAACTGTAGAAGCTGGATGGAAGAAGAAAACTCAACACTTTCTTCTTGAACATTTGGCAGTTCACACCTTCAGATAATCAACCGAGCTGGTGGGAAAAGAAAGTTAAAGTCTAAGGCCACAAGGCGAAGACTTATAAGATCGGAAACTGACCGATCCAAATTTGAAAAACTGTATTTCGGCATAGGTTATTGCCACAAGTAAGGCTATAATCTACAAAGAGATTTTCAGTTCGGACCATTAGATATACTTGTATAGTGTATACTCTAT
Organism: Bactrocera zonata; assembly: GCA_037783105.1. Lineage (NCBI taxonomy): Eukaryota > Metazoa > Arthropoda > Insecta > Diptera > Tephritidae > Bactrocera > Bactrocera zonata. The sequence continues at coordinate 347,648 of JBAWJQ010006022.1, forward strand.
TGAAGAGTACAGTTCAAAATGAAAAGTTTTATTGAAGTTTTACAGTGGTAAGTACCAGAAACTCTAAAACAGTGAAATATTTGAAGTTAGCTACTGCGTGACCTATCTCAATAGGAAGCTTTTTTATGCATTCAGATCAAAATTTGTTTTCTTATACTCTCGATATTTCTTTAATACGATTCTTGTTCAGTCCGAGTTTACTCGTCGTATTAACACATGTACACACAGCCATACTTATGTATATACGAGCACATTATACATACCTGTATATATATATATATATGTATGTATATGCTTGATCCACATTTTTACCAACATCCGCTGGACAACAGCGCTGTATAAAACCGTACGGGGAGGGTGTTTATTATTCCTGTCAGTGTCACCAACATCATCCGAACGGTGACAACAGCTATAAAAACAACAACAACAACAAGAACTAATGTAACGAGGATACACAACACAAATGGGTTCAGCAAGCATAGAGTTGAGACTGACAACAACAACAACAATATTACTAAATACACTTCAAAAGAATAAGTTGACAGCTGACGATGACTTGTCAGGGACAGGAATCTATCCTTTCATACACCTAAATACTTACTCATTCACTCACTCTCAGCTCAGGCGCTCAAGCGCTCAATGATTGTGTGCTCGTCCACCCAAGAAAAACATACAAATATATTTTCCATATACATATATACTTATATATGTGTGAGTTTATGTTGTGAAGAGTAGCCGGTAAGCATTCGCTACTCTCCAGCGCGTCTACTGACTTGGCGCCTCTTGGGGATGCATTGGTGTTCGCCAAACGCTCACCCATCACTACCGTTACCTAAGGGATAATGATTTTGCAATCAAGTGAAAATAATGCACAAAGTAGCGCAGCGTAGATGAGTAAGATGCGAGAGTGTGTGCATGCCATCTTTAACCGTTATTCGCAATGCTCATATAAACTTTCGGTGTTTCGTTTATAAAGTGTTGGATGGATTTAGGATATATTTTTGGGTAGGTGGGGATAAATGAAAGGATTTAGTGGAATAGATATGAATTTTAAAAGGTCAATGAAATAAAAATCAAGCGAAACTTCAAAAAGACTATCTTCATATTTAAGGCATGATGCGCTTATATACAATTCGACAACAAAAATAACTCAAGAGAAACCCACCAACGATCTTTAATCAGCAAATTTCAGAACTCAACTGAGATCGGGACTCTAATCTTTACGGTGTTGTAACTGGTCGATACTTAGTAACTAGGGAAATTTTTAGTTTTGGTACGATATTCTTAGTTATGTTAGTTTAAAAAAAGTAATAGGTAAGAACGCATCTTACTTCGACAATTATGATATTGGACAATTGTAATGCCCAGAACATCTACCACACATAGTATATGGAACAAAAGACCCAGTAGTTACTATAAACTTCGTCGTTAGATCTACTTTTAGAGGTCCGTTTTTTGGAACAACCATAAAAGGGAGTATCCAAGAAATCAATTTCAGTATAATATTGTGAGAAATATTATTCGCATATCTCACAATGGAATCTCATCGGTAATTACGGACCAACAGTTAGCCCTCAAGAAACAAAGTCCTAGACATTCCTACTTATTCAGGCTATCAAAAGATTCACACCTCCATCTTACCACCTATACACAGGGCTTCTCATATTGAAGAGACTACGAAGAAGCGAAACCTGGATTAGGACTCATTAATTCGCACATAATGATCTGGAATAAAGTCGCATTTAATTTTTTTCGGAAACAATCTTTTCGTAATCATCAGCTCTTATCTAATCCGGGCTCAGGCTTCTCCATTCAGAAGAACCATATTATATTTTCCAAGATATACCACACATTCCAATTTTGTATGGATCGAAATGAGGTCAGATCTCCGAAAAATACACTTACTGCCATTCACACTGAAGCCATAAACTCCTTCACCGACTTACTCTCAGTGAAAGGCGTACTTGGAGTAAAACCACCGAGTTGCCTCAAGAATCGAGAGTGATCCTTGCGCAACTTCGTTTTGGATACTGCGGCAGGTTAAACTCCTACTTATTCAGAATCGACCTGACTTATCAAATATATGCTCAGCATACGTATACAACGAACAACTTGGACAACTTATCTGAAGCTTACCACCATAAACGGGCTCTAGATAACAGTTACAGCACCAACAACAAGATTTTGTAAGGGTTTTATTGACCCCTTCAAAGGGATTTCCGAGAATCTAGATTATGTTACGTTTTGAGCCATTTTGTAACTTTTTTTACCACTTCGCCTTAATAGCTACAGGGTATTACTTCGAGGTTTCAAAAAATTTTGAGAGGGGCTAGTCGATTTTTGTTTTAGGAACGAATCAAACTCCATATGGAAGTTTCACAGCAGTGGAGTTACTAACCTTTTTATTCCCATGGCACCCATATATCAAAGGTCGCGGTGCATTCCTCATTTATTAATCTTAATTCCCAGAATAATAAATGGGAGTTTCTGTATATGGTACTTGAAAACGGTCCTAAACAGCAGTCCCCATTTGAAATCATAATTCTCCTCTATATGACTTTCAATTTGGACTTGAAATCAGATAAAAATGGACTACGATTGTTCCCAAGAAGTCATGGTTCATAAGGAGAAGAAATTGCATATAGAAGGCCCTTGCCACATGGTCCAGAATCCAATTTATTGACCTATTTTATAATATAAATAACAATTTCGGCCAAATATGAGTTCAGCATAGACTTCATAAATGCTAATAATGATCAGATATTAAGAAAATTTTCTTGAACGATCCGTAATTCCATACTAAATGTTGTTTAGGCTACACAGCTCTGCATATGATCGATCTCTGGCGTTTAAGGTTTGGTAACCAGGTTATCAGGGGTCTCGCCAGTATTCATTTGTCAGCACAGAGCCGGGATTTGACACAGCGAAAGGTATTTCAAATGCTGTTATATCAGGTAGAAGTAGAACAATATGAGCCGATTTTATTATCAACTCTCTAGTAGTCATCGATATAATATTTCACATTAAACCTTCGGAATTATTGATGCTTTGAGGAATTGCATTCAAGCATCAACACCTTTCAAAGAATTTTGCTCTGCTTAGCGTGCGCACATATTAGATGACGCATGTTTTTCTTTACACCCACCCATCTCCTCAATACCTCACCTATCAAGCTCACTTGTGAACAATATATGTACGAATTAGCAAAAATTGTCATGTCCAGCGTCATTCCCATGACGACAAACTGTCCCAAGAAATCTCGGTTTCGCCTTGAACACACTCGCATTACATATACGTATTTACATCTCTATTTATAGTTTATATGTAGTATGTATGTAAGGGTATTATATTCTGGACAGCAGTAGTTCATCAAGAGTTCACAGCAAATGTTAGTTGTCAATCCGTTGAAGGATCTTTGTTATCTGCTTCGCTGCACATTCGTAGGTATGCGGGTGTGGAAAAAAGGACGACTTGTTGTTTATCGAGCTTCAGGGGGTGAGTAGAAGTACAAATATAGTTTGAGCCAAGGCAAAGACGAAGCAAAGATGAAGAAGAAATTTTAAATACAGAAAAGAAAATCAGTTCATGCACCAAAGCTGAGCGCACAAAAGATGGCAGACACCCCCATCTAAACCCTTGGCCCGCTAAATTACGATGAACGTGCGTTGTAAAGTTTAAACCAACAACAGCAATAAATTAAAGAAATATGTAGATATTTGGTATATTGCCAAAGCATCACTCGTCCATCCATATTATTTTCGTCATCTGTGCTACATTCATTTCGAGCTCATCTGCTATCCGACAACAACAAAAATGGCAATAAGAACAACTAAAACAAGAAAAAGCGTTATTTGGCTGCACCGAAGCTATAATACCCTTCACAAAAAGGAAATTTGTCTATACAAGATCTTAATGCCGATTGTTCAGTTTGTATGGAAGGTATATAGTATAGGAGTTCGATTCGAACAATTTAGTCAACAATTGTAGCACTGTCTCGGACAATAATACATGACTAATTTCTTGACAATATCTCGTAAAAAAAAAGTTTTCCATATAAGCACTTGATTATTAAGGATCAGTTTATATGGCGGCTATATGCTATAGTAAGCTGATCTGAACAATTTCTTCGAAAATCACAACGTAATAATGGACACCAAGTTTCGTAAAGATATCTCGCCAAATAAAAAAGTTTCCTATACAAAGACCTGATTTTGATCGTTCAGTTCATATGGAAGCTATATGCTATAGTGGTCCGATATAGGCGGTTCCGCCAAATTAGCTGCATCTTTGAGAGAATAGTTTAATATTTCGAAAACTGAGAGAATAGTTCGCATATATACAGATGTATTGACAGACGCTCATGACTAAATCGACTCAGCTCGTCACGCTGATCATTTGCTCTCGCATATTCATTCTAAAAGCCCCCTTACGTTTCCTTGTGGATGTTACAAATTTCGTGACAAACTTAATATCATCTGTTGAGGGTATAATCACGGCAATGTGACAAACAACTCGTCCACACTTTTCGTCCTTTATTCTTTGCCAACACTGTTCAAGTGTCTTCAAGTGCACAAAAACGTTTGTAGTTGTTGTTACTGCCGTTTGTTGTTGATAATTTAAAGTATATCTGATATTGTCGCCCTGTTGTGCTTTGTTGTTCGTAACCTTCAGTTCCACCCGCTCAAGCGCAACTGAAATAGAAGTCATCGGTAGACTTTAAGTTCGTTAGTTCATTGCGTCTACGTATTGGTGTATTTGTACATAAAGGAAAGGTGAAATGTTTTAGTACATTTGAGCGTTGGTCCTGAATGGTATAGGAAATTTAAAAAATTACAATTGGCAGGAAAAAAAGTCTAAAATATATAAAAAAAAAAAAATTTGTTCAAAATTTACCAATTTTTTATAAAATATTTTAACAATTACAATAGCACCCATTTTTCGAACATTTTATTTCTTTTTTTGGAAAAGCGTGTCTACCAAACGGCTTTGAAGCTGCATTTAGCAAAGCATATTTTTTGAGGTTAGAAAATTGCTAATTCACGTAAATACGGACTGACTCAAAGTTAAAATTGCTTAGAAATTTAAAACAGTTTTCGTCAGATTCCATTTTATGATTTTAGGCTTATTAAATCATTAATTATAAAATAGAAAAATTTGTCAAAATATTAAATGTTTTATAATATACTTGAAGTTAGTATATATAATATCATACTTATAGATTTCGGAATATTTTAAGATATTTCATAAGAAAGAAAGCCAAACCTGAGTTACTTGTCTCCGTATTAAGGGGGTATTCTAATTTAGAAATCAAATTTTGGGCAGTTTTTTGAGTTTTATTTAAAAAAAAAAACCAAAAATATTTTTACTATCCATTTTTTATGGTGTTTTTATTGAATTATTTTTTTATTTTATCTTAAGAACACAGAAAAAAAATTTACAAAAAAATATTAAAAATTAAACTAATTAGACAGGTGTAAAAAAAATGGCGCATCCCGGTGACATTGATCCTGACTCTCCTGGTGGTCTGAAAAAAAAATCAAAAGAAATTCTTAATCAGTAAGGATGCTGTTATAGTCCCTACCTCAGGGAACACGAAAAAAGTTTTTTTTCATTTTTTACGCTTTTTTTTGAAATTACTGAATTTTTTTAAAACATTAAAAACAAATATTTTGACACGATGCTGGTAGGAACGATAAAGGATTATATAAAGAAGGTTCATACAAATTTTCAAGTAAATCGGTTGTATAGAACTTGAGATAATGCCGGTACCGTGTGGAAAAAAGTAGTTTCGAAAAAAACGCTTTTAAAAAAGTGAGTCTACCTACCTACCGGGCTAGGTACTGCGTCACTAAGGGTCTAAACTTTAAATATATGAAAGAATGATCTAGCCAGTCAAATGTCTCATGCAGCTCATCGTCCCATCGAATGCGATATTCGCCGAAACTAAACGCAAATTTGTATTGGCCACTAAACAGGAGCTCACAAAGGTTTATAGTACATATAGCGGTAACATAATTTTTCCTAACCAGGCATGATGTAGACTTTGCAACTATTTATCATTCCATAATTCGAATATTTCGAATATATGTTGGAGAGCTGCTGTCCCTGTGCGCATTTTTCAGTATATGTCCTTTATTTTCAAATAATAGTGTAAGCCAGAAATCTTTTTTTAATGTTTTTGCTCGAGGTTCTTATTCTTGAAAGACGCTTTTGTATGTCAGAAAGGTTACTTGAACGCTACAAAAAGAAATCGTTTTTGCAACGGTGAAGAAAAATGTATCTATTAAGCTTGTTATTACGACAACCCTAAACGTATCTGGTGGGTTAGGAAAGGCAATTGTTATGATTTCTTTACAAAAGCAGCAACACACTAATTGATAAGGAAATTTATAAGTTTTTTCTTTAGTGCGAAGTACAAACGATACAATTGAGTTCTGAATGTAACATCAATCATGTTGTCTCCACGAGTTCTTTTGCGGGAACGAATTCGTCACCAAATTTCGAGAACTTTTACTACTAAATCAAGTTATATGTTATGAATAGCACCTTCTAGATTGACCTCTTAAGCTTGAAGAGAGTCTGGTTTATTGCTAAAGGCCAATGACTTCAAATAACCCCACAATAAGTAGTCTAATGGTATTAAATCTCAACTTCGTTGAGGCCATTCAATGTTACAATTTCTTGAAATAATCGAGTTTCCAAACTTTTCTCGCAATTATTCGGTTTTAGTACGTGGTGTGTGGCACGCATGCCCAGTTTTGTTAGAACCAGATGATGTCAAGATTAACTTCTTCCAATTACGAGCACAAAAAGTGAGTTATCCCAACAATCACATGTGAAGTTTTCGACAACTTATGTGCACTATTTCATTCGCAAGTTAAAATTATCTGTGATTCTCAACAAGTTAATAATTTTAAGAACATATGCTAAAGCCTTGTGATTCAAAATCAGTTATAAGATATTTCGTATATCAAAAATCAGCCTATATTGTCCATAGCATAACCCATTACAGCCAACATCTCTGCTTTCATTCAAAGTGAAATGAAATTAGAAAATCTTCTCGAAACACTTAAAACGATTCAACACGGTACACATTTATCATTAACCATCTCGTCTATTTCGCTAACCGTACAAACATTTATACATACATACAAAGTACGTATGTCTTGCCGCCCATTAATTTGTAAGTTCACTCGCCTTACCACTAATTTACAAGCGAGCTGACAAGTGACATGCAAAAATCATTGCGACAACTGCCAACACAAGGCATGCATTTCGTGCGAACACTCGCGTTTTTTTCGCCACTTCATTTATTTGTCGCTAGTTTCTATTTAAAATTTTTTTGGCAGCATCTTTTTAATAAAGCGACAGCGTGAATTACTTGCAATTTTGACGATTATGAGTGGCTGATGATGTACCCGCGAGCAGCGACATCTTCAGCTGGCCGTCCATACCGATCGCGTCACACTAGCGAGCGCTGACTCACTTAAAACACGCTGTCGTTGGCTCATAGTCGTTGTCGTCGTCGTTTACATACATACAACGAATGTCGCCAGCCAAATATGCGCCCTCTGCCCCTCAAAGTGGCTTGTCACTCTTGCGGAATGACAGCGAAAATAAAGAAGAAGAATGACACACCACACTCGGATTACTTACCACATTGATTCTTGACGTTTAAGTGCCATGGCAATTTCGGTCTACGTACGACTGACTGACGTTCTGCACTCATATATACACTCAATTATATACACTTGCTCTTATGATTTGTTTGTATGTGTTACATTTTCTTGTGTGTTGGTGTGTGTGTGCATATGCGTAAAAATAATAAAGAAGCCCAATTACATACAGGCACCTGTCAGCAGTTCGTCACTCGTCCATCATACGGATACAACGGCGACAGCATGGCCTAAGTGAAAGCGAGCATATTGGCATTCTAAGTTTTTATACCCAGTATACAAGTGTCGGAAATAAGTACTTTTACCTAGTAAAAAATAAATGTCTGTTGAAAGATTAACTCGTATATATTTGTAAAGCTGTGTTTCTTTATTAATCTAATTTAAAAATAAGTTCTATTACTTCATTTTCGACAGATTAGGTATGCGTCTTCGATTGAACACATTAAACGGCAGAAGGTAAACTCCTAATAGTAGGCAATGTTTTTAAACTATAGAAATGTTTTAATAGTCATTGGTATATTTTGAACGAAACTAGGGCAGCATGGACCGAATATTAATATTAAATAACTAATATACGTATATTAACCAAAGTTTGTCTAGAGATTCCTTAAAAAGCTACTAAAACCTGAACCGAAGATTTGCAATATCTTATTAGCAGGTCTTTTGTAAAATTATTCGCTTTACAACGAAGACTACTTTCATTAACCGAAGAATCGCTGGGTTTCTGTTGAAAATAGATCCTTAAGTGATGAAACTAGTATCTAGGTTAACTAGGAGAAAATAACTTGATATATTATATAAAATATATTACAAATATCCTCCAAAGCGTGACTGGAGATGTGAATATTTCTTTAAAAATGACGCCGGTAAGAACGTAATCTCAACGGCGACCGTTATCGCGTCATCATAACCGAGTACTTGATGCTTGAAATTGCAGCTCGTGATCATTTGGTTTCCACAGGATGGCGCCACTTCTCATACATCGCATTAATCAATGGATTTATTTGACACTTCGCTGAGTAGAAGTTTTTACGTTTCGGGCCACTAAGATCGTTATGATATCACACCGTTAGACTTTTTTCCTGTGGGTATATGTAAAGTCTAAAGTCATTGCGGTCAACCCGTTCGATTCAGACCTCGAAGCAAACCATCACGCGTGTCATTCGGCAGTAACCAGTGAAATGTTCGAACAAATCATTGAAAACTGAACTCAACGGATGGACCATCTGAGTCGTAACCGCCGCCATCATTTGAAAGAAATAATCTTCAAAAAGTGAGTGCCAAAGAATGTTCTTTCGAATTATAATAAACATTCCTCATTAGTTTCATGTTTCTTTGACTTTTCTTAAAAATGAGAGATAACCTCGTAATGGATCAACCTTTTAACTAAATATCTTCAATTTATCATACAACATTACGCTATTTGAACAAGTAAGAAGCTTTACCTTATAATCTGGAGTCTGTGAGTAATAAGTTTTAACTTTTATGACAAAATCTATACTGAGGTATGGTAAAGTGACTATTTCTGAGCCTTCATACACGGTAACCCTCTTTTTGTACTTACTTAAAGTTCTAAAAGAGTCTGAACGTGATTAATTCTATATTTAGCCTATTTGATAGACTTGTTTTTGTTCCACACTCACGCTGGCTCGATTAAATTTCAGAGGAGAGGTAGAACTTTCGACTGACTTTTTGCAGAAATTGGGGCCTTATGTCAGCAACAACATGCAGAATATTTTTTCTGACATCAATCGTCTCGGGCTTATCTTCGAAGACAGGCGACTTCACATTACCCCAGTGGTGTTAAATAGTACGATTTTGAATATCACGCCGCAGACCCACGACGAGAGTTAAAACGCTCATAGAAAGTTTCCTTCAAAAAATTGATTCTTTCATGGGCTGTATGAGATGTTTCGCCCTCTTTTTGAAACCAAAGGTCGTCTATATTAACAGCCTTCAAATCAGACACGAAAAAAATTATCAATCATGGCTCTATAGCGTTCTTCATTGACTGTAACATTATGGTCGGCTTCTTCTTTGAAGAAATATGAACTAGTGATTTCCTCTTCGCATGAAGCACACCAAACAGTGAATTTTGAGAATATAAAAGCGTCTAAAAGAACTAAAATTGAGGTTCATTGCAGAACGTGCGTGTGTCTTTCTTGGTGGTCGCTAAGATTTAACTCTTGTACCAGTTGGATTTTGGAAGCTTGCAAGCATGCTTGACTTCTTCTGAAAGTTTCAGAGCAGTGGATCTTCTAACTTTTTTGTTCCCAGAATAATAAATGGGAGGCTCTGTATGTTGTACATGCATATTTTCGGACAAAGACTTCGGTTCAACAAATGACTAAATTGATCGGATATTGAATAAATTTTTTTGAATTATCGATGGCTCCAAAGGAAATGCTGTTTCTGTTACACAGCTCTGAGTACGATCGATCTCAGGTATCAAACTAAAGAACATTTCTTTCAAATTTTATAAAAAAAAAATTGCGCGAAAGGATATTTAGCTAAAAATTAGAAGCAAATGACCATACTTTAAAAGACTGTAGCTCAAAAACTTTTTGAGGTATCGATTTAAGTATGTCATTTCTATAGGTATAATCAAACGAAAAATGGAATTTTTTTTAAGTTCATACTGTGTGTCGCTTAAGATGTTGTATTTATAATGGTGTATCAGCGTTTCAAAGCATAAAAAGATATTGCTAAACTCGCTGCCAAGCTGCATTGGGAACCATCGCATCGTATTCTCATTAAAACACCCTTTAAATTATACCCTCATATTTTACTTAACCCCTCATTTTGAAAAGCCCTTTATATGTGCATGTATTGCTGCAATCATATAAAACTCCCAACCTAACCTCTCTTTCTCATACTCCTTGCAATCGTGCAACAAGAGCAGCAACGTATTGTACGTAGTAAATCAATCAACGCTGTAAACCAACATTTCTGCCACAGCTCATCAGACACCCTAGCCTTACTTCCCTACACATTCCCACTTTACCAAGATATCGAATCAAACGACAACAACAAAAGCAACAAACGCTCACATAGCGATTTGTTGCAATTGCATACATCAGTACATATTTGCCATGAGTTGCAAATTTCGCCCCCTAACACGCCCACAGACGCCATCAAACACATACAAACACACACAGACGCACACGTCCACTTAGTCAGACGGACGCCCAGTGCATTCAGCATGATTGAAAACTGATGGCATGCATTTCTAGATTTTTTCGCATCATCATAAAACTGACAAGTGAATGAAGATATTTCCGCCCAGACACGACTGACTACACATTTTACGCTGTGTCGCTACAAATTTCTTCCTACACAAGCGTCATTTGAATTTAATTTGCTATGTGGATCGCAGCAGCCGTTCAGCGTTACGACGCTTGACGTTGCGTCACGTCACATTGCCTTGTGTTGCGTGGCGTCGCGTCGCGTCGCGTCGCTTCACCACATCACTACTCATCACTTTCATTTCAACAAGCGAATTCATTTCGCAATGCAAGTGCAACCGGAAATTTATGTTAGTGCAAATATGTGCGAATACATGCAGCCACTACACTTCGATGGAAATGTTAAAATCGGCAAAGTGTCGACAATATTCTTAGAAATATGTTAATGTGCGCGCGCTTGAGCATTTCGTGTTGACTTCAATTAAGTATTGATAAATTGCGATATGCGAATTTTGAAGCAGAAAAAATTAGTTTGAGATTAGTTCATAGTATTTAAGCGCAAAATATTCTCAACTAAAATTCGAATATGGACTTTTCAGTCCGGGATTAATTATATATTCTTGGCATTTAATAGTTTATCGGAGCAGGTGAAAAATTTAATGGTTAGAATCATTTCTGAATAAACATTAGTGAGCACAACAAGTCGCCAGAATGCGATAGAATAAAGGCTGTAACTGGGAAAGGGTCCCCAGAAGACACGGCAGAACTCCTGCTTCCAATTTTCGATACAATTTGGGTAGTAAAGTAGATGATTGAGGGTGTTATGGTTGTTCTTCCAAAGACAGTCGACATTAAGCAACGTAAAAACTATCGCGGTGTTCGCCAAGGGTCCTAACTTTTGCCGATTCTTTCCTTTGTTGTTATCGCTGACATTGTACACAAATCGATAAATGGTAAGAGCAGAGGCATCTGCTCACTATTTACCTAACGTCTTGAAGTTATCGCGTATCTAGACGATATTTGCTTATTGTCTGCGAAACACTTTGTTAGGCAATAAAAACTTAACGGTTTGAAAATCGACATCAAAAAATAAATTTTTTTTGGCCAAAATTGGCAATTTCTGAACGATTGCTTTTTCAAGGACAGCATAGATCCGAATTATGAGTTTGCAGATGAACGGAACCTTACTGAACGTCTGTAAGCCCACCGGCGATTACTGAATCGAAAAGCTTGAGTGCTCTCTTCCAGCGGGAAATCATGACCTAGCCAGCGCAACCGATTCGCTGAAGTCACCCTGTAACTCGTAAGCTCATCGTTCCATCCACTGCAGTACTAGCCATTGCCAATGCGCAAAGGACCATAAATCTTCCGCAAAATTTTTCTCTCGAACACTCTTAATGCAGACTGAGCAGATGATGTCATTGTCCATGCCTCCGCACCACATATGATGAGGGGCTGTAAAGTTTGGTCTTTAATCGCCTGGAGAGGACTTGATTTGAGAGCACTGATGTTGTTGTTAGTGGTGATGCAGGTCCAAACATATCCGGTCTGGAGAAAGCTAAGAGCTCAATGCAACTGTACAGTCTAATGGAAGAATGTACTTTCTCCATTTAACTCTGCAGCTCGTATTATCTTCTCCAGTAATAAATTGCAGAAATCACACAGTAGGAAGTCCCCTTGCCTGAAACCTCGCTTTGAATCAAACGGCTCCGAGAGGTTCTTTCTGATCCTTATGGAGCTTTTGGTGTTGTTTAACATCAGCCATATTAGCTTTGCGGGTATACCAAGTTCAGAAAAATAGACAGTTCCTTTTCGTGTTTTCGAAGGTGGCTTAAAATGGACTAAGAGGTGGGGTGTGCCGATCTTCCTTTCACGTGTCTTTTCAAAAATTTGGCGCAAATCTGATCGCTGTTTGATTTTCTAGGTCTAAGGCTGCACTGATAAGGTTCAATCAATTTGTTGACGATGAGCTTCAGTCTTTCCCACACTACGCTCGATAAGACCTTATACTATATGCGATTTTAAGGAGGCTTATCCCACGGTAATTGGCGCAGATTGTGGGGTCCCCTTTTTGTGCATTGGGTGTTTGCTATACATGTTTATATATACGTAATATGTCTAAAAGATAGCGGCAAAGCTCTTGCAGGCTCATGAGCATTCATAAGCCTGTTTGGGTCAGTGGCGATTGAAATATTTTCCCCACCATAATGTGACCCTGTGTTACAATGTTTACCTATTTTTGCAATTTAAGATTTTTTCGCGACAACTAATTCTTCATTGTTCGCAATATGAATATTATATGGCTCATTCTGAGCAATCTTGCCTAAGAGACTATTGTATGTAAAACCGATTTCGAGCCAGCCTTAAAAATGCAAAGTTCCTAGAGATAATAAAATTTTTCGACTCGCTCTACCACTAATTCATAAAAAACAAACTATACACAATAATCACAGCAATAATTTAACTAATTTTCTTCTTCTTCCCCTGCTCCCATTACTGCTATACAAGCAACACACATTCCTTTAAGGATTATTAGCAATTTTCTAACCTCATCGCATCAAATTTCCGCAAATTTGTTGAAACATCTTAAGACTGATGCCGACGTTGACGCTGATGGCGTTGGCGACAATGGGGCGGCCCTGACTACTACTTTACACGAGCAAAATGCAAACTGACATGCCACTGATGAACAGAATGCATTTCCCTAGTTGATGAGATATGATGCGGCTGATGTGGCATGAACGAGGAAGAATGCACATACATATGTATTTTATGAAGAACAACAACAAATGAACAACATATTATATAGTATGTTCATTACAAGGCATATTGGTGGCACGAAGTTATTGTTAGTGTTGTTTTTATACCCTGAACAGGGTAAACAGTTTGCAAAGAAGTTTTTAATAAGCAAAAGGTAACTTAGGAGACCTTACAGCATATACATATGAATATATAAATTCAGCATGACGAGCTGAGTCGATTTAACCATGTCTCTCAGTCTCTCAGTTTTTGAGTTATGGACCTGAAATTTTTCACACCCAATTTTCTCTCTAAAAAACAACTCATTTGTTGGAATTGCTGTTATCGGACCGTTATAACATATAGCTGCCATACAAACTGTACGATCAAGCTCAAGCCCTTGTATAGAAAACTTATTTAATTGAAGAGATATTCAAAATTTGGCATGGAGCATAATCAAAAGAAAAGATGTAATATATATAGAAATTGTTTAGATCCAACCACTATAGCATATAGCTGTCATACAAACTGAATGCTCAAAATCAAGTTTTTGTATGGCAAATTGTTTTAATTGAAAAGATAACTTCACGAAATTCATCCCAAACTATTATTTAAAGAAACAGTACAATATCCCTAGAAATTGTTCAGATCGGTTTACTTTATCATAAGGCTCCCATACAAACTGAATGCTCAGAATCAGGTCCTTGTATGGAAAAACTTTATATTTGACAAAATATCTCTATAAAATTTGGTATAGATGATTGCCCGAAACAACGGTACTATATGCTAAGAACATTTTCAGATCGGACCACTATAGCATATAGCTGTCATACAAACTGAACAGTCAAAATCAAGTGCTTGTATGGAAGTATTTTTAGTTGTGGAGGGTATCATAACTGCGTTGCAGTTTTTAGTTTCTTGTTGTTGTTTTTGTTGTCTTTGCTTTTTTGTTATTGTTTTTGGTGTTTGTTGTTGTTCGTGTTCTTCTTCTTCATCTTGTTATTTTAGTTACCAAGTTATTTGTCAAGAGATTTTTGTTGGTCTTAACTAAGCAACACTGTTGTTGTAAGCAATGTTTGTGCAAACTTCACGCGGTCGCTTGGGTGTTGCATGCAGTGTTGTTGTTGCCACAGCCGCCATGGTTGGTTGATTGCATGTACTGTTGCATGCATATTACGTAATATCGGCACGCGTTGCACACAGACATATATTTCCATCAGCAGTTAGTTAGGAGAGCGCCCTTGCAACAATTTTTTTCTATTCGCGCCGCCACACACCCGTACATGCCACATGGCGGCAAATTGTGGTAGCAACGACACATAACTTGTCATAAATGCCACTATCACTGATACTGATAGTTGTGATTATGCTGATGATGTTGATGCCAAAGCTGTTGCTGATGTTGATTTTCAAGCTCAAAACTGCATGGCAACAACAACAACAACAGCGAGGTCGAGGCAGCTAACAGTAGCTGTGAGAGCGAGACTTGCAGCAGCAACAGATTGCACTGCATGTAGCAGGCACGCTGATGAAGGCGAACGGCTGATGACAATGACTGTGATGACAAGGAATTGAGTTGGCGTTGGCGTTGTTGTGCCGCCAGTAGGACGTGAATAAATAGGCGACATTAGCAGCGCAGCAATATGAGGCAAGCAAAACAAATGATAAATGACGTGTGCAAATAATATGGTTTGTGCCTGTATGAGTGTGTGTGTGTGTGTGTTTAGGCAGCTCATAAGCCGTGTCTTGAACCAATGATAATGTTGATGACGATGATGGCTGATGGGTGATGAGTTCATGGTGCTTAGAATGCGTTGCTGTGGTTGTTGGTATGTATATATATATATATATGTGTGTGTGTGGTTGCCTCAGCTGAGTTTTGTGTGTGGTTTGTCACTGAAAATCTTAAATAAACTGTGTTGATAGCAGCATACTACAGGGAGTTCGTGATTTTATGTGTTAAGAGTTCATTTGAGAATGTAATGAATTTGTAAGTTATGTGTGTTAACGAGGCCGCAGTGAAAATATATTAAGGGAAATGTATTAAGGGGAAGCTGTATGTGTGCCAATATACACTTATTTAAGATAATTTCGTAGATAATGGCATTAAACGGCTTCAATATTGAAGGTACCTAAACTACAAGATCTAGTCAAAAGAAATCCATGCTTTTTCCGTTAAATTGCTTTGGTAATTTGCACCTCGCGTTGTATAAAGGCCGTCAGATAAGGTAATATAAAGCTAGGAAGATACAATCTCCTACTACATAAACTTTTGTGATTGGTCGGCTCGGTATGGTCCATGGCCTTTGATTGTATTGTCACAGAAGTCTGGAAGAGAGAACCGAGAGCTGCTTATTCGCTTCCAAGCAGTCAATCGTCTTGGGCTTATTTGCGTAGACAAGTTGATAAGTATAACCCCGTAAATAATAAGTGAGACAATGTGCTCACTAAAAGTCTCCTTCAATACACAGTCTGTCAAGTAAGAGCATGGTCGACTTTACCGACAGTTAATGAAAGATTTCGTTCTAATTCCTTCGCGAGCCGTTAGAGGGAAGCTTGGTCCTTGATGCATTGTCAACAAAGGTTGTCTTTTGAAAGAGAACCACGTTAAACGCCATGAGCGCTAAGTACGCGTCGTGCTACGAAGCTGTATTCTTTTGGGTGCCAAAATGTAGCAATCAGCGGCTGCTAAATATATGTGACCTGGTCTACGGAAAGGGGGCTTAGGTGTCAAAAAAAAAAGAGAACAATTAATGAGATAACGAGAAACTGACGATTTTTAACAGCTGTTTCCCAGAAAACTAGTTTTCGCACGTTAGCTCCCTTTTCGTAGACCAGGTCACACATGAGAAAGTCGAAAGCATTTGTACAGAAGTGGATACAGCGATATATAGTGGCTAAAAATGTCGATGATTACCAGAACATGGTTCGATAGGAAAAGTGAACAAAAAATATAAAAAAAAGAATAGTGAATCTGCGGAATCCTGCTTTAACACTGCGGCAAAGACAAACAAAATTACTGGCAAAAGGTTTAAATATATCCTACGAAACTATTCGAACCCTTCTTCATGTTCATTATCTGAAATGGCGCAACACAATGAAGAATCCTCTGTTGACTGAAAAACTTGTGACAAAGCGACTCGCTTGGGCGCATGAGAACATTGATAGAGATTTGGAAAATGTCATTTTTACTGATGAATGTTCTATATAGGCACGTTCTGTCCTCACACAAGCCTGGCCAACTTCCACCAATAGGCTTGTTCAGCGGACCGTAAAACATGGAATAAAGGTGCATATATGGAGCTGCTTCTCAAAGCAGGGATTCGGCACTTTGTACCTCTTTACTGACAACCTAAATGCCGAAAAAATGAAAAAAATCTTCAAAAAGGCTTTATTGCTATCGGCCAAACGATGGTTCATCAGAAAAAATAAAGATTGGATTCTGCAGAAGGACTACGACCCTAAACACCGTAGCAAGTTCTGTACTCAGTGGAAAACTCAATCTGGCAGGGTTACATTGGATTGATCGTCGCAGTCGCCTGATGCAAACCCTATTGAAAAAGTGTGGGCATATATTAAACAGAAGCTTCGTGGAAGACGCACATACACTTTGAAGCAGTTGTCTTACTAAATTCGTCGGATCTGGAGATCTTTGCCCCTAGAATACGCCGTCAAATTAGTAGAGAGCATGCCTCGGAGATGCCAGGCAATTATCGACGCCGGTGGGGACTGGACATATTATAGACCAAATTGCATCATTGTTTGAAATATGTACAATGTATATATAAATATGAAAGGTTCATAAAATAATTTTTTTTTTTATAAATTAACTGGACCACGCTCTTACTTGACAGACTGTATTGATTGTTTCGTTGACCGTATGATATATAGCGCGGGTATGTTGGAGCCAGTGATCATTTGCAACAACATCCTTGAACTCTGGCATGAAATAGTCATTAATCAAAGCTCAATAGCATCACACGTTGTCCTTTACATAATGACCGGTTTTCTTTTGAAACCAAATGTGGCAATTTTGTTCCTTAATGTTCCCATTTAACCAAAAGTGAGCTTCAAGCTGAATAAAAATATCTCGTTAAAATCGAAGCGGGTAGCCACCTCGTTTTGGTTCCATTCACTAAACAAGAGTTGTATTTTGTGGGCCCGCAAACCAAGATCCTTTCGAAAAATCTTTCACAAAGTATGTGAGTACAGTTCCACTCGAAGCGCCGAATGGCTGATAGACTCATTCGAGTCTTCTTCTATACTCACACGTTTAAAAAAACATAATAAAAACAATAATAAAAACGTAGGAATATAATTAGTAAGTGGTAGATGACATGTGGAAGAAGTACAATAATATGCTTCACTGTGACGTTAGTTGTGATGCTGATTCCAACAGTTTAGTTTTACTAATTTATAGACAATTTTATCATTAATTTTTCGTCCGGGTTTCAAAAAACTTCAGGCTTGATATTATATTTCCAGAGGAGTTCAGCCTAATGTTTTTCGTTTTAATTTTGGTACGGGCATCTTCAAAAGTTACCGTAATTTTTTAGGAGGGGTCCGACGCGTCTGGACTTTTTTAATGTCCGTGCGTGACTTTTGATATTTCTGTAAGTCAGTGCCAGCGGATATTCTTGGTTTTATACCGCATCCTCCACTCCTGCCGTTCATCGTCGGAGATTGCTTATTCGTTTGAACTTACATCGAAGCTGAGCTGCTACTAAGAGTTCGGCCATCTCGCATAGAGCCCATTTAGAGTGCCCAGAAGCGATTGAACAGACCACGCTATTCGGAGTAGCTGCTCTCTGGTGCGACTCATTCACAGTCCCCCTCAAGTGACGACCACCCAAGCGATCGATTAAAGCGATATTGCAAGATACAACCCATAACACCGGCCAAATGACTTTTTATAGGTTACTCTGTTGGTTACCGGACAGAACAACGTCCTCGCAACGGTGCTGCATCAACCGATGCGGCGCTGTTCAGAATCGATTTGTTGGTTAAAAGTTCGTTGGTATCGTTGGTCTGCAGAGGAATCGGAGTCTTCAACACTGGGACAGGTACTCTGCCCTCGTTGAACCTAGTAAGTTTAAATTTGATGTAAATCTATTTATTTAGTTATAAATCATATATTTTAATGTTTTTGATAATTTTTTTTTATAATATAAATTATATAATTTTTTGTTTCAATAAAGTAACTATAGAATTTATAGAAGATTTTCAGAAACTTTCCGAGAAATTTCCAGTGAAATTTCAATTTTTTTATAAGCCAGCTGAGCATTTTAGACCTTTGTTTCAACTAAAAAAAAATACATAAGCGAGGAAAACTTTTTGAAGAAATCTGAGTACAGCGGCATAAGCACTTCTAACAAACTTCTATGATACAAAAGTAATACCATTTCGGAGTACCACTCGATTAGCAGCGTTGCCGACTTCCTTACTAACCCGAGTTTATCACTCCAAACAGCAATTTACCATTTGGCATGGAAGATTAACCAATCAACAACATCACCGGTTAACTAGTGAGTATATGGCGTACTATCCACTCTCTGCCACTCCTTCCGCAGCATTTCACACATTACTTTTTTGTGCACAACTCTCATTTTATTACTGTGTTTTCGCCGCACGCCATAACTTCCACGAAGCATGTTAATAATTTACAATTTGGTATTCATAAATAAAATGTCATATATGCTCATATGCGCGGTTAACATCGGCACACCATGTGCGCAGCCGCAAAGCGTATTTGAGTAGCATAAATATGCACGAGGAGCACAATCAGTGTGACGCGGTTGTGCCGCCACAAAGGAGTCACAGAGCTGCGCCCCGCCATAGCAGCGGCCTTAATGAACGAATGTTGATTAAAGTTATATGTCTTTTAGCACTTTAGATTGTTGTAAGGCTGAGGTGTTGTCTTACCACCGGTTTGCTAACGATGCTTCTTGACTTGGTGTTGGACATTGAATGACGATCGCGGCTACTCAATGAGCAGCTGTTGCAATGAAAATAAATTGAGGAAAGGAAATTGGTAGATTGTGAAGGTGTTTGTGGGTTATATTGTGTTTGGGTTGTGGGAAATGTTTGACTTTACATCTTCATTAGATTTTGGACAGAGCTTCTTATTTGAATGCCAAGAAGCAGGCTGTTAGAAGCTGAGCATACTTTCAATAAAGCTAAGTCGGTCGACACTGGCTTGCACTCGGTAGGCTCATTGCTTAAGGAAGCCGTTATACATAAAGACTAAGCGGGATACCTTCCGAAATATTGAGGGGTCCTTTTACAACATACGGCCGGAGGCGATTATTGTATGTAGCTCTTGATAAGTTTGAGGTCTAAGATAATCATATCATACTCGTATATGTCCGAATTAGAACAGAATGGTTGTTGCGCAGTAGGGAAATGCGCGGCCACTTTAAAAAGTAAATAGGGATAGCCGGCAAGGTGGCGTTCTTTTCCTTTTGCTCAGGATCCAAGTGGTGAACGACGTATTGAAGTGGGGTCTCTCGCCATAAGTGGTGTTCTACCTTTATCATACCATAGTTAAGGCAATAACGTTTAATGAGGCCTTTGTTTGGTGAAGGGTGCTCAGAAAAACTACACTATCTAGGCAACTGAAGCATGTACAAAGACCAGATGTCATCAATATCTGTGGTGGTTCACTAAGGACAATATTAACAATGGCACACTGTGCCATTCTACACGTTGCACCAGTATTAGATGGTTCGAATCCCATACAAAAGTGTAGCAGAACTTAGGAATAGATTGTTATATGAAAAATCACTTTCTAATGGTAAAAAAAGGTCAGACTTATTAATGATAACCCCGTCGATCCCGTTTGTTGATAGTCTCAAGCCCTTTACGACCGCGTTGGTCGCCATAATTGGGCTTATGCGTCCTAGTAAGTTCCACTTAAGCATCGACTATATTTAAAAAATTTCATTGTTTTTCACCTTTTTTGTTTAATTTATCTGCTTTGCATAATGTCGATTCCACCTTACAAAATTTCTGAAGGGTCAATCTAAAGTGAGTCCTATCATAATACCCCGTGTACAATAGTCCCTAGGGCGGTGTATTCCTCGTTATTAATCATCATAATACCCAATTCCCTCTAACCAAAGTATTTTGATCTGTCCCCTATTCATACCATCACAATATAGAATATTTTTTTGGTATGCCTTATGATTTTACAAGCCATGAGGTATAACCCATTCAGCACACGAATCAGTCTTTAAAGGAACTGAACAATTTTAAACTGCTTATGGTATACGTAAGACAACGTTCACTACCCCACCTGAGTAAGCCGATTTGTTTCATAAACTTGAAAGACTGTAACTAAGTGAATCTTATCTTTTACTGATAGAAAGTTCGATTCAAATTCCATAGAATATCAGAGCAAATTATAACATACCTTACTGCTTATATTATCGAGTTATCTTACACTTGCTCTAGCTGACACCAGATAATATAATTGGATTGAATTTTCTTTGAACATGCAGCTGTATGTAAATGTTATTTGCAATAACGATGAGTATTTTGTATACCATTAACATGAAAGAGCTTCGAGTTTAGTAGACTATTTGCTACGCGTGTTTTACTCGTGTTGGTGATAGTCATCGGAAAACTCAGAGTTGCCATTTGAGCTCTTAGTTATGATTACAAGTAAAGAACTAATGTAATGAGATCATTTTCCCATAACTCCGAGTTTTACAGGGTCCATTTCGAGGTTCACTTCTCTTTTTAAAGAAAAAACACAGAAATTTTAATAATGGGAAATATTTATTATTATTCTAAAGAACATTCTTTGACATTTATTTCTTGAAAATTATCTTTTTCAAATGTTGGTTGCGGCTACGTTTCAGGTGGTCCATCCGTTAAGTCCAATTTTCGATGGCTCGTTCGATCATTTTGACTGGTAACTAGCGAATGCAAAGGCGTGAATCGAAGGGGGATTGTATGAATATACTTTGGACTTTACATATCCTCACAGAAAAAAGTCTAACGGTATGAAAACGTGAAATTATCTGCTCACCAAAGTGTTCTTCTAATAAATCCATTGATTGATGCGATGTGTGGGAAGTTGAAACCAAATATCGTCGAGATCACGAGCATCAAATAGTCGGTTAACATGACCCAATAACTTTCGCCATTGACGGTTACGTTTTCACCGGCATCAGTTTTGAAGAAATATGAACCGATGGTTCCGCATCAAACTATTGTTTTTTTCTAGACAAAAGCTCTTGAATCTTATGTCTTATCATGTTTACATACCCAGAAATGTTCCTCATTGCTGAACAAAATTTGGCTCGAAAACGTCAGATTTTCTTGGAACTTTTCAGGAGCCCATAAAGCGCAGGGATATTGCTTGGGAAGGTCGATTGGCTTCATTGGCGCCGAATCGACTCTGCACGGTCGCGTGTACACTCTCAGCTATGGCTGCAATATTTTCTTCACTGCGAGATGGAAGTATTCTATTCGCTCGAATATTATTCAGTAATGAATGATGGCTTTCAAGATGGGTGATGGTGAACGAATAGTACGCTCATATAATATAGAAAAAAGTACCTCTGCTTGAATCACCCCTCACATTAAACATTCCCTGTATAACGAAAGTATTAATGATATTTTAGTACACCAATACAAGCTTCGGTCATTATGAACCTTAATGGTGTAATATTTCCACAGATTCTTTTAATCCTACTAATGAACAGAACCGTGATATTTGAGCCACCGATACTATAAACCGCGACGAAACAGTAATTTATACGAAATAATATCAATTACATACACATCTATAGAACACAATATAATTTAAAAAATGTTGAACAAATACAACTCCAATACAAATGTTATCTTAAATGATAACAGTAAGCGAATAGCGATCATAAATGCGTAGCTGAAAAAATATATGTTAAATAAAGCAACTGTCAAAAGCGTCAACCAACTTCTGCTCCACTCAACTATATATGATTGTGACGTTATCGTGCGCTCCACTAAACGCCATGCCACGCGCAACAGCATTAAGCGAACAAGAACAATGCAACACATATAGTACACACATGCGTTTGTACCCTTGCTCTAATAGCTAAAGCTAGCGCTATGTCGGGTTGTACGCACCCACTATACGCGCCGACTATATGCGCCCAACGCAGATAACCACGCTATATAATGCGCCGCGCATAGCGCGCTTTATAACACCCTACATCTAGCGTTCGATATAACACCCTGTACCCAGCGCGCCTCACAATAACCAGCGCCCACTTGGCCCACATGCCAACATCCGCGCGTCACTGTTAGCCATTCAAGCGTCAAACATGTCGCGAACGCACATAACAAATTCTAGCTTTTTTCCTCGCATACATACAAACGAACAAACGAACGAAACGCATCCGACTGTCGCCGTGGACAGAATGACGTTGTCACGAAAATTGCAGAGTTCGAAAGTTGTATTTACCAGTTAGTGCGCCTCCGCACCGCAGCGCTCCACAAGCTTTTTACAAAACACATTGTGACGCGCGCACAAATATAATATATATACATATAACAGTAAAAACAAAAAAAAAGAGGTTCAAAATGAAATAGACTAAAATAAAATGAAATGATGGAAGAAAAGCCAACGGGAAAACAAAATGAGGAAAGAACTTTTCAAAAATTATTGAAATGTCACGTAGCAACTTCTCAAATTGCAAAAATCCTGACGCTGTCATTCAATTGTACAATGCAGCAGTGCAGGCGCACACTGACAGCCACAACAGAGGCGACAGTGAAGGGAAAGTAACAGCGCCAGCGCCGAGTATATTGGTTAGAGAAGGCAGCAAATATGGTGGCGCGCAGCAAAACGTAACGCGGCACGGAAGCGGCTTGGTGGCAGTAAGACGGAACGTCAACTTTGCGCAAGAAAGTGAAGGCAAGCAAGTCGGCGCTTAGAAGAAGCCACGCCAAAGCTGCATTTAGTGCGAGTAGAAAAGGAGCGCGGTGTCGTTTGCTTGATTTGCCAGACGTAAGTAAACTGCATTGAACTCGCTTCGAGAGCGAAGCTGACGCGCTGCCACACCAAGTGCCGCGCTGACGATGATGCCATGCCACTAATCCCTACCAAGCAATAAATAGCACAGAAAATACTATAGATGATGGTGATGATGATGAGATGATGTGCTGCTTTGTTGGTGAGAGACGCCAATGCGCATACAAAACATGCCGTTGACATAAGGAAATCGTTGCTTCAATCGGCGCGCAGCTAAGGCGCTCAGCAAGGACGTTGTTCAATACTTTCAACAGGCGAGTGACCGATTGGGCGACGTGACAGTCAAGCGCGCGGACGGCAGTGACAAGTCGCGCGTGAGACGAGGAGGCGTGCGCGTTACAAAGAGCGGTATGAGTAGGCGGTAAGCAAGGTTAGATTGAGGCGCAAGCAAGTCATCAAAGCAAACGACATGGCCAAAGCTTCAATACTGCCAACAGCAAACGATGAACCATTTCCGCGCGCGCCAAAGCAACAACAAATGCACAACGAATGCGATGGCCTGCAATCTGCCACGCGCCCACACTCCGGCGCTCACACACTGTACTACGCGCGCGTTGTTGTGTGGAACTGTATATGCGCGCGGCTGTATGTGTGTGCAACTGTGCCTGTGTCCGTCCACTTTTGCCCTCGTCAATCGTCAAATGTCGCTGTCAGTTGCAAGCAGCGCGACAGTAATAGTGGCAAGTAGAACGTTGGCGACGAAGACATTAAACCCGCGCACACCGCGCTCAAACGGCCGCCCAACAAAAATACATATTTATATATACTATATATTTATATTTATATGTATATACAAGCTAAGAAACTAAAACGCCTTCATTGCCTGTTACGCCCACTGTCGCCGCGCGCCCTTCCAAGGACACTCGCAAACACACAAACGTACGCTCACACTGAGCGCTGGCCCTCGACCGTCTTGGAAATCAGTAAGAAAAGTTTTCATGACTTTTCTTTTATTGCACATTTCACAAAACGATTGATGGCTTCCAGGACACACAATATTCACAAGTTTTCTTGCATGCCAAAGAGCGTCGTCGTCATCGTCTTCGTAAGACCAGTCAGTTTGCAGCGCATATTTTGTGGGTAGCGGGCAGTGTGGAGCGCGCTCATACCAGCGCGCCAACTTGATGGCGCAAGGATTAGTCTGATGGACGCGTTTATTCATTTCATTGGATGTTTCGTCCCAACACACACATCAAATGCAACAGCAGCGCTGGCGGGGGCGTTGGAGGCAGCAGCGATTCTTTGACACCTTCCTTATGCGCTCACTCGCTCACTTCACCACCACCGCACACACACACACTGCATGCAAAGGAACACCCAACTAATGTCCTTCACTTCGAGACGCATTATGGCCATCAGTAGGTGGTAGATAACACTCAACCCACACCAAAACCGAGGCTGTGTCCATTCGGTCCTTGCAAAATATGTGTTGTGTGTTCAAGCAGATTATAGACAGCACAGCATTTGTTGTGTTGAGTTTTGGTTGCTTTTGTAGTTATCGTAAACTCGAAGCTGTGTGTTGTTATTTCTTACTTAAGAAGACCTAACTCGTACCGCTCAACCAACTACTATGGGCTAACGATCAGCTAGTTGTTTAGCTGCCGTCTTGTCCTCTGCAGTTGAACTGGAAAATGAAGAGATGAAAGTCGCTGTGGAGCCATTGAAACTGGCTGTTGTTTGAACAAAGAAATGACGAAGATGTCGAAGTTTGAAAATATTTGCTGCATATGTATGAGCATTAGTGAAGATGGGCAATCGAACATGACGTCGGGTGCAAATTTATTCATTTGAAATAAGGTTGTGATAAGTCTCTAGAAATAGCTAAAGTTTATTCTACTTAAGAGCGAACTGTTTTCAACAAAGAAGACGTGTCATTACTCGAGAACACTTTATATATTGAGTTCGAATAAAATATCGGTCACTCGTTCCATCGTTTTGATATGCTACGAAGAAGAAAGTCAGGTTGTTTAGGGAAGTCAAAGAGAATATCAGGTTCTTTTGTGTTTTGCGATACAAGGTGGAGTTCACTTGCTAAGTTCAGGAGGAGTAGTCATCGTTTAGGATGCCTGCGCTTGACGCGAATTTAGACAGACTCCGCGGCCTCACTATCGACACCTCCCCTAGAAGGTATCATACACAAGAAATGCTGTAATATGGATATCCAATATCAATCCATCTTTAATTTTAGGGGAAAGTTATGGACTCCGATCGAAAGATTAGTAACTACTGTGCATTAGAGTGTAAAATTCCTAAACAAGATCCTCTTTGACCTATGAAACCGTGAATATGTCCGATATGTCTCACTATACTTTCAAAACGCAGTTTTCAGTAAGCTGTTTTGACGAGTAACCATCAAAGTAGTAAATAATTTTATATTCTGTAATAAGTCGTACGGAAAATTTTGGAAATACATTGATCTGTCAGCGAGAATCCCTTATATTTTTTGGATTCCTAAGGTTTTCAATTTTTCGTAACGTTTTTCAGACAGCTACAAAGTTAGAGTTTATTTCAGAGACTCTTTTGAGCCTCTAATTTTGAGCAGTAAAAGATCTCTTCTTGAGACCTGCCAGCGAAGACCTCAGTTTTGCATTTGAAAAGTTAAACTTTGGAACTTGAAAGGTCTCTTGGTAAGCAACTTTATAAGAGTGCACAAAATTTACTTGAGGCCTACGTAATCGCGACTAATCGAAATAGAAAATGCGCTGTATTTAGCAGTCGAGCTAGTCTTACGAATAACCACCGAAGTAGTAAGTACCCCTATATAATAGATCTTAAGGATGATATTTGAAATTTTTCAAACTTTAAGTAAAAATCCTTTTTGTTTTCGCATTTGTTCATGTTCTTAGTTTTTCATGACGGTTTTCAGACAGTTACTAAGTTCGAGTTTGTGGTTTTGCTGTGTGAGGCTCGTAAAGTATCCAGCTGTGCATTCGCCGAGAAATCCGAGAGCTGCAATAGTGACCGCGAACCTGGCTTTGATTCGTTTAAAACGTTATCGATTTCAGGCTTGTGATTTAGATTCAAAAGTAATTTAAGTTTTGACTCTGTGGTGTGGGTAATAGAGCCCTTGCGTTTATTTAGAGATTGTCTAAGTTTGACTAGCTCTTGAACATGATCGGCAGTCAGAAGCCATTTGAAATATTTAAAACTGTTTAACATAGCCAATTCCTGGAGAGTAGACTTATAGTGGGATCAAGGGATTAGGGATTGGAAATTATATTTTTTTCTGAACTCCAATTTATATCCTAGAATTTGGTTTTGGCAAAAAAAAAAAAAACATGCGGAAGCAATGACATTTGTTAAAATATTTTCCAAAGCAAACAAGGGCGTAAAGTTTGGAGGGATAAAATGATTTACCAAAAGAATTAATCCTTGCGGTTTGTCTCTTCTCGACCAAATTAAAATTATTTTTTTTCAAATTTCATAAGAAAAATACTCGAGAATAAAGACAAATGCGGTTAATTCGTTATAGAAACCTAGGAACTTACTAAAAATCTAGACAATATTTAATTTTTCCACAATAGTTTCTGCTTCGTATTTGTCTTTTATTCACGGAAATTCTGAAATAAATAATTTCGTTTGATAATTCTTTGGAAGTTACTAGAGAGTGAAAGACAAAATGAGATTCGTTAGTTATTGACTCTGAATCAGTGCCTAGAACCATATCCAATGTTTCCACAAAAGTTAACTCTTACGTTATTCCATAATATCTGGAATATAGTTTTTATATTTTCCGAACAAAAGTACTCGAAGATTGAGACAAAATGTGGATATTTGGTTAGTTGTAACTTGTTACTAACTGGAAATCTGTACAACGTTCGGTTAGTAATACCTGGTTCTTTACCAGAACTCTGGTTAATGGTACTCGAACATAGTACGATTTTTTTTTATATCCCCTAGAAAAGTACTCGAAAAATGAGACAAAATTTGGATATTTTGTTAGTGAGACTTCGGTTAGTGATACCCGCTTCTTCATCAGAACTCCGGTTAATGACACTATACATAATATTCCAATGTTTTCAGAAAAACTAAATCTTGCAGGTTCACAACTCTGAAATAGTTTGTTAATTTTCAAAAGAAAGGAACTAAAGGGAGATGGACAAAATGAAGTTGGTCGGATAGTGAGTCTGAGTTATTGTCTAGAACAGTTAACACTTGGGATGTATTTTTCAATAGAATCTCGGCGTAATTGTTTTATAAAGATAATTTTCACTGGAAAGCAACACAAAAGAAAAAGACAACATGAGGCAAAAGTGACAAAAAGAGTCCCGCGGCTGCAACTTCGAACAAACTGAGTTAAAGGAAAAATAAAACGAAAAATTGCTATAATCTCTTGAAGTAGATATGAAAATAAAAATCGGAAAGTCATTTCGGCGTAAATTTTGAGTTCTTAATGAACCAGTTGGACCATAAATTGAAATGAGATCATTATATAACATCATGTAGATCTCAGATACTGCATCACCCTTCTTTATAATTTCTCTTGCGGCTCATTTGTTTCCCCTTGTAAGTTTCTAAATTGCCCAGTTGGGCAAGCGCACGGATATCATAAACACCAGAAGTCCGCATAGCCAACAAATGCTAACGCTTCAACGAAGTTTTTGAAGTTTGAAATGCCACCGCTGTTTCTTATTACCACCGTTATCTTCATGTGCCACAAAGCGGGCAACTAGGCTGGTGGGTGGCCTGCAGACAATCTTCTCTTATTTATGAAGGAGTATGTTTGTGTAAATGTCGGCGAAGCAGTTGTCACTTTGCATCTTCGACGCACATCATCAGTGCTGATGGGCACTTTCCAGCAGCGTTGGCTGTTTTCTATATCACAACAATTTTTTTTTTTTGTCCTGAGCACTATTCTGTTTTCCTTCCTTGGTCAACTGCGCTCACATTTTTTGCAGCTGCTAAAACTTGTTTGTTTGCAATTTTGTTCAAATGCAGAGTGCTTGGCATTTATTTTTCCTCTGCGGGCCACCACCAACTTTTTGGCAGCTCATCTGTCGCTTCGCCACACTGTATAGTATTTACCACATGACTTACTTACACTTACACAAATCAATGGGAGACGGTCGCGGGGTATATGCAAAGTGCACTGATGGCGTTTCTTAAAAATCAAAATTTCTCCACAAGTTTGTCTTGACGTTGGCGTTGGTAGCCTTGGACTTTTGCATTTGTGCTGCTGCTGCTGCAGCAGGGATAAGAAAGTGTCATTTGGTTTTGCTATTGATTGACGCCAAGTGACAACTTTCTCACACACACTTCGTGAGAGAAAAGTTTTGCAAATACAGAGTGGAAGCAAGTAAAGTGAAGTTGCTTAATGGAGGTATGTGTATGTAGTGCGTTTTTGCAGAAAATAGTTGCAAGGTATGATTGTATATATTAGTAAGGATATATGTAAATAGAAGAATATAACAATATAGCAACTTTAGGGTGACACTTGTTTTTATTGTTGTTGTAGTGGCAGAAAATATTTGCCAAGTGATTTTATGGAATGCAAGCAGCGTACTACCGGCCAGCGGAGCTTACAACATCTACATAGCTGAATACAAAATGGCTAAAGGACTGAGCACACGGAATCTATTGCGAAGTGGTGGAACTCAAGCGATCTTGAAGCTTCTGGAATACTGCAGTATATTCCAGGCGGAAGTCGTAACGGTAAAGAAGCGGCTGACATAGCTAACAACAAAGGAAACAACACAAAGAAGATCAATATATAGTATATATCTATAGTTAGGCGGTAATTAAGACAATAATCTAGCCATCTGAGAATATTCTTAGAAGCAATAGATATAGTAGCTGTTGGAACGCGGTTGCATATATACTGAGTTTCAGGCCAAGGAATTCCAGACAACGAAATAGCTGATGAGATTGCCACAAGTGTATTTCGCTTGGCTACCGAACCGGTACAGAAAATACATAAGTTGCCATACATAATGAAATTTCCGAAAAAGATAACAGGCGGACCAGGATGAGATGGAATGTCTTAAAAACATGCGCGATCGCCAAGATCATATGCAAGAGCCCCGAAGAAAAGCACTCAAGTTTCTTACTCACACGGCCTCAAAAATACTGCAAAATGGTTATTGGCCTAATAGTAGGTCACAACTTATTAGCATCATAGGCCATCCGAATGAGCATTTTTAACGACAATACATGCAGAAAGTTCAGGAAAATAAGTATGAGATAGACGCGGGAACTTTTCCAATGATTTTATCTAGCTTTTTCTAGTACATACCTTAGATATCCAGCAGCTTTGTAGGCCTAGGGAATAGATTAATTATCAAAATTAGATATCAAGTCGCTTTAAAAGCTCGCAAAAACGTTCTTTATCACGAATATTTCAACTCAAATTTCAATAAACCACAATCTGGCACTATTAAGGACCAACTCTATGTATTTTATAACAGCCGGCCAATATAACCAAGACTATAAGGTCTGCCGCACTTTTGACACTTCTTTGACCGCTTAAAATTCCGTTTTATGCAGACCCGACATTTATAGGAAAATTATAAACAGATATAAGTAGATAAAATTCATATTTCAAATCCTAAATTGCAACCCTTCTTATACTAACTGCTACAGTTAAAGATATTGCATATTGTTTATGTAGATAAGACTAGTTGAATGCAGAAAATCTCTTTGACTACCTCAATTTTTTTATAGTAGGAGAAAGCATCGAAAGCCGAAATGCAGGACATTAATCCGCTAAACCTAACCTATTCCCATCTTAAGTCTCTGCCATGGGACCACTGAACAAAGTATTACTTCATTAGAGAGAAGAAGAAATTAAATTCTCCTTTATTGACTGACGCCTAGTCATAATTAGAGCTGCCTCTCACTGAAAACTTTCCCTTTTCAAAAGGACTCGCATATAAGTGGGTCAAATTTTTCACCGTGAGACCACCTGCAAGTGTGGTTTTCAGCTTTTCCTTATACTTGAAAATTGTGGTCAATAATGGAGTACGTTTTAAGAGTCTTTTATACACTCTGTACACGTCAACCAGTCCATATTGGTCATGGCGATATCTGTATAGGTAGCTTCTAAAGCAGCCAAGGCCACTGAATATTTGAGTCAGGTGGAAATTCAGGTTGTCTATCTATCAGTGATGTATGTCCAGAATCAGTTTGTGGGTCCACCGTCTTCTGCATGAAGTTTGCCACCGCTGCACATTGTGATGCTTTTGATTCTATCCTCTCGTTTTGCTGCAGCAGACATCTCTGTAAAATTGTATATCGGCGCCATACTGGATAGTACCTTAGCAGCGTTATTTGATATGGTTCGCAAAGCACTTATCATGTTATCAGTGCTAATTAGACTATGATTTTATGTGTAATTCCTGTATTGGATCCGCATACAGTATAACTGAGATCATTACTTTAGCTATCGAAGATCGTCAGCTGGAACGCATACAGCCTTTGTTTGCTTACATTTAGTGTTTTCAGGCGCTCCTTGAATTTGAGTCTTGAGTCCACTATTGCACCAAGGTACTTCAACTGTGGCTGTGAAATAATTTAACATTCTCCTATGGTAAGCGATATCTTTTCTTCGATTTTCCTGGAGCTTATGAGCAAGACTTCTAGTATAGAGCTTATATTAGGGGTATTCAGACAAGCCTTGTTAATTCGTTAGTCGTTATTCGGTAGTTTTTTACGTGTATTTTGTTTTTGTAAAATTAACAGACTATCGTTATACCGAGTAACGAACTATCCATCTGGCAAGCTTGATAATTGATTCGTTACTCGGTAATATCACATCAGCTGTTCTCCTGCTCTCTATACATCAATTTAAAGTACTTACCAGTAATAAATTTGATCTGCTCCACATAATTTTTAATTAAATGACTGACAATTTTTGATTTTGCACTTTGTTGAGGCATTTTTACTCTTTAATAAAATTGAATTAGCTGTTTTGGAATAAAATTTACTATATTACAGAGGTAGAACTAAAAGTATGTTCACAGTTAAGCCTTTTAACGAAGTATCAACTAACGAATTACCAAATTAACAGGCTTCGGTCTGAATACCCCTATTATATTTTCCAACTTTGCGGAGTTGAACGTATTCTTCACATCCAAGATTATTAGAGCGCAGTTTTTTGTGCCACCTTCCTATCTTTTCCTCAAATGGCGATCCAAACTTTTGCATAATTTTTTGGACGAATTGAGAGCGTGTAAAATAAAATAAAAAAACATCAATTTGAAATTTTTAAGAACTACCCTAAAGTATGTCTATTTTTCCAAAGAAAAATCATGGTATTGATTAGAAAAACTTTGACTATGTAACTGTCAATTGATGATTTGTCAGCTTTCTTTTTGTACATAAAAATAACTGCAAAATCAAATGCAATCGGACAATATATATTTATTGTTATTGTAATTGAACATCGGAACGAGTGGAATATTATATTTGAGCTTTCTCTTTTAATTTGTACTGAAATTTATTAAGTCGGACACAAATTTTTGCTGATCGTAAACAATTGTTGTAGTTGTGGTCGAAGTATGGAGCAATAGACTTACAGAGCCTTAACGGAATGGTATAAGATTTTAGATATCATGTGTACAACCAATTTAAGCACCTCAAGAGAGGTGAGAGCTCAGATCAAGAGCTTCAATTTCAGGCATCAAATAGTCGGTTAACATGGCCCTATAACGATCGCCATTGACGGTTACGTTCTCACCGGCACTAGTTTTGGATAAATATGGATCGATGATTTCACCAGCCCACAAACCACACCAAACCGATGATTTTCTGGACGAAATGGCAGCCTCTAAAGCTTCTTTTGGATTGCTCCTTATCCCAAATGCAGCAATTTCGCTTGTTTACTCGTATATGCCCATTAAACAAAATTTGGCTCGAAACGTCGGATCTTCATGGAACTTTTCAAAAGCCCATATAGCGAAGCGATGTTGCTTGAGAAGGTCGATCGGTCTGTTCTTGAACATGCTGAATTTGTGCGTTTTCAATTTAAGATCTCGACGTAAACTGCGCCAAGTCGTTCCATACGTCAGACCGACTTGCTGCGAACGGCAATTCGACTCTCCACGGTCTTCGTGTACACTTTGGCTGCTGTTTCTTCTTCAGTGCGCGCTGGACGTTGTCAATTCGGTTGAATATTATCCAATAATGAATGCTGGATCTCAAAATGGCCGATGGCGTTGCGAATAGTATGTTCAATAGACTGATTATGTTGAACATAACACTCTTCATAGAACGTGAATTTTCATAGTAAAGTAGACGATGTTTAGACGTAAGTTTTTCCGTGATGAATTGTGAAATAATTCTGAACAAAAAAGATCTGTCAAAAAGAAGTACCTCTTCTTGGGTCTTTGTTAGCAGCGAATACAAGAAGCGGAGCATTTTTGAACCGTACTTAAAACCAAAACATACTCAGTGCCATCTAACTCTTCATTCTAATATCTGATATCTTCGCTTCTCCTTCTTAGTCTCTTTCATTGTGGAATTCGATAGGTACTTTTAAGCAAAGTTCATAAAAAAGTTAATTCAACATCAGTTAAGGGTATTCTTCGTTACAGTCAGTAAGTTCAAAAGTATATGTAAACAGTTCAAATCGTACAACAAATATAAGATTTCCAATATTCTGGCCCCAGCGCCTTCTAACGAATTATTCATATAAAAATATCGGTAAGATTTTTTTTTTGAGATGTACTTTGATTTATTTTATCGTAAAAACATTTAAATTATTTATTATATCAGTTATGAATGAAATCTAAGCATTAAGAAAATATTTTCAGTAAACTTAAATGATAGGTAATGGTATTTTCCTAAAAGAAAACTATTTTCAAACATTATACAAATAAACTTCGTTTTCGACAGATATAGTTACTACCTTATACTTCGACTAGCTTCAGAAAGGCTTCCAGTCATTTTGAGTCACAAAAACTTCACACTAATTTAAAGCTATTAAAGCAATCATTCCTACTTACGTCCATTCAATTGCTTTGTTGCCAAGCGATGTGAAAGCATGCTAATTGTCAAAAAACTAATGGAAGATCCTTTGCGACTACCGAAGTTATACGTATAAGATTTGAAATTTGTATACCTTGAGTTCGTATAAGTATACAAAAATATGTTAAAATAAGTTTTTATTGCATATATCAAACTTTTGGATATGCTAATGAAATTCAGAGAGAGTCTTTCATTTGTATCAGTTTGTGTGTCAAAAATGGGTATAATTGTAGCAATAGTGCCTCCATAAAACATTAATATATTGTCACAAATATGTGCCAGTTGACTTTGAGCAGTTTAGTTAAGTCAGTATCCGCGCTCCTAGTTATTTTTCCCACATATACCCAATATTTTAAATGTCGTCCCTTTAGTTGTGTTGGATCTCATCTCTACATGCCAATTAAATCAAACGAAACTATCTTAACTGGTATTTAGTATGTTATACGGTAATACAAATTTCGGATATCGATGAGTATAGAAATTTGTGTTACTTAGATTGATTTGAATGCAAATTTACCGGACTAAGGGAGTCTATGAGCAGTAGCTTAAGTTATCCATCATCCCTTCATAATTTCGTCGAAAATAAATATTTACTTGTATATATTTGTTGCTCTGTTTTATGAAACATCCTAGAAAACATCAGCAGCAATTAATCGCTAAGTATTCAATTCAAAAATTTAAATATGTATTTTTAACGCATATTATTGCTCGCAAAATTTCTCTACAAAATAAAAGTTTATACATACATATACGCCTACCCTCATACATTTGTATGTATATATGCCTGCGATTTTTAATATTATTTATTTTTTTATTTTTTTCTCAATCGCTACTCGTCGACCATTACAATTTACCTCACTTGTCAGCAGATTTAATTGACAGATTGATTGTCGACATTGGTAATTCAATTACTCAGTCCGAATAGTTATGCGCCATTCGTGCTGGCAAATACATAATTATCAATACTCCAGACATACATACCGCTATTAATCGAAAAAAATCCTATCATATGCTAGGACATACAATGTGCGTTTAAATATACAAAAAAACATATATATACTCCGTAGCAATATATTCCAAGAGTATAAAAATACGAGTATGTATATGTAATACATCCCATAAAAAATAAAATTTTATCACTCATACGCAAAATTAGTTAGTTCAGATTTAATAAATAAATCTTATCGACTCATACAACGTGACATCATAATCACATCAATTCCACAAGTATGACATAAAATACCATAAAATATTTACATTCTGTTTGAAACTACACCATATCTCTGAATATTTCAGCGTATTATATGAACAAATAATTGCATTTATTTATACATAATATGCCACCCATTAACACATCAAATCTTCATCATGTGTTTTTACATACATATCTATCAATGGAGTGTCCCTATGAACCCAACTGTACATATTCATATCTTCAATTATTCATATCATTTCACTCAAGCTGTCAAAAACCACATCACTTCACCACATGACATCATTTTATATTATTGATATATTATTTAAACAAATGATAGAATTTGTACTTACAAAATCACATGATGTCGCAATATATTTTTAAATAAGGCGGTTTGTTTAACTTTTCATGTTATTTGTTTAATGGAAATTGATTAAATTGTCTAATTTGTTTTCATTACTATACACATTGTTAATATCAGAACATGATTTTAATCATATCATTCCATATCAGATCATTTAATGAAAAATCGCCACACTCTTCATCATAACATCACATGGTAATAATATTACAACATATTGTGACAATAAATATGCATTTCTGTATTTACTTTTTAGCATTACGTCCTCAAATCAGTCAATCACATTATAACAAGTGATTACGTTAATAGTGCGTCACTATCACTAATCACTTTCTTATATCATCGCATTATTCTTACATCGCTATATTAGTTAGTTGTCTTTATTTGCTTGTGGAAAATCACGTATCATACTTAATCTTAATCTAATCTATCACTTTAATAGTGTAGCAAACCTCATCCAGACAAAAAAGGATCAGATTATATCGTATGTAATGAGATCAGATCATATAATATCGTGTCAAAAAGCAAATCAGATGTTACAACATAACATACATTATCAAATCCTATCCCATCTCAGATCAGATCATATCATGTTCATATCAAATCTATCTGATCTGATCATTTCCATTGTATTCATACCTCATAATATTATAACACAACACATCATATCACATCAAAGCAAGACCATAACATATAACAAATCACTAAGTTCAGAACGTTATGATATGACATGTTGTTTCAGGTCATAATGTCATAATAATATGATCACATGATTTTTATCATATCAAAATCACATCAATCCGAAGCATAACTAGTCAAATATGAATAAATCAAATCATATCAATTGAATTCAAATAACATCTTATAATATATCCCTTTCGTAAGATCAAATTGATTGTCTCATATCATATCACAAGGTGAGTAGCTTTCGCATTATATCCAGATGTAATGGAATCAGACCATTTTATCTTGTGTAATATCGTATCATATTAGATAATATCACATCCAATGATATCACATATCATATATCATAACTTATGCTTCAATCAGATCGGATCATTTTATTATACGCTTAGATAATGTAATCACATCAAATCACATGATCGCGCATGGTATTTGTTATCACTATCAGATCGTTCAGTAACATATCATACTACATTATATTAAATATGTATGTGTTAAATATTGCATCATGACATCACATCACGACATTTTCGGTTCAATATCAACAATTTGAGACATCATAACACACCAGGGTTATATCTTGAACATATTCTCAATACTAGTAGCTTTGTATCAAAGTTTCCTTCTTCACAGATAAGATCGAACTATAAATAAAGTCGCATATGCGGGATATTATATGCAATGAGTTTATGAAAAATATTAGGTTGTCAAAAAAGTCTTGCGGTATTTTCGCTAGGCGCTGAAAGCGCGTAGTTCTAGTTTTATTCGTCGCATCGGGTCATGCTCCGGAAGGCCTGTTGTCGAAAATTGCGATAAAATCGCTGAATTGGTCGAAAGAGACCGGCATAGTAGCAGCCGTAGCATCGGTCAAGAGCTTGGCATGAGTCATCAAACCGTTATAAACCATTTCCATAAATTCAGTAAATCATTCAATAAAAATAAATCTTGCATCCAATTTTCACTGCATGCCAACAATACATATCACAATCAAATCATAACTTGATAAAGTCACTTAATAATAAGTTTTTTCAAAAAATAACAGTTTTAATGCGCACATATATTTACTTATCCACATATTTAGTTATTTTTACATTTTTAACACACTTCAGTATAAATAAATATGTGAAAGAATTGACATGGCCAGCGTGCTTTTGCTGCCCAGCCTATATGTGTCTGTCCGCATTGACACAATGGTGTCAAAAAGGACATGACCAAACTCACAAAACTTGTTTTATTGATTTTGCATAATAAAAATGTCACTATATGTCACGTGCACACAGCTACATGCATGCACGCAAACACACATGTAACCTATAAATATGTGGTGGGGAAACTAATAAGAAAACAAAGAGTAAACGTTAACTTTGGGTGAACTGAAGGTAATAATGCCCTTCACAAAAGGGTATAAAGAGATATTTTTTTATTTTGATCGGTAAGTTTATGTGGCAGCTATATGCCATAGTAGTGCGATCTGAATAATTTCTTCGTTGAATATAGCCTGTCTTAGTCAGCCATCTTTGGCAAATTTCATGAAGATATCATGGCAATTAAAAGAGTTTTCCATACAAGGACTTGAGTTTTAACGGTTAATTTGTATATGCTGTAGTTGTGCGATCTGAACAATTTTTTCGGAAATTATAACGCTGTCTCTAGGAATAATCTATACCAAATTTTGTGAAGATATCTTTTCGAATAGAATAGTTTTCCATACAAGAACTGAGTTTTGATCGATCAGTTTGTATGGCAGCTATATGTTTAAGTAGTTCGATCTGAACAATTTCTTCGGAGAATGTTATTACGGCTTTCAAACTATGCCATGCCAAATTTCGTTAGGATATCTTGTCAAATTAAATCGTTTTTTATATAAAGACTTTATTTTGACCGATCAGTTTGTATGGCAGCTATGTGCTACAGTGGTCCGATATCGCTAATTTCGACGAAGGAGTACCTACTTATAGAGAAAAGCATGTCTGCAAAATTTCAGATCATTATCTCGAAAACTGAGAGAAAAACAAGCGGACATGTTCACATCGAGTGAGCTCGTCGCACTGAGATTTAGAGGGTTCCTGACGCTTGCTTCTATGTAAAACAAATATCGTGACAAATTTAATATACCCTGTGTGGGGTATAAAAACGCTTTTAGTTTATTTATTGTATGGGCAACACTCCTTCACCACACCTCCAGTCAGACATATATGTTTGTTTATATGAACATCGCACGCACTCAACTCTGAGCGATGGGCGGCGACGCCAACGCAAACGCAAATGTCACAGCCACTATGCTAGCGCCAGCATCACTGCAGACAACAAAAACGGAGCAACTGCATGCCTTTAGCAACAACAATACCAACCACTACAACAACAATAAATTAATTAAGCCGATAGAGACAGTTTAATGTCATTTAATAAAATATTGACGCGCATTGACGATGCGACAATGATGGAACTGATATATGCACACAACACACACATAAATACATATGCGCTCTATATACATATATGTAAGTGTCTTGCTGTGGCAATGCCATTACTTTTTATTTTAGTTGACGAGCGTAAGTACGCTCCAACAGTTAAATTCAATTGACAAATTCAATTGATTTGGCGGTTAGCTTGATGGACAGACGGACAGACAGACATACGGTTGGATGGATAGAGTGACAGCAGTGGAACTGGAGTTGGAGTTGCTATTGGAGCTGAGCTATGTGGTGGAGTATGCTTATGCATATGTGTGTGTGTGTAGCCATAATTACTGCAGTCTTTGTTGTTTCGTATCTGTGTCGACTTGCATGAGATCACCATAAGTTGTGCGAAGGGTTGCCGGCATTGCGCGGGTGTTAGTTGTTGCGCCTTATTGGCATGGTGTCGAGCATTAGTGCGGATTGCTTTGAGAGAAAACTTTTAGAATAAATCATTTCTCTTACTTTTACTACATTAAAAATTAATACAAGTATTTTCACTGATATGTCGGGAATCACTCGCTCATCTAAGGCTCATAATGAACATCTAAAACCGATAAAAACTAGAATGCCAAACTCTGCCGACAACACTTCATCGAATTGAAGCGAGCCAAAAACGCCGAGAATGTGCGACTATGCACGAGACAATAATCTACCATGACAAAGCTCGGCCTCATGTGGCAGACCAGTTTAAAACAATTTAGAAAAGTTGTGTCTCTTCCGTCAAATATCTCAGACCGTCTCTTTATGACTTACATTCGTTCGGGTCAATGAAAAGGGCTCTCACTTCTTGCTTAAAAATAGAAGTTTTCAAGTCTATCCACCATCAACACAACCCCAAAGTACTTTTCGGGAATCCCCTTTGCTGCTAGTGTCCCGAGACCTATAGTTATTCTCTATAGTCCATTTGCTTTAAATAATTTTTTAAGAAGCTGAAGGCAGGTTGCATTCCGAGCTGCCTCGTGCGGTACAACTCTTCTGTATTTTTATTTCCTTCCATTTCTATATGACTGGATACCCAGGGAATATTCACCGATTTTTTCACTGAAAATCTAGTTATTGCTAGTGTATTAGTTATTGTTAAATTTTTGTACGCACTGCGAATAGCCTGAGCAGCGATACTACATACATATATTCCACATCGTCATATTGCTTCAGACAATATTGGAGTTGGATTTATAGGTTAACCCATAGGTTACTTTAAATCGCTATATCAACGAGAGAGAGATGTTATTCCAAAGGGTTTAGCATAGTCACCATTTAGCTGATGTAATGATTTGGTAGGCAGTCTCCTGTAAAGTCATTCCTCTCTGCATTCCAGTGAAAAAGGGGCAGGTTAAGCAATATACTCTTCGATGAAGCGGTTTGAATCTACCAGGATGATTTTGCTTCAACACCCAAGGCAAAAATCACCAAACAGTAGTGTAAAAGCAATACTCCTGGTTTCATAGCTGCAGATGATGGGCATCTGGTCCAGATTTTATATCATTAGACTACAGTTTGTGTTCGGACATAGAGAAAGTGGCCTTTCGAATACCCCAAAGAAATACGAAAAGTCTCAAAAAAAAACTTTAGTTCGAGCAGCGTCGAGAATACCCATCGAAACTGCGCGGGCTGCTCTTGTATGAGGCGCCAAATTAGGTTGGATAAATAAATGAGGACCAGACCAGAGATCTATTGTACCCTCTCCTAAGTCACAAGGACTCACCTAGCCCAAACATATTGATAAAGTCTAATATACAGCTGGGTGCTATTGAGGCGATGTGATTCCTATTTTGAAACATGCATCCAAAGGCCATTATTATGCGCCTACAGACTGCTGCCCAATTCATTAGCAGGTGTTCTGGAGTTTCAGGCTCCATGTCGCAGAAGCGGTAATTCGCACAAGAAGCTAGGCCCATGTTTTATAAGTGTTTCTTCAGCTTACAATGGACGACGTAGAAGACAACAAGTAACCTGAGTTTGTCCCTTTGGAGGTTAATTACATATTTAAACATTTTAAGGTCGTAACCACCCAATACCACCTTGATATGGCGCATGCTTTGGAGTTGTTGGGAGTACACCTCCATATCCACTCCTTCATCCTTGCGGAGCAGTTCTTTTATGGTAACGGGACCAACCGCTTTGAAAGGTTCAGGCCCTATCATGTTAGTGGATGCTTCGGAGTGGGAGAGGTTCTAGCTTAACGGACCTAATAACTATAAAAAAGTGATGCCATATAACATTATTAGCAAAGATGAAGAAACTGAAGGTTTTCCAAGCGTTGGAACACTTCGTAGGGTTTGGTAAATGTAATGTTCGACCCACCCTAATACATATAAATAGATACATATTATATGTATCTAAGTAACTGTGATATACACATTGACGGATGGACTTGTGACATATTGTACGATTGATGCCGGCGGATTATGCTTACAACACACACACACACTCATATTCATAAATACATACATATGTATATATGTATGTATATTGTATTTATGCTCTCGGCAATTTGCGCTAAAGCTTTGCTGCAAATAAATACATTTCAATGCACAGGCATGTATGTGTGTATGGATATGTTTATGCGTGTGTGTAGGCGTATGTGTGTGTATTTGCGCCGTCTGATTGAGAATGAGGACATTTATTGGCATTTGTCTGGTAATGTCGCATTAAATTTGGACACTGACGGGCATGAGACGACCAAGAGTCGTGCGGTGGAGCGGCGGCGACTGCGGCGGCGGCGGCACGCAGCATGATGGCTCTTTTAATGCATTTCGCGACTGTCAGAACGTCAGTATTCATTGAAAGTCTTTTGTCGGTTTTGCAACAAATAATGAAATGTTAATTTTGACACGTCATTTATACATTACGGCCAATGCAGTTATGTACCGTTATATATTTAACGAAACATACGTACGTTTTGTAAATATAACATATATAATTACACATATGTGGGGCATGCAACATACTTACATATACACATAAATACTTGTATTTATCGGCCGCCTATTCATCAATACAAATTGTGCCATTTTCGACCTCTTTATACTTTTATATTAAAAATATACCCGTGTATGTGTGTGTATGTTCGTGTTGTTGTTGCATTGCCATAATTAGTTTTGATGCAGATGCTTGTTGCAAATTAATTTATTTGACAGTCCGCCGTTGCGCATTTGCAATTCTTGTCTGACCACACTGTAGCTGCCCTCGTGTGTGTATGTGTATAGATATGTGTGCATATGTGTTGTGTTGGCCTCTGTGTGATTTCCCATAAATAGCTGACGTTTATTGCGAAAGTGAGCATTTTGAAATCATTTAATTTGTCAAAATGCATTTGTACCTTTCACATAACATCCCAATAGCCCATTTATTCATTTATTTAAGTGACAAAATTTATTTTGATATGCGATTGAATTTATAATTAAACTATTGACATTTTAGTTTTTTGGGGCCAAATCAATTTGAGGCCGTTTATCAAGGGTTAATATGCTTAATCTGCCTTTTGGCACATAAGAGTGATGGACTTGTGGGAGAGATTTTATGCAGGAAGTGCTTCTGTATTGATCGCTAGGAAACCAAGATTACTTGGAATTCTCTGTCATCGTGGTGCCTTACAATAGTGTTGTAAATAAAGATGGTTCAATTTGGTTCAGCTGATCATAAAATACATATATATTTCGAATGTATTTAAAAAGTGGACATTGTTCCGCCCGTCTATGGGTTTTATGTAAAGGGTGAACTATTTGGAGGTTCCCTACTTTTTAAAGAGAAAATACAGACATTTCAAATTGAATGGGGAAAGTTTATTATCATTCGAAAGCACATTCTTTGGCAATTATTTTTTGAAGTTTATCACTTTCAAACGTTAGCTGTGGCTAAGTTTCAAATGGTCTATCCGTTGAGCCCACTTTTCGATGACTCGTTCGAGCATTTCGACTGTTAACTTGCGAATGACATGCGTAATGTTCCGTTCCAAAGCCTGAATATAAGAGGGATTGCTCGCATAGACTTTAGACTGCTCACCGAAGCTTTCTCTCAATAGAACTATTAATTTTTTTCGATGTGTGAGAAGAAGCACGGTCTTTTTAAAACCAAATGTTAGATAACGAAACTCAATTTTGGGCATTAAATAAACGGTTGCGTTCTCACTAGTAACATTTTTAAAGAAATATACACCAAACCGTTATTTTTTCTGGATAATTTGGCAGCTCTTGAATCTCTTTAGGTTGCTCTTCCTTCCAAATGTGGCAATTTTGCTTATTTACCTACTCATTGAGCCAGAAATTGCCCCCATTGCTGAACAAAATTTGGTTCGAAAAGGTCGGATCTTCTTGGAACTCAAGAGCCCATAGAGCGAAACAATGTTGCTTGGGAAGGCCGAAAGACTTCAGTTCTTGCCCAAGCTATATTTTGTACGCTTTCAAATTAAGATCTTAACTTAAAATGCGCCAAGTCGTTCCATACGTCCATCCGCGTATCCGCGAACGGCTCCGAATCGACTCTCCACGGTCTTCTTGACACTCTCAGCTACGTCTGTTCTTTACTGCGTACTGAACGTGGCCTATTCGGTCGAATGTTGTCAAATAATATATGTATGTTGAGTCTCAAGATGGGTGATGGTTTGCGAATAGTACTCTCAGTAGGCCGACTATGTTGACCATAAGCTGAGCGAAACACATTCTTTAGAGAACGTGAATTTTCGTAATAAAGTCGAACGATTTGTAAATGTTTTTCAGACGTAAGTCTTTTTATGATGAAATGCCAAAGAACACTGAACAAAAATAAAATGGTACCTTGACACGACTCTCGCATGATCTGTCAAGAAAAGACTATTGAAAAAAGTCGCTCTACTTGGATCACGCGATACGTTGTTTTATCGCTACAAATTAACTTTTTTTTATATCTATAGAGGATAACATAAGAATGGAACACAAAATGCATTAATTATTAGTTCAGATTAAGTTAGACTGGTAGTCATTAAGCCACGCATAGATCACTTTTTGTCTTTTGGAATACGAGAAGGAGTTCAGTTAGGAAGTCCCTGAGAAGTAGTCACCTTTGAGAAATAGTCAACCTTTTAGAGCCTCGCTATCGATGTTTCTTCCAGTATCTCATACCACCATAATCATTGTTTAAAAAAATTCAGTTATTTTAAAAGGATTCTCAACCTTTGTTAAACGTAATCCAACAAACAGCTGTCAAATACGTCCTAATCGACTCATGTTATGAAGATCAAATTTCCCACGAACATTAAAAAAGGTTCATCCAATCTAGAAGAAAAATATTTATCGATTCAGTTTGTGTTCGCTTTTTAATTGGACAAGTTCGAGTAAAATTTGGAACAATGGTCAATATGTAAGTTGTCATGGAAAAATAACAACTTTTTACTTGTATTATCACTACAACATATCTAAGTGTTGCGCTAAAAAATTAGGCCACTTGTCTCCTGAACGATAACATAACAAAATGCGAACTGTAAAATAACTAAACTAATTTATTTCTTGCTTGTACCACATTGAAAATGTCGATTTAGTCGGTTAGATAAAGGGTGAATAACTTAATAATTAGTCACTACTCTTAGTGGTATCTTCTCTTCGCGAATACATCCAGGAGATATGTGGGGTATTGTAGCTCAGAATCCAATCTTGTTTCAGACTGCCAGACCACTGTGATGTCCTTCAAGTAAAAGTGACAGCCATCAAGGTAGCAGCAGATGTATGTTACTTCTTTGAAGTGCAGCTTCTTTTAGAGAGGTATGCATCCGATAACAGAGCTGATATACAATCCTCGCTCGCTTACTGTAAGGTCACTGCTGGTTAAGGCGTACATGACCTCACCAACAGTAACATCAATCTTTCATTTTTAATTTTTCTGGGTGCCTGGGCATAGGGAAATCATCGGAAACTGTAAAGACAAAAAGCTTGTAGGAAACGGCACCCTC
This sequence comes from Bactrocera zonata, assembly GCA_037783105.1. Taxonomy (NCBI): domain Eukaryota; kingdom Metazoa; phylum Arthropoda; class Insecta; order Diptera; family Tephritidae; genus Bactrocera; species Bactrocera zonata. Next base: position 391,857 of record JBAWJQ010006022.1, read on the forward strand.
ACCCAAACTTCGTGAAGGTGGAAACGAGCATTCCTCTTCATTTGGACGCTGGATCTATTGGCCTCGCGCAAGCTCAGCAACCTACACATGTTGGGTTGCAAAAGTCTTCTTGCCCAGGTTGGAACGAAAAAAGGTCTATTAAACTATTAGCTCTTAGCAAGATTTACATCGCCGAAATAATAGGTGTCCTAACTAGATATTGTCTCATTGGCAGTTACGTGATGATGCTGATGTGGAAGACGCAGTTTGTCAAAATTGTAATAAGGAAGATGACGTTGACGAAATCTAGACACTTTCACCTTGGCTGTCCAGCTTTCGCCAGACTACGCCAAACTATTTACAACAATTGATATTAACCGCATCAGCAAATTTGTGGCAATCTCTAGATCTTTTGTCGACATATATACAGTACGATGGTCTTTTTGATCGATGCCTTGGAGTTCTTGGCAACACAATGGACTGGCATCTTTAGCTGTCCAAGTGTGACTATTCGTGAACTCACAACCAAAACAGCCTAACCTCTCCTAATAATTACCTGTATCGTTAGAATAATTTATGTATGTGTAATTAAAACGAGGGGTGACCGTCAAAGTCATTTAGACTCTATATCAATGACTGCTCTTTAGTCTTCTTTCACCTATCAAACCATTCTCAATAGAACTACTAAAAAGTCTATAAAAGGGTGCAGGCAAAGATGTATAAGAAGGCCTACTTTATTAATATCGGTCCCATAAATGAAAGGATATATGAGCATCTATCGAGATTAAAACGCAAAAACAAAAAATGGATGTAGAAAAGAGCGCTCAGATTCATCTACAATGACTTATAACACAAAAGGCTTGTTTATGCCTATACAAAAAAGTTCTCCATTATCTTGGAAATCGACCTTGATTCCAAACCTAATCCAATTAATGGTTCTTCTTGAAAGACGCCGTCCGATAACAGCAAATTAAAGAAGACCTTTCAGCAAGTATATCGTTTAAACAAATTGTATTTATGTTTGTAGAGGAATAAAGACAGAACTTCACGCACAACAAGGCATCAGCGAAGGGTTTGCTTTCTCTCATAACACCATATATCTGTATATAGACAAGTTGGTGTAAATTTTAATACAATCATCACATAGTCAAATAGTTGCGTGCGTTTGTAACCGTTAACACCCAATTAGCTGCAATTAGTTGCACCAAAGCGCGTGGACGAGTCGCATACGCAATTGCATTTGTATACATATATATGTATGTACATATGTGTGTATATGCATATATGCAACTTCCAAGTCAAAGCGCGACCAATGTGCAGCACGACGCACGACACTTGCAAATGTCTACGCAATCAATGCTAACCAATTAATGTCAGCCGGACGTGTGTTTTGCATATATGACTTCATGTGTATGTATATTCAATGTGTGTGTGTGTGTGTTTACGTTTAAGGATATATGCTTGTATGCGTGCGTATGAATGCATTTATGTTTAAGTTTAATGTCACGACGGCGTTAAGGATTATTGTTTTACTGCCACATGTGCAGCGTAAACACTTGCTACGCACTTGTTGCAAGCAATTTCGAGAGTGAAGTGCTTTAAATTTGTATGGCACATGAAGATGTATTGAGTTGTGAAGTCAATGTCAAAATGAAGATTATGTCGTGAGATCAAAAAGATCTCAAATCAATGAAAGAGTCAGTGAAATCAGAAGTCAACGGAAAGTGGAGGCCAAGGTCACAGGTTAAATTAAGCTTAAAAAAATATAACTACTTGGAATATATTTTTTAAAACATGTATTACTAATTTAAAAACTCGAGGAATGTCTTTAATACACCATCATATTCGTATTAGGGTGGCCCAAGTTTTTAAATATGTTTTAGTAGTCCAATCTGAACAATTTCTATGGAGATTGTAGCGGAGTCGATGTCTTGTTCATACAAAAAGTAAAATAAAGGATAAAACAAACACGGTTTGGAGTATCAATGAAATTCCTTATTCCTGTGAAGGTACATTTGATGCCATTATATATGGAACTCGATTTCTTTTGCATGGCCACCCACCACGGGTACGCTTGCAGAAATCTAGACGCTGTACTCAATTTTCGACGGTTTTCAAGCAAAAATCGGCCGATACTTTATCAATCAACGCTGGCTTGTTGGCATAGACCAAAGACTTGACGTAGCCCCACAGGAAATAGTCTAACGAGCCATTTTGTTACATAACACATTCACCAAATTTGGTTTTCAATAAACCGATTGTGACATTCGTTGCGTGATTTGTGGCGCCGTCCTGTTGGAAACGTGGACAATATGTCCAACTCCATATCATCCAATTCGTACGAAAAATATTCGGATGTCATTGAGCGGTAGTGATTCCCATTCACAGTGACGTGCCGGTCTTGATCATTACGGAAGAAGTAGGACCCAATAAGGTCGCAGCCCCATGAACCGCACCAAACCGTAATTTTTTCGGGATGCAATGGTGTGAACCAATAACGCATATTTTGCTTATTGACAATGATTCTGGCTGAATGGAGAAATAAGCCTCATCGCTGAAGATGATTTCTCGATGAAAATCCGGATCATTTTCAAGTTGTTACTCAGGATGTAGGCCAAGATCTTTTCACAAAATTCGCCACAACGCTGTCATAGATATGCGCTGGACGTGTAAGAGACTGATTTGGGTCTTCCTCAATTGATGCGTTAACGGCAGCAATATTCTCCCCACTGCGGGCACTTCTTTGTCTCACTGGCACGGGAATATTTTGTTCTTTGCCTGTGGATTCAAATTTTTCCACTAGACGCTCAATAGTTGATCTGACAGAACGATTATAACGATCATAAATTGGGCATAGCGCTCTTAAAGTTGAGGCCACTGATTCGGAATTTCAGTAGAAAATTTTAATAAGTTCGTCTCCTTGTTTGATCGTATAACATTCCATGATGAAATGGCCAACATCACTGAAGAGAAATGTCACAAAAGTGGGAAAAATATGACGTTGTTTGCTGGCCCTGTCGGTCTACTTTTACAGCGTTCTTATTGAAAACCACGTTATATTAGTGATTCAACGACAAAATACTAAAAAGACTTTTTCGATAACCCAAAAATTTAGGGGCAACAGGAGATTAATATTTTTGTCCTCCGTCGCCTCAAACGTGAAATTATCGCTTTCTCTAGATAATTAGGACAATATAATGTTTTCTGTTATGAATGATGTGATGAATGGATGAAAACACTCTAGATCAGACTGGCACACTGTTATAAACTCGGTTATAAGCGCCGAAGCTCCGAATCTTCCATATCATTGTTCGTGTAAAATCTGGAGATCTTTCTATTCAACATTAACCGAAATGTGTTTCTTACGGATCGCTGGGATCCTATATTATCGCTTTAAGAATTTTGATTAGATTATTGACTTTTTCCATTTTCGAGAAAATAGAATAGAAGAGAATAGAATAGAATAGAATAGAATAGATAAGTTTTCATTAAAATCTTTATATTTTACTCACAGATCAAAATCAGTTGAATATTTTCCAAAAACAGAACAAATATAAAGAAGGCCATGTTCAATTTCAGATTTGTTCATACCAAATCGACCATAGTTGAAAATTCCAAGACCGCAAACTATTTTTAGTATGAAGTGGTGGCTACAAAAATCCAAAAATCCATCGCGGAAAATTTTGTTATTTTTTAGGACGAATATTTGCGGTGTAATCTAGTTTTACCATAACTTTTTAACTATTTTTCCATTTTTTTATTTAATTACTTTTACAATATTTTTTTTTATTACCTTCTTTTGTGATTAGCTACTCTTTTTTTATTTAATTATTTAAACAATTTTTTTTTAATAAAGTATGTTTTTTTGTTTTTATCTATTTTTCTACTTTGTCCTTTTATTATTTGTAAAAATATTTTTTTTCTAAGGAAATATATATTTTTTACATACTTTTAATTTTTTAATTTACTTATTTTTAAATATTTTTTTTTAAGAAAATATGTTTTCTTTTGTTTTTACCTATTCCTCTACTTTTTTATTTAATTATTAAATTTTATTTTATTTTATATATTTATATTATTTGTTTTTATCTATTTTGCTCCTTTGTTATTTTATTATTCGTAATTGTTTTTTTTTTTAGAAAATATATATTTTTTTTGTTCTTATGTATTTTTTATTGTTTAAATATTTAAAAAATTTTTTTAAGAAAATATGTTTTCTTTTGTTTTTACCTATTCTTATATTTTTTTTTTAATTACTAAATTTTTTTGTTTTGTTTTTTTTTAAGAATATTTATACATACATATACATTTTTTTGTTTTTATGTATTTTTCAACTTTGTTATTTAATTATTTATAGAATATTGTTTTTTTTTAAATAATTTTTTTTTCGTTTTACCCATTCTACTACTTTTTTTTTAATTTTTGAAAAAAATAAGAAAATATATATTTTTTGGTTTTACTTATTCTTGTATTTTTTTTTTTTTATTACTCAATTATTTTTAAAATATTCTTTTTTTTTAATATAATATATGTAAATTTTTTTTTTACTTATTCTACAATTTTTTTATTTAATTGTATATACAACATTTTTTTAAGAAATTATATATTTTTTGTTTTTATATATTTTTCAACTTTGTTATTTAATTATTGAAAAAAAATTAAGAAAAATTTGTTTTGTTATTTTTATGTATTTTTCTACTTTTTTATTTAATTATTTCCAAAATATTTTTTTTTTTTTATAAAATATTTTATTTTTGGTTTTTATCTAATTTTTTATTTAATTATTTCTACGCAAATTTTTTTATTAAGAAAATATATTTTTTTTTTTTGTAGTGTGTGAAAATATATATTTAGTTTTTTTCTATTTTCTGATGTATATATTTTCACACCAACCACCCTAATGTGCATTCCCACGCCTAATTTGAAACACTTCCGCACACATAAACGCAGAACTATCCATTCGCGGCTTTAACTAACCCAATAAATGTCATCATATCTACTACTTATGTAATGCCACCGACACACCACCACCACCAGCATCACCGCCATCGGTTAGACATAATGTTGATGTTAAATGCACTGTGGCACTAACCGCTCAGTCGCAAATGTTAATTAGTTCTTATGCATTTGCGGCATGTGGAATGTGGAAATGTGATGAATTAGCATGCCATTGTACGATTTGGCACGGCGCTGCAAACGCCTTCGCTGTCACTTGGGATTTGTCTATGTACACGCAGTGGTGCATAGGGGCCAACGGTTGTAACTACATGTTGCATGTTATGTTGCATAAATATGCGCGTATGTGTCTTATATGTATGTGTATATGAGTATAATTGACTCAAGTAGATTTGTTTAATTGACGATGAACGCCCATACATACAGACATTTAGGATGATTTTTGATAGTAACGTGAGCTTTTAAGAAACTTGAAGTCTTAATTCTCTTATTTCAATATACTAAGAAAATCAAAAGAACCTATTTTAGATTATCGATTCCAAATCGCTTCGGCGCTTGATCTCATTTCACTCTAACCATTGAACCTTAATTCAACTTGCCACAAATGTACATATGTACATATGTAAGTATGTTACGCAAATAAAAGCTCGCTTGAAACTCATACTCATACGCATGCACACATATACATTCATACTCACCTACACACATACATAATATGTGCCCTTAATATCCTTTGTTGCCGTCAACAAATGATGACTGTGATTGACATTTGAATGAATTACTTTGACATTCTCCACCTACCCTGCATTGTGATTGTTGTTGTTGTGTTACCGAAAAGACCGTCAGCTTTTCCTACATTCTTTGCACTCACATACCCATGTACTCTCACACACTTATACCCACATATAGTACTTCTTCACAATGTCATCTACAAAAAAAAGTAATTATTTTTTTAATAAATGAGCTTTTGCGAAATACTTCAAATACAAGAACAAAATCGAAAAGCGAATGCTGTCAAAGTATCATTTTTCTGTCAAAAAATGGTCAAATACTCATAAATGATGGTTTGGCATGGAAGCTGTCACTCACAAAATATTTTTAAGGACTAACTCATGAACGCACAACACCAATGCGGTGTCGAATTGTGTGTTTTAGGGTGGTACTAACCAATTTAGAGAGGGATTTTGTGGAAATTTCTCGCAGTATTTAGACGTGAACGATAATAGGAAGTTAACAGAAAGCATATAGAAATTTAGTATCGATTGGAGTTGTTTGAGGCTCGTCAGGCAAGGGTTAAAATAAAGTAAAAATCGAAAAGTTTAAAAAATTTAAAAAAATTAAAACAATATATATATTTAACAGTAAAAATCAACTTGCTTATATTTTACATTGAACCATTGGGACTAACTGGAGAAGACCTAGAAGTGTCGTATGAGGGTTAAAGCTCAGATTACTACGAAAAAATCTATATGTAAATTAAAACAACTTCATTAGCTGGTATCCAAAACTGATATTATTGTGCTCAACACTTTCACCTATAACCTTTGAGGTCGTTGACTGGAAGCGAAGCTAGGCTCACAAGGGTTAAAGTTCAAACCACTGCAAGAGAATAGGAAAAGTATAATCAAATTTCAGCTAATAGTCAAATTTATAAAGTTGTATTCAGAAATTGCTTACATATAATTGTTGCGCAAATTGAAGATGTTTAAGATACGTCAGATAAGGGTTAAAGTTAAGATTTAGCTTTAAAATTTTCAAAAAATAAAATCAATTCAAATAATTTTTATATACTATATAACAGTAAAACACAACTGATTAAGTACACAAATTTTATATTGAACTTTTGTTACTGACTGGAAATGACCTAGACATGTTGTATAAGGGTTAAAGCACAAATTACTTTGGAAAAATCTATAAAATAAAATGATTTTATTTTTTGTTATCCAAAACTAATATTCAACACTTTCACATACAGCTATTAACCCTTAAAGCGAAGTGAGCCTCACAAGGGTTAAAGCTCGAATTACTGTAGGTAACTAGAAATTGAAATGATTCAGCTAATAGCCAAATTTTTATGGTTATATTCAGTAATTACTTATTTATTATCAACAGCGGAATATATATTATATCATAGCGGGGTCAGACTTGTCAGACAAAAGTTAAATTTAAGATAAAAAAATCCTAAAAAATTAAGTTCAACTAAAATAATATTTTTATATAACAGTAGAAATCAATATGGTGGTATACAAAAGCTTTATATTAAAAAACCAGCTGGAGTCAACCAGACTTTTCTTTCACGGGTTAAAGCTGAAATTAATATCAACAAATTAAAATTAAATGCTCCTTATTTCTGCTACTAATTTCCAAAAGCGATTTTGCTGTATGCAAAAATTCATATCTAGACCTTAAGCTTAACTGGAGATGTCTAAAAATCGTCACACAAGGGTTAAGTTTCCTATCGCTAAAATAAACATTCAAAAGTAGAACCAAATCATAATAGTTTCTTTAGCTAATGGCAAAAATCAATATGTTTGTGCATAAAAATTTCAAATACAACAATAACCCCCAGATTGACGAGTTTTAAGAGTTGTCATATAAGGGTTAAAGCTCAATTTTTCCACGAAAACTCCAAAACTCTTCATTATTTCAATCAATATCGAACTAAAATAGTCCATCATTAAGTATAATGTTGAAATTTTTCAGTTACTAACTACAATCGAACTAATATGTTATGGGTTAAGATTTATGAGTGTAAAACATATAATAGTTAAAGTTAAAAGTCAGACAACTTTAAAAACCTGCAAAAACTAACTCGTTATCTTCAAAATCAATAATGTTGTATGCAGAAAATTCTGATAAAATCATTGGTTACGATTGAAAACGATTATGGTGTGTCACAAAAGGGTTAAAGCTGAGTAATCTTTGAAAACCCATAAAAAAATTTACACAATCGAGCCAACATAGTTAGAGAGTGAGTAAAAAGTTAAGGTTTAGGTAGATAAAACATGCAGCAGAAGGGTTAAGGTTTGTACTATTCTATTATAAATTTCTAAAATTAAAATATATTTTTAATAATATTTTCAACTAATCATCCAGGTTGCAATTGGTGAAAGGAAAATTTTCACGTATAATCTTTAGCCTCAACTGGAGCTAAGGAAGGTAAGGGTTAAAGTTCTGACAGCTTAATAAAGACTAAAAAACTTTTTCTCTATAAGAACTATAGATTTTAGTCGAATATAAATGATAATGCTAGAATTCAGAAAATAAAAAACTATACATATAAAAAAGCCTGTTCTTATTTAAACTCCTCCCTAATATAAGTGCACTGTTGTTTGTTGAAAGGCATTAGCCGACAAAATCAAAATGAACCTTTATATATTTTATACTAAGGGTCAACTTTTTTCACATGATGATTTGCTGTGATTATTGTTGAGCGGATTTATACAAACTTTTGTATATAGCACAAACATACAATCAAATATACACAATCATACATATGTATATAAATAAAGAGGGAGATATGTCAACAATGTACCTGCCAAATAGCAGCTGTCACTCATTCATTTAACGTTGTGCTCCCGCTCAAAATTCTATGGGCTGAGTGGTTTACACTCTGCTTTTATGAACATTCTGTGTGTGAGCACAATGGTCAAGGCGCGCGACATCCTTCAAGCACTTAAGGTCCTTCACAGCATCATCAAAGCTACGGTCAAGTATGTGTATGTAAGCTCATACGAACCTATATATAAATATGTGCTTGTGCGCTTGATTCGCTTCGCCGTGTTATACACTCTACAAAATGTAGGGACACCAGCTGTCAGAGATTTTATGACAAAAACCTCAAACGCACGACTACGTTGTCAAGGATGATTGTGCTGCTGATTGTATTGCTGATTGTATTGCTGATGTATTGGTACGCAGTTATTTATTATGTTTCATAAAAAAGTTTGAGATTTGTGTCGTGGAAAGGTATTTATTGTACATGGTCCACCTAGGAACTTTGGGGATACTCGTATGTGGTACATCTAAACATTTATAAAGTTTCACCATAAAATTTAGCATTCAAGTTCATTATTATTATATATATTAAGAACTGGAATTGATGATTCTAACTTTCCCCATAGCAGCTTTAATAGGAGAACTTACGATGTAACGATTTAAACCCACAAATCACCACGAAATCAGGGAATATGGTATCTGGATGCTGGATGCTGGCTATAGCCTTAAAGAAAAAAATATTTTTGGGTACCTAAAATTTTTGAGTAGTGGCTAGTATAGGGGATCTAAGTATTCTACTACTCCCATGGAAGACGATCTCCTATTCTTCATCTTGACCATCTTTGTTCTGTTGTGTTTTCCTTTACTGTTTTTTCAGTTGTTGTTTTTATTGTTGTTGTGGTGTATTCATTTAAGATTTAACGAATATATATGAACCCCGGAGTTATCTATACAAAGAGGGAGGCCACACAAGGGTTGACAAAGGTCCTTACAGGAGCTTATGTTCAGAGCCATGTTCGGGTACTAATCAGGAGCTCGTCTCAACCGAACATGTACGGCCAAAAATATGGCGACGTGCATTGAATGTACTTGGAGAGGCGGAGATGAGAACAGCATTAGTCTGCCAGCCATTTCGGTGAGATGTCACTCTTACATACTGAGTTGACAGAATGCTGCTCTCACCAGCCCTTTGTCATGGCTGATCCATTCCGGACTTCCAGTAAACCTCGATTATGATGGACTCTTGTGCAGGGTTTTCGCCGACATCTGTTCACATTAGGTTCTGGTCACTATTTGATCCCACGTCGGTGCAAACCCCCTACCCCACCGTTGTGGACCCTTATTTGAAGGCGGTATCTGTTCGCCTCATCGTCGGAAATTTATTGGGCTCATGAATTTTGAGCCGTGCCCTCAAGTAGAATGTCGAATCGAACACACGACTGGTATAAATCACAGATATTGGTATAATCAATTATAAGAAGAGTAGCATGAGTTTATACCCCTTCAACTAGTTATGCATTAACACTTTTAGTTAAATTTCAACGGAATAAGTTTGTTATTGCTTTCATATGTAAATATTTTTGCCAAGTTTAGGTAAACATAATGAGCGGGAAAGTAACGAGAGAAAATCAGTTATAGACCCCACTTTTTATGCTAAAACCATAGCGCAAATCGGGCCTCAGCATTGTTATACATATATTTCTAATTATTCAACTAAATACACATATACCAACCCTAATAAATATTTCGTTGATTCTTACGCATTGTTTTATTATGTTTACACTCGCCTTAATAAGTCTGCGTGAATGCTCTGTGAATGTGGAAACTTAATAATCAGCGTAATAATGGAACTGTCAGCGTTTGAAGACATTGTCAACTAACTTGTCAAAAATGCTCATCACGGACAGGCGACAGGATTGTCTCACTGTTGCAAAGCTCTGCATTAGGCTGGGTTAATATGTGAGCATGCATGGGTATTACATCCCTTAAGTAGCGTGAACTTTTGTGGTCTACACTTTTTCACGTGAAATGGTGAGTGATGCGAATGTAAATAACAGCATACTGCTGAATAATAAAGAATTATTTTTGTGACATCGGCCAGAACTTCTCTTAATTAATGTTTTATTGTTTAATTTAATTAAGAGTTCAATCCAAGGATTAGACCGTTAACAGAAATCACTTCTTAGGCCAGAAAATTATTCGAGCTACTGTATGTCAATGTTAAGATTAAATAATTGCGTTTCTTATATGGTATTTATACTTCAGGATGAAATCCCTGAGATGAAAAATACTTATTTCGAATGGGAAAGTAAAAACAATATTCGAAGCATTGACTGTTGCTTTTTACACATTTTGGCCACCTTTGACTTTGAATATCATTGCAATAGAAATGTTCGCCTTTTGAAGCGAACCAATCAGACACCCAATTTTCGACCCATCGATGAAAACAAATAGTAATTGAAAGCAGCTAAGTCTGGTGTATATGACGTGTGGAGTAGCCCCTTCCAGCCAAGAAACGACTTTGCATTGTATGCAGGTGCATTTTTGTGTAAAAAAATTACTTTGCTGTGTCATTGAGCCCATTCTGGTTGCTTTGCGATCAATATATTTCGTCGCCATTGATAATTCGATGCAAAACTCATTTTCTTTCGTGTCTTTGTACCGAAATTTCAGAAGTAATTTTTAGGGTTTCATTTGTTTTTCATTCAGTTCATGTCGCACCCATTTTCCACACTTTCGGATCTTTCCCATAACTTTCTTGCCATTTGCTTTTGTCCCAAAGTATCATCTTCATCCAATATTACTTGCACTTCGGCGTCTTCAAACTTTTTTGGTGGTCTGCCACGTTCTTCATTTCTCACATCAAAATCATTATATCTGAACTGTTGAAACCATCATTTCCATGTCGCTACTGGTAGAGCACGATTACCAAGCATTCGACATACGACAACTTTTACGAACCAATAAAAATGTGTTATGAACGTCACATTATCTCTCTCTATTCGATATAAATTATTTTCTTTTTATTTTGTATGTCAATTTGCTGTTAACGAAAGAACCACATATTTGAGCCAAAAATAATTGAATCTCATCCCTGTATGGTATATTGCCTCAATGATGCCGTCTTCACATATATAGGGCCACTGAGGTATTAAAGGCAAAATTTTTGCCTAAGATAATCTTCTATATATAATATAAGTGTCCTCAGCTCTTAAGAATTGGTTACTCAGTCGAAATTTGGATTTCTTTTCACTTAAACCGAAGTCTGTGGTCGTGGAAAATATGAGGCCAGCAGAAAATCTTGAAGGTTCAAGAGGCAAAGCTCATCAATTTGAAATATCGAAATGACAAAGTAATCGATGACAATGAAAAACCAACGTCTATAAGAAATTCTATAGTTCCATGAAACAGCTCTCATTAGTCGGATAACATTAAGACATTCTTTGAAAATACAGGTATGTAAGGATCGCGAAATTTTAAACACATTTGATCGAAACGTTGTGTTCTGAGTCGGTGAGGAAAATTTCACCGAAACAGCTACACTGACCGACACATAACTTTCACACGATTTCCTAAGATATTTTTCTCAGGAATGGAAGGAAGGTGTACGATTTTTGATAATAATTTCAATTTTTAAGCCGCTCTGAAGTGTAAATTTTTTTCACAAAAAACGAACTTTGTTTTGGTAACCACTATTGTTAAAAAATCGATTATTCCTACGATCAGCTGTATTCATCTACTGTGATAATAAATTTATTTTGATTTTCGATTAGAGCTAATTGTAAACGGGAGTTGTAGTCTAGGAATAAAAATACATTTTTTTTTCAAAGCTTAACTATTCAAGAATATGCCTTCAAGAGTATTTCTTCGGGGAAATCGGTATTTTTTTGACCAGATATTCAAACAACTTCAGTCCAAACTGAAACTTTAAGCGCTTTTTTCTCAATCTAAAATCTCAGGCTCTACCGAAGAAGAGTCTTCTTTATAGATTTGTTTCTGTTTGGAACTATGAATATCCCAAAATTTAAAAAATTCAAAACAGTCAAAATATGTGGTAAACGAAAAGGTTTTTTCGTATTGTTAATCAAACTTCAACCAATTTTTTTATATTTGTAATATAAAATAAATAAACAAATATGTATAATTTTGCTCCACCACTTTTTGCCATTACTGTAAATCGAAATTTCGAAATTTCCAGAACGGTAGCGGGCGAACCGTTGTTGTGTTGATACAAAAATTTCGAAATATAGCGAATTTTTCATTATTTTCTTTCGTTTTTGTACAGCTGTAACTTTTTCAACCTGACCGAACTTAATTTCTTTTTAGGATAAATGAATCTTATCTTTCCAACACTATGTGGTATGACATAATGTGATTGGTAGCACTGGAGATATACGACTACAACGACATCCATTGAGAAAATAAGAAAAGTATTTTTCGACTAACCAATATTTCTTTGGTGAAAAAAAATTCAACCGTAGAACCAGACATTGCGACATTATTCTAGATTAAGTGGTTACATGACTTTACGGGATTCAAAAAATCAAATTGTCTTATTGTCGTATTCAATTTTACATTACTTCCAGAATATTGTACTATATTTGTAAGTTGATCCGAGTAATAGTTTCGGAGATACAGCCTTGAGAACTTGTGCGCTCGTGACTAGCTAAGTTAAGTGTGACGTCTTTAAACGCGTTTTTTTCCCGAAACTGTGTTTTTGTAACCGATTGGCAAGATTTCTCGAGAACTACTCAACTGATCTTCATGAAATTTATCACAGGTCTTTAAGATACAATTCTTAAAAACTTAGATGAAAAATTTTTTTTCGATTACAACTATTTGAATGGGATTTTAGTTTTTTTGTAAAAATGTCTGCCAAAAATCCAATTTTCATTTTTTTTCCTTCGTCCAAGTTCTAAATTAAGGTTTTATTACGAGTAAAACACGTATTTTTTTTACTTTACATGATCCTGTAAGGAGTTATCCTGCCAACCCTACGCATCTTTTTTTTTGAGAGGTCAACGGAAATGGCGTCGTAATGGCCGAGTTTAAAATATTTTTCTGTAAAAATTTCAGAATTTTTTTGTTATTAGTGTATGTTTGTAACAATAGAAAATTCTAATAAAATATTTAATTTTTCATATGAGAAAAAATTTTGGAAAAAGACTGCTTTTTACCAGAGGAAACCCATGTTACTCCTGAATAAAGTATTTTTTGTTTTGGGTTTCAGATTACTGGGAGATTTCATAGGGATTTCACGATTTCCCTTCTTCATCAGCTGCTAATTCTGGAATTTTTTAATTTATTTTATTTTTGTGTGTTTTTCCTGTGTTCTTGTAATACTAGGTGTGTTCAAAAGTATCGCGAATCGTAACTGACAGTTTTCTTCGATTGAAGAACGGTCGATAAGGAATATTACCTGCAAGTTATGCGCAATTTGCGCGAAGCAATCCGCCAGAAACGCCCGGATTTGTGGAAGAACAAAAATTGGCTTTTGCCCCACGATAACGCCCCTGCTCACACATATCGTTGCTTGTGCGCGAATTTTTGGCCAAACACAACACACTAATGATGCCGCAGCCACCGTATTCCCCAGATCTGGCCCCCTGTGACTTTTTCTTGTTCCCTAAACTGAAGAGGATCATGAAAGGACGACGTTACGCTTCTCTTGACGAGATAAAGACGTCATCGAAGGAGGGGCTGAAGAAGATAAAAAAAAATGATTTTTTGAAGTGCTTCGAAGATTGGAAAAACCGTTGGCACAAGTGTATAACATCTCATGGGGATAACTTTGAAGGGGACAAAATAGATATTCATGAATAAATAAATAATTTTTGAAAAAACACAAAAGTCGCAATACTTTTTGAACACACCTCGTATAAGTCAAGTGGTCGGAGATGATCGGCTAATTTTTTATTAATCAGCTATTATCAAAGTCCATATATTAAATTTTCTAAATTTACGTTATTTTTATTTATTTATTAAATAAAATCATAAAAAAGGGAATTAACAACAAAAATTCGATTCAATCTCCAAACTCTGCAATTATTGTCAAATTCTGAGAACATAAATATGTATGTAAGTATTCGCAGTCCTTTATTCTTATTCTTCTTTTTAATCATTTGTCCACACTCTACTTTGTGCGTATATAAATCAATCCACTTTACATTTTACCGCTTCACATTGACTATCGATCAAATCATTATGAACAATTGTGCTAGTCAACCTCTTTAGCCACATAATCTCACGCCACTACAATCGAGTAGCCACTACGCTAGACATAAGCATATGTGCGCCCACATTCAAATACACTTACGCATAGCCATACTGACTCTCATACGCCTTCCTGCCACTGTAGTAGTAGTGCCATCGTTAATACATCAGTCGAACTTTTGCGGCTACTCCTGCCACCTCTTTCGTATTTTCGTATTAAATATGTATGTTGCTGCGCATAGACATGCGGCACTTATATTGAATATGTACATATGTATGTGTATGTGTATGCTTGTTGCATGGCACATATGCTATCGACACAGATAAATATGCGAAGCGTGTGAACAGCCAACGGATCTAATCAATTCCAATTAGCACAGCTCTCCGATGTATTCAAATAAATTATTATTTATCATTTACTTATAACATTATTTATTTCGAAGGATTTATCCTCCAGCGTCAATGCATATGTATAGATATGTATTTGTTTGGCTCTGTGTTTGCTGACACGAATGTTTGTCCGGGTATGCGTAGTCATGCGGAAGCTAAGCACTAAACACTAATAGTTGATACTATACGCTGTGTGTGCATAAAAATATATTTATATATGTATACGTTACTTGCATTGGGATGTGGAAGGATGAAAAAAAACATTCATGTCAAAATCCAATGCGTTCAAAGTGTCGAAAAGATCGAAAGAGCTTGAAGACGAAAGGCTTCATGCGCTCAGCAGAAGTTTCCTTCAATAATTTGATTGTTTTGTTGGATTACAGCATGTAGCGCCAATTTATTGGAATCCAAGGTCGCTCACATCAAAATTCTTCAAATAAAGCACGATTCAGGCAATAATAATGACTTCCTCTGATTCCACATTCAACCAAAACTGAGCTTCATCCTTGAACAAAATATTCTTGTGAAAACCGGTATAGGTCCCCACATCATTTTGAATCCATTCACCGGATGTGCAACTTTTGATGGTCATTCGGATTCAATTCTTGCACGAGTTGAATTATGTTAGCCTGCAAACAAAGATCCTTTTGCTAAATCTTTCATTAAGTGGATCTTTCATCCAGTAGTTTCGTACGAATGCAGATGAACTGCTTGGGTTTTCTACGATACTCTGCTCCACAACAGCAACAGTGTTTTCGGCGCACACCTTCGGCGTCTCGGATCTCTGAAAGCGACAAAAGCAGTTCCATGTAAATGAAGACTGCACTTGAACTGAGTTTTTGGTTAGACCTCGGCATTTCAACGAATTAATCGATCTTGGGAATGTCATATATACATACATATTTAGCCAGAATGCATTTTATATGCTTTTTGAGAATATTTTTTCATATTTCGTCTTGCACTTGTGCACTACGAGGCCCATTTGCTTTGCTTCCTTATCCATTCTGGAGAAAATAGAACTAACAGCGCGGCTGTTAAGGCCAATGACATAAATATTTTATAGAAGATTGTACCTTCTCGTTTGATATCGAACCTCTCGAACCTGTAGAGCTGTTGGTATTGTCCAAGGTCAGCTTTCACAGCCGAAGTAGTATTGTCGAAGGCGGCTTTAAAATCGAAGAAGAGGTGGTGTGTGTCGATCTTCCATCCACCGGTCTTTTCCACGATTTAGCGCATAGTGAATATCTGATTGAGTGTAGATTTTAAAGGTCTAAAGCCACACTGATGAGGTACAATCAGTTTGTTGACGATAGGCTTTAATCTTTCACTCAATACGTTGAATATTTGAATAGCTCGACCGGCATTCCATCGGTCCCCGCTGCTTTGTTGTTCTTCAAACGGATAAATGTTATTCGAACTTCTTAATGATCAGGCAATGAAACGTCCCCTCAATCGTCATCGATAGGGGAATCGACTCACCATCTCCTGGCGTTATGCTTTTACTACCATTCAGCAGGCTAGAGAAGTGTTCCTTTCATAAATTCAGTATTATCTAGGTATGAGTCACTAGATCACCTCTAAGGTTCTACAAGAGTCTGCTCCGGTCTTGAAAGCTTCTGTTAGTCGCCGCATCTTTTCGTTGAATTTTCGAGCATTGCCACTGTTGGCCAACTTGTCAAGCCCTTCGTACTCACGCGTATCGGTCTCACTCTTTTTTTGTCTGCAAATGCGTCTCGCTTCCCTCTTCAGCTCTATCTCAATGTTTTTGGAAAAAGTGTACTATATTCTCAAACAAGTATAAGTGACGAATATGATATGATCCTTATAAATCTTTATTTTAACCTCACATTTTTCAGCAGAGGAAATTTAAAGTAGATTTTTCAGCCTACTTTGTCAAATCGTCTTCTGTCAGAAAGGAAAAGCGAAGTAGGAAGAGAAAACGTGTATAAAAAAGCAACCAATATCTTTTTTGCTGAACTTTTGAGTATAAAGGTTTCCTTAGTTCATAGAAAATGAATCCTATAAAGCAAACTTCACATATTTCTAAATAATAGAGTAACTTCGGGAATTATGGAACAATCGGCTATTATGGTATATCTGTTTTTCTCCTAAACAAGTTGCTCTCCCTGAAAATTTAATTTCTGACCGGTAGGTATAACAATTACCCTCAAAAGTGTTTACTTTGATGGCAATATAGTAGATTCTAAAAACCTTTATAAATTATTTTTATCAAATAAAAGCTTAAATTTGAAAAAATAGTGGGTTTCTGTAGTACCCTGTAGTACCATGCAGTTGGAGAAGTCTACACATTTCCAGTTCCAGATTCATTTAGTGTCGATTAAGGGTTTCTAAAAACGCAAAAATTTGGAGAAATATCTGAATTTTGATTTTAGGTTTTCTTAAACCAAAATGTGTATAAAATGATAATTTCTGTTTGCAAAAGCTTAATATTTAGCTTTAAGACCCGTAAAACCTGAGCAACTATCAAATTTTGCCAGCTGTTTTATTAGCAGCAAAGGAAAATATAAATAATCATATGTCTTAATACATAAACCATTCACCGAAAACTTG
Organism: Bactrocera zonata; assembly: GCA_037783105.1. NCBI lineage: Eukaryota > Metazoa > Arthropoda > Insecta > Diptera > Tephritidae > Bactrocera > Bactrocera zonata. Next base: position 409,464 of record JBAWJQ010006022.1, read on the forward strand.
ACACTCCCCAACATTACGAGTGCGATAATAAGAAAACCATCAGCAACTCAACACCACATAACACACCTGTTCACAATTATTCATCAGTCTGCTGAGTCAATTGCCAATATTCGTTAGTGTCCTGCATGAATATGTGCGCGTTCATCATTATCCCTGTGGCGGCCGGACCACAACAGCAACATTTGTACTTATGTATGTAGGTATACATACATATACCTAAAATCTTGGTGAACTGATGATTGCCAAGTTTTGGTGAGAATTATGTTGTTGCGCTTAATTAGTGTATGCGTCAGGAGGTAAGCCCAACGAGCGTTGAGTGATGCATGCGTTAATATGCGAATACTTATGCATGTACATACATGTGTAGGTGTTTGGTGTGATGTATGTGTGCGTCAAGCCCTCGCAATAAAATTAAGTGTAGAAAAACATTAAATATGAGTAGGTAATATTTATAGATTATGAAGCCATAAATCTCAGTAGGATTTGTGCGTTGCCGTGTCGGGGTGGTCAAGATGCATTAATATTAATGCTGTTGTTGTTTTTGCCGTTGTTATTTTTGTAGTTGTTGTTGTAATCACAATCAGCCGCTTTTCAGCAAGGGTTTGTTGTTGTTGTAATTATCTTTGTCTTTGTTGTAATTATCTATGTTGTTGTTGTTGTCGCAACATATGTTGTTGTTACAATTGTTTGTTGTTGTAGTGCTTATTTTTGTGGTAGTCATTGTTGGACATTGCAGAAAAGGTTGTTGTTATTGGTGTTGTTGTAATTATTTTGGTTGCTGTTGTTGTTGTAACTATGTGTTGTTGTTTTTGTTGTAGTTATCTTCTTGTCGTTGCTGTTACAATTATTTTTGTTGTTGTAATTATTTAGGTTGTTGTTGTTGTAATTATTTTTGTTGTTGCTGTTGTCATTTAGCACCGTCTGTTGATGGAATATCCTCATATTTTTAATTACAAGCATCTTCTGGCAGCGATTTATGTGTTGCGCACACACTAACAACACACTCACACACACACACACATGCAAGCACGCACATATAAATCATTTCTTTGCACACATGTATTGGTTAAGACCTATGAGGTGAATGTGCCAACTGGGACATCCATTAATGATTTATGCATTCACTTAAGCATCAAGTTTGCCTTTGCACGTCCAAAACTCCACAGAGTCCCCGCCAGCTAGTAGCTATGCATTTGCGGACCAAGTCATATGCGCTCACACTCATGCCACATTCAAATTTCGCTCCAATCGATTTGTATTAATAGGAAAATATATTTATGTATTATATATATGAATTTATGTGGACTTTAGTCATTAGCCGTCCAAAAACTTATTTGCTGAATATTTTGTCTTGATGCGCTCATAAGTTTGCCGAATGGCTTAAGCACGTGCATAGCTATTTACCGTTATCTTCAAATATGTAAGAAAATGTATACATACATACATATGTCTGTAAGTCCTGACATCAGTCGCATTTGCGTCAGCGCTGCCCGTTAGTAACGCACCTCGCCCCGCCCTCATCTTGTGTGGACGACAACCCTCGGTTGCCTTTATTTTTAACCTGTACAACTTTTTCTCTGCTGACTCGTAATTAATTTCCGTCTTCAAGTTACACATTGCCGCATCAAATAAAATTCCATCATAGCAATTCGACGAAAGTCAAACTTTCACCAGCAAATCACTTAGATAGATAGATGGATAGACAGGCGGAGAGACAGGCAGCGACACGGACAGAAAGACAGACTGAAAGACAGCGCAGAGACGGGAAGAGATACTCATATACAGCGACGAGGACGCAGAGACTAACCGTAGCACACGCGGAGAGTCATACAGAGCAACAGACAGAAATAAAGACGGACAGTCAGCGCTGAACCGCTTCATATTGCACGTCTGATTCTTCAAGCACACTCACTACATATAAATAAGTATATTCTTGTATCCATAAAAGTCTGCGCAAAAAGTTCTTGTCAGTCACATCAGTTTATTATAATTCCAGGCGTTGTGCTGTCAACTCTTCTCGCACTCGTTTAACTGCACCGTCACTAACAACAATGTTAAAGGTCCAGCAGAAGTTTAGACCTTCAAGCGCACATACTTACAGACTTACACATATTAGTTGTTGTCCCTTTTGTCATTTCAATCAGAATTAGATTTCTGCCACTGGCATGCCATGCACGTTCGGCCAGCAGTTTGCCCATGCACCCCACCAAACGTTCAACCATCCCGTCCAGCCAAACGTCTATCCATCCATTCACCAGTCCATTCCGTCCACCCGCCCATCTATCCATCCGTTCAGCAGTCCGTCCGTTTCTCCACCATTTGTATATTTGTAACTCGCATTCTCACACCCACCAAAAGTCAGCCGGCCGGCCGTTCAAGCAATCCGTCTGCTCGTCAAATTGTGCACCTCATTCCACTCCATCATCTTCTATTTGTCGTCTAACTTGCACATCATTCACCGCTGCTCATTCGTCATCTGTCAACTATCGACCGTCGTCTGCTTGCTGCGCTACACTTGGCTCGCTCTATACGATGTGGCGCGTGAGACTTTTTAGCGCGCTCTCTCTCTACTGAATTCCTCGACCGCGCTCTCACTTTACCTTTGGCATATTTCTTTCTTTCTTTTTTTTCCATTTACATCGTTCAATTTTTCTTCATAACTTCTACACATTGAATTCACCTTTCAATCATTTTGTCATTTCACCTTGCTAAGTATGAATTGTTAAAACTTCATCATCGCTCACACCAACTTGCTGCTTGCCTACGTCATTCAAGCAGCTGTCAGTTGATGTATTTAGACTTTGGCAACTTATACGGGTTTGCTATTACTTAGGTAACGGAACTTCTTACGTGGAAAGTAAGTTTTTCATATTTATGCTTAGTTTATATGATTTTTAAGCTCACAGGCGCTAGCGTCCATTTTCCTATGGTTAGAATACGAGCTTTCTGTGGTTTATGGACCGTATTGGAACCTGTTCCGTCCCTTGTGAATCTTATGTTAAGCCTTATATTTAACAAATGAGAGAAGAAATGTGATTGGCCGGTAATGTAATCCTCACTGGATTGATTAGTTGAAATTAGAAGTCGGGAAATGTCTGGCCGTGTCATCGTCAGCCGCGAAATCCAACGCAGAATAACATTTGTCAACAGGTTTGGACCGAGTAGAAAATTTATAAATAACTCCAAACTCTATAAGTCACTCATCATCCCTCTCCTGGTGAAATGCATGGACGATGACAACATTAGATAAGTCGACATTCAAGAAAAAGGTTCAGCAGAAGATTTATGGCCCTTCGCGCATTGGCAACGATGAATACCGCAGTCGATGGAACGAAGAGCTCTTCGAGATGTGCGACGACATGGACATAGTTCAGCGCCTATACTAGCTAGGTCATATTCCGGACCGACTTTCGCTGTTGGCGCTGTTGTAAACATTGGAGAAGATATGGAATATGTCCTGATTATCTGAATGAAATGCATTGGCACAGGTAATCCTCTAACATTTCCTAATCCTTAGCGCCCCACTTACATTCTTCCAAATATACTTTGCCAATTTTTTCAACAGAAATCCTGCTATACTATGTAGTGAGTTCTCTTGCCTTAAAGTGGAAGTTTTCATATTTTTATCATCCACATACATATTCCCAAAAAAATTTTGTAATTCATTCTATGTTGATGGTGCTTTAAAACTTAGTTTGTTCCTGAAGCATAAAGCATTTATATCAGATATCTTTTTAAGAGGACAGTAGCACAAATTTTCAAGACCCTGTCTGATTCAGAGATCAGCGAAATGGGACTCTGAAAAATAATTACGAAGAAGTACTCCATGGAGAGGATTCGCGTTCACCCGATGGAACGGCGTAACTGTAGAACGAATAACCACTAGAAGGTTGGTGGACTTTCCCGTTAAAGCGAAAGCTCTATTTGCGCCTTTCATTACGTTCGCAAGTTTGGTCTGTAACATAAAGTTATCATCTTTGAATATGAAGCAAGGAATCTCCTGAAAATAATTTTCGGTTTGCTAAGCAGTAAAACTCCTGTTGTCTATTATTATACAAAATCCAATATTATCAGCGATCGATTATGTTATGTGTTGCTAACCGACTGTTGGTATGCAAAGATCAAACGTGGCGCTTTCGCAATGACCCTTTGTTCTAGTATTTATTTATAAGTCAATCACTTTGGCTAAAGCTACCCGTCCTATTACTTTAAGATATGTGTTTAGGGGAAGTGAATTATTCATTTGGCGCTGGTCGCAGATCCAACACCAGCTACCAAAGGACCGCATGAGGTCTCTAGATACTTTAACATTCACTTTTATAAAGCCGTCTGTTGTCCAAGGACAACTAAATCAGCTGGACTATTGTGCGTCTGAGCTCTTGTACAGCTTTACTTCTATAAATCGGCCTGAGGTCTTAAGAGTAGATGTGAGCAGAACCAGATCAATTGATTTTCTTGGCAGGAAATCTTAAAACAATAAGCATATGGAATCTCTGGCGATCCAATATTATCAGCGATCCAATTTTATCTCCCATCTTCTTCTTCTATATTGGCGTAAGCACCGCTTAAGCGATTATATCCGAGTTATCAACAGCGCGCCTGTCATTTCTTCTTTTCACTAGGTGGCGCCAATTGGAGATTCCAACTAGGCTAGGTGGAGGTCTTTCTCTTCCTCTGCTTCCCGTACTGCACCGAAGCTGGAGTCTTTTCGTCCATTCGCACAACAGGATTTAGCCAGCGTAGCCGCTGTCTTTTAATTCGCTGAACTATGTCAATGTCGTCGTATATCTCATACAGCTCATCGTTCCATCGAATGCGATATTCGCCGTGGCCAACGCACAAAGGGCCATAAATCTTTCGCAGAGTCTTTCTCTCGAAAACTCGCAACGTCGACTCATCAGTTGCTATCATCGTCCAAGACTGAACACCATTTAGCAGAACGGGAATAATGAGTGACTTATAGCGTTTAGTTGTTGTTCGTCGAGCGAGGACTTTACTTCTCAATTGCCTACTCAGTCCGAAGTAGCACCTGTTGGCAAGAGTTATCCTGCGTTGAATTTCCAGGTTGACATTGTTGGTAGTGTTTATACTGGTTCCTAAAAAAACGAAATTATCTACAACTTCAAAGTTATGATGTCAAGAGTGACGTGAAATCCAAGTCGCGAGTGCGACGACTGTTTGTTTGATGACAAGAGATATTTCGTCTTGCCATCGCTCATTAACAGACCCATTTGCTTTGCTTCCTTGTCCAGCCTGGAGAAAGCAGAACTAACGGCGCGGGTGTTGAGGCCGATTATATCAATATCATCGACGCTTTGTTGTTCTTCAGACGGGTTTTTGTTATTCGAACTTCTTCATGGTCGGGCAATGGAACGTCTGCTCCATCATCTCTAAAGGTAGGTTCTCATCCGAGGCAGTTGGTATCTTTTCTTTGTTTTTTACGTGGCGGGTCCCAAACTCAGCGCACAACCCTGTGTAGGAAATATTTCGCCTTCTTACTTTAGCTCGCTTTAAAGCGGATGTTCTACCTACCCTGAGGATACTAGGTCTAAAACCGGAAGTCGTGAACTGCATGAGCCTTATGTAAAAGAATCGTTTCTGACCACTCCCAAGTGAATGGCGATCAGAGAACTTTCCTCACTTGTGTGAACTTCTACACAAGACTCCATCCTCCTACTACGTATACCACATAAAGATAAATATAATAGATATAAAACTCGAATTGAATGAGTCGTCTGTAATGGAAGTTTCGGCTATAAAATGGCACAAAATCTCGAACTGTTTCGAACCAGCATCCGTGCTTTTATCGCTATGTGACTTACCTAACGTTGAGACTATGGAAGACTACAAAATGTAAGTTTCAAGACATATTTGGGCATGCGTATTTTCAGCGTTCGAGTCTTATAAACTTCACCGTCAATTTATAGCTCATCATTTTTACAATAACTTCAAGGGTTAAGCTTCTTAAATCTTCTCACAATTCAGCTCACGCTCTACGTGAACGCTTATTAAGTTTTACTTGAATTTTTACCTGCGAATTAACCGCAATTACTAGGCTCACTCAACACAAATTATGACACTTTAATTTGATTAATTGGCAATAAATCAAAAGTTACATTACAGAACCAATGCGCTTTCAGACTTTCAGACCAAACAAATATAGCAACAGTAAAACAACAGTAAAACAACAACCAGCGACAAGCGCACAATTCACACCAAACGTTGTGGATACTTAAATCAGCCAGCTTATAGTAACCATGGGTTTTATGTAGAGCCAACTGACTCAAATTCGACCACTGAACAATATTTTCATATACACATAAATCCACAATAACGTGATCGTCAATCAAATCTTGAGCATTCACGTCAAAACGAGAGGCGAGCGTGAATTATGAATTGGACACTCACTCTCGCTCGCCCGCCCGCTTTATTGTGTGATGCGACACGACGCGCCACCACGCCACGGCACGACGCATAAGCGGCGCGCGTACGCTATTGTAAAAGCTGTCGGATGCGGATGCTGTGCATACTTGTTGTGTCTTTGATCCATCATTGAAGTGTGTGAAGTACCTCCACGGGCGCTATGTAAGTGCATGGCGTACAAAAACAACACAACGTCGACGACCGACGACCGACGCCCAACGCCTGCCACCGCCTGACGTCGCTTCACATTGCTGCGCGTTTCAATACGTTTGCGGAATGTTGCTGGCGCGTCGCGTTTGTGGTTGAACTGTTGGATTTCGCCTTCGGGGCGTACGCGCACAAAATGCCGCACAAAAAGATGCTATGACAGATATGTCAGATACTGGTATCGCATGACATACAACTGCTTAAATGTGTGCGGCTGTGTGTGTGTGTGGTTGCGCTTGTAATCGCTAGAGTCATGCCGAGCACCGATTGTGGTGATAAGCGGTGGTGTTTGTGGGTTCATAAGCGTATTTATAAGCCCTACAGTTTTTCAGGCGCAAGCGGGAATGAAAAAAAAAAAAACATCTACAAACCATTTGAAGTATGATGGATATGAAGATTTGCCAGTTACACTTGATCTTTTTTGTGTTTTGAGTAGACGCTTTGAGTGATTGTGTAGCGCTGAATAGCCTTTCAGTTGCGGTTATGCATTGCCAATAGTTGTTAAATATGGTACATAATCGGAGAAATCATTACTCATAAAATAGTTAATATTAGCATTACATTGATTAACAGTGAATGATGAGGAGGATGATGACGAAAAAGATGATTACTACAAGAAGTGAAGTTATATGGAAATTTGTTATAATGATGAGATGGGAGGCAATGAGGGTGTTAGTAGAAGGTTAAAAGTTATGTAGAGAATAGCGAGAGAGAGTTTTAAATGCTACAAAATTGAAGAAATTTATTTTTATCGCTTAGGACAAGGTCAAACGAAAATGGTTGTGTTCGAACCACACTGACCCAAGGTGGACGCTCAAGAACGTTTTGATATGTGTTCAGTGGATTTGACGGAATAATAATCCCTAAGTATAAAGATAACCTAAGGAATATACGAGGTTTGACAATTAAGTAATGAGACTGATTTTATTGCTGCGCTTGTGGTAAACCTGTGACCTTGTAATTCCCTTTCTTTTTTTCCGGCATCTCTCCCCTCTCTATTGATATACATATGTACCATCGCTCTGGCTTGTTTAGTTCGCCTGCTGCGTCAAGTCGAGCAGACGTGTGTTTGTAGTGATCGTCACGAAAATGGAAAATCGAAATCAAGAGCAACGCGGCGCGATAAAATTTTGCGCCAGATTGGGCGATTAGGAGCAAGTGGAAAACGATCCCACGCTGCTTGATCGAGTTATTACAGGCGATGAGAGCTGGTTTTGCCAATACGACCGGGAAACCAAACGCCAAACGCGGTTGTGTCCGCGCTTCCCCTGCCCGAAAAAAGCTCGCATGAGCAAGTCGAAGGAGAAAACGATGATTATTCCCTTTTTTGGTAGCCGTGGAATCGTCCGCAAAGAACTCGTTCCACCGGGGAAAACTGTGAATCAAATGTTCTATTGCCAAGTACTCGTAAGATTGCGAAAGCGAGTCAACAGGGTGCGCCCAGACATCGCTCGTAACTGGTTGCTTCATCACGACAACGCGCCGTGCCACACCGCCCTAAGCGTGTCCCAGGGATCGCGGTGTTGCAACTGCCGCCTTATTCGCCCGACATGTCACCCTGTAACTCTGTGACTGTGACTTTTTTGTTTCTTAAAACAAAATTGGTGGTCAAAGGAACCCATTTTGAGTCGACTACGAACATCCAGGCGGCCGTGACGAAGGTACTCGCGGACATCCCAGTCGAAGCGTTCCAGAAATGTTACGAAGCATGGAAAACGCGCTGGAATCACTGTGTTGCTGCCCAAGGGGACTACTTTGCAGGGGATGGCAGAGTTGTAGAATAATTTTCAAATATATGGTTTTTATGGAATCAGTCTCATTACTTAATTGTCATACCTCGTACTGTCCAGAATTAGGAATTATGCAGCCTTTTAAGTTGCCGAATCACTGCAGTATATTTCAAGCTGAGGTCTTTTCTATTATAAAAGCCGCGGGGCTGGCCTCCAATGCACCTGCAGACAATTCCAGCGTCAACTGCCAGAAGCAAACAACTTCACTTCTACTGGATGCCACGCCACAAAGGCATCGAGGGCAATAAAATAGTGGACGAGATTGCCAAGGATTGTATACGGCTAACGCCAGAAGACGTGATCAATGTTGAGAAACCCATGCATTATCTATACGACGATCAGGACGATCTGTTAAAGAAAACCAAAACCCGACGGAACGAGCTATCTGGGTGTAAAACTGCAAAATTCATAGAAGAGACTGTAAGAACATGATCGGTATACTAAGTGGTCAATGTGTGATCTGTCATCAGGGGACTCCATGGTATGATACACTGGCGGAAGTATCGATAGTGAAGTCGCATGGCATTATAAAGGATAACTAATCCTCACGTACCTGAAAACTGAACTCCATCTGGTATCGCAGAGGACCAAGGATAGAATATTAAGTACTTGTATCGTAATGATATTATGACGTCATCTTGGTGGTATTATTACACACATCCTTTAGTCCAAAATTGACAGTGAACCTTAATGCAAATGGGAGGCAATTCAAATGCTTACAGGCATTCGTCTCAAACCAATGTTCGCTTATAAGGTTAGTCAACCTCGGAGAGCCCAACCCAAAGTCAGTACACTTTATTTATGTCACAAACAAGATTTCGCGGGTTGCTGATTTCGAAAATAGGCTTTAATCCCGACAGAGACACAAAAAAAGGGTTTATAATTCATTGATGATAACTCCTTCATTTTCTCTGAATATTCAAATTAGTATAATAAATAAATAGGAGTATTTGAATTCAAGCTTTTCGGCCGCCGCTCCATTACGAAGAGTCAGATCGAATTGGAAAGTCCTTTAGGTGTTTAGGTGTTCGCTAGTCTAGCTAGCACTGTCCCCTGCGCAAACTGTCGGTTTTTCGACATGGAACTGGAAACTTTAGAACACATGATTCTAGATTGCCCAGCAATTTGTGGCTCAAGGCCCTAGGATCCGTTTACGTGGACAAAGATCACATCATCTCAATTTCGCCCAGCAAACTCCTGGAATTATTCTAAGTATTTGTGACCATATGTGATAGAGGAAAGGGCACAGTAAACCATAGGTCGCGTTGCAAAACCTCAATTATTTTTTGTCGATCTAGCCTTCCTACGTTGGAAGCGTATACGAGGTAAACTTCACTTTAAATTTAATTATCTGGGTTAGTGAAGCCAATAGTAAAAAGTTCAAAGTGAAAGAACTATCAGCTACTTTTATATGTTTGATTACTGCGCAATACTATTACTGCTATAAAAACTAAAGAAAATAAGTTAGCCTCATAGATTTTCCACTCTATTTACAAAATTTTTTTATACCTCGGATAAAGTGCAAACAAAAACCAAAATAAGTCAGGTAAGACTCAATAACTGCAGAATGGGAACTGGAAAGAGCTCCTTTGGCTTCTTGTGTTTCACTACTGGTTAGTTGGGCCTCAGACCAGCTCAGCAAGCGTTGGTCAAGTACTAGATACTGTGCAGCTGCAATGTGCTTTTGACCCAAAATTGAATGTAAAATGTCTAGTAAGCTCTTCACTCTCAGCAAAGTCTACATTTTAATGGTTGTAAAGGTAGCAGGTAAACTGAAAACTGTCCGATAGGGATCCATGTGGTAAGATGAAACATTTGAATGCCATATGCCAATTACATCGTGTACTTGGAAGAGTATGAGATCATCGTAACACTTCCTTCTGGAATATCTCGCCTTTGCCATATCCATGTGAAATAGCGAAAATAGAAACAAAGCACATAAGCAAATATGTGATAAATTCAAGAAGCTTTGTCGATAGCTGTTGTCCCAATATAGCAGTTTTTCCTCTGGTTTGATAGATCAGTCATTTAACCTAACTAAAAGCAATCAACATTATAAAATTGGTTTCTAGCAAATTTGCGGCAAAAACATCAAATCGACGTTTGACATCACAGCCTCAAATTACATAAAATAATTCCAATTCCAAAAAGCATTTCTCTATTAAAGTTTTTATCTGTGCTGGAATTAACTAACTGTTCTGCTTGAGAGTACTATGTATTGTACAACATATTCTGACGTGAATTATTTTTCTTCATTAAACCTTCCACACCTGCTTCGGAGTTCTTCTTTTGTTTTGCTATCTATCAGCAGCCGATTATATCCTCGAGCGCAAAACGTTTGAATTTACTTCATCGAGAAGTAGTGACCTACTCGTTCACAACCATAGAAAAGGAAAATCGCTCTGCTTGCTGTCAGTTATGTTACAAGTAAAAATCTATAATTCCTGTATATTAATGCGCTCAAATGTATTTTGCAGTCACTGTGAATACTTCTAGAGTGATGATTTCTTTCTCTATATGCGACTTTGTTACCAGATTTTACTTTTTTTTGAAGTTATATAATGCTTTCTTCAGACTAGATAATGAAGCAAAGCAAATGGGTCTTGTAGTGAACGAGAGCAAAATGAAATATTTTCTGTTATCAAACAAACAGTCGTCGCACTAGCGACTAGGCTCCCACGTCACTTTTGACAGTCATAATTTCGTCTATCTTGGGACTAGGTGTTAACCAAATCCAACGTAGAATAATTCTTGCCAGCTGGTGCTACTTCGGGCTGAGTAGGCAATTGAGAAGTAAAGTTCTCTCTCTACGAACAAAAACCAAACTAAAAGAAACTCATTATTCCCGTTCTGCTATATGCTTCACGAGATATACAAGGTCTGTCGCAAAAGAAACAGAACTTTTTAAATATAACTGTTTCTGGTGGCGCCACCTATTGAAGGGTATATGAAATAAAAAGTTTGAGACAATTGGATAACTACAATCGAAGTCATCGATCAAAAAGTGACAGCAGCTTTTGGTCATCGGTGGTAAAATGCATTTTGAACAAAGAGCAAATATTAAATTTGGTTTTAAACTTGGGAAAACGTTTACTGAAACATTTCAAATGATGAAAAAAGTTTATGGTGATCAGTGCCTATCCCGTAGTAGTGTGCATGTGTGGTTTAAGCGATTCCAAAAAGGTCGTGAGGACATCTGTGATGATCAGAAGTCGGTCGTCTTCAGAAGTCAAAAATAAAGAAAATGCTGATTTATTTTTACGATTCCGAGGGTATTGTACACCGAGAGTTCGTCACACCTGGCCAAACAATTAATGCTGTGTTTTACCTTGGTGATATGAAGCGTCCTTTGTCACGCATTCGTCGTGCTCGACCACAATACCGTGAGGCAGGGTCCTGGCGCCTGTTGCACGATAATGCGCCGTGTCATCGGTCGACGCTTGTCTCTGATTTTTTGACAAAAAACTCCATATTAACCATTAATCACTCACCCTTCTCACTTCATTTGCCCATGAAAGGACACTGGTTTCAGGACATTTCAGCTATCCAAAAGGCGACGACCGATATTCTCAAGAGCATTCCGAAAAATGACCTTAAACACTCATTTGAAATGCAAATTGACCGGGCTAAACGCTGTATCGAAGCACAAGGAAACTTCTTTGAATAAAAAAATATAACTTTTGAAAAATATTAATTTTTTGTTGTTTTTTTTTACAGTCCTGTTTCTTTTGCGACAGACCTTGTACATAGGTTGCTATATATATTTCTGGCCTAGGCAACACTAAGTGTTGCCAGGTGCAATCTCACATTTCCATTGGAAAGTTTGGCATTTTTTAGCATAACATCACGTTTTGTTATTTAATCGTGAATTGTTTTATTTACAGGGAATTAAAAAATTCATCTCGGCCAAAAAATGGAATTAACTCGTGAACATTTTCGTGCGATCATTTTTCACAACTTCCGACGTGGATTATCACGACAAGAGTGCATCGATAAACTAAAATCTTTGTATGGCTATGAAGCACCATCCTATAGCACTGTGAAAACTGTTACAACGAATTCAATCGTGGCCGACGCTCGCTCAAAAACGAATTCGGTGAAGGTCGTCCAAAAACAGCCGTTGTGCCAGAAAACATCGATGCCGTACGTGAACTGATAATGCAAGACCGTCATGTAACATACCTTCAGATAGAGGCATGCCTATGCATTTCTCCCACCAGCATATATTCGATATTGCATGAACACCTGGCAGTAAAAAGGGTTTGTTCTCGTTGGATCCCGCACAATTTGACAATCGCTCAAAAAAAGGCTGGTGTGGATTGGTGTAAAGAAATGCTGAAAAAATACGATTGCGGTGCTTCAAAAGACGTTTATAAGATCTTCACAGGTGACGAATCATGGATCTATGCATATGAGCCCGAAACAAAACAGCAATCGACTGTGTGGGTCTTCCAAGACGAGCCAAATCCAACGAAAAAAAAACCATTTTCATTGATAAATATGCCTATTTTCATTATTAGGCCAGAAATATATATAGCAGCCTTCGTAGGACGACATTAACATAGTAAGCGAATTATGAGACAGCGGCTACGGTGGCTTGGTCATGTCGTCCGAATGGACGAAAACACTCCAGCTCTGAAAGTATACGACGCAGTTCCCGCCATGTGAAGCAGAGGAAGAACAAGACTTCCACTCCGTTGGAAATACCAGGTAAAGAAAGACCTGGCTTACTCGCCAATTAAAAAGAAAAATCCAGCAATGAATTTCGGTTTGATCTGGCTTGGACAATTATCTACGCCGAATTTCGTAAAGATATCTGATCAAATAAAATCGTTTTTCATAAAAATATATGATTTTGTTTAATCAATTGATATGACAGCTTCTTGGGGGAAAAGGATGTGTACAAAATTTCAGATCGTTATCTCAACATTCTAGAGACTAATTCGATGTATATACAGACGGACATGTCTAAATAGACACAGCTCAATATACTTAACAGTTATACGACTACTTAATAGGGTTAGGTCTGAATTTCCCACTGAATGTGACAAACTTCGTGGCAAACTTAATATAGCCTGTTCAGAGCTTCCTGAGACATCATCTCAACCGGTTTTGCTCAATTTTTGCCCCCAATGAATGAAAACTAATCGAGTATATACCCAAATTGATAGCACAAAAAGTGTGTAAGCACACAAGTGTTTGTCGCTTGATTGATGAGTTAACACCAACAACAACGACAAGAACTAGAAGTCTGTTAAAAACTGTCTTAGCACAGTGTAAAGCGGCCTAAAACACTCAAAGCCGTCGGCGGCGCAATAAAATTCCACTCAACGCTAAACACACACACTGCTCGGTGTTGTTGTTGGCTAAAAAGCAGTTCACAGACACTTCATGCAGAATGCCAAATAAAACAAAAGGTGAAACTAGCAAATAGGCTTAGGTCATGAGTTAGGCTGGCGAACAGCTGCTAAAGCACGCTTGGCGGCTGGCTGGCTGGAGGTCTTTACATACATACCTACAGACAGATATACAAACATTCATTGGAAGTTCATAAAAATGAAAAATTGTCTACTTGCGTTATTTTTGCACATGGAAAAAGGAAGCACACACACCTATCTATATACTCTACATACACTTATGCAATGTATGTAATGCCTTCACAGGCGGAAGTCGTGGGCTTTCACTTTTTCCTTTGCTGTGCGTGGCGTTTTTTCCTTCCTCCTTGCTTTTTGCAATTTGTCTGTTACTTTCTTTTTTGTTTTTGCGCACTCGTTTAGTAGGACCAAAGTAGGACTAGGGCAAGGACACTTGCCGCTTGCCAAGCAAATAGGGATAATAGCGGCAGAAGCAGCAGCAGCAGCCAACAAGCGTAGAGGAAGCCCACGTAAGCCAGCCGCAAGCAGCGAGCAAAGCAAAATGTAGGGATGCCGTACAATTTTTTTCGCCCTTTGCTACGAATTTTCTTTCTCCTACAACGCTACACACACAAACACACGCATACATGCAATCTAACGAAAGCACTTTTTCACCGTTTTTAATGTGCGTCGCCTCGTCGTCGTCGTCGGTAATGTTGCGGGTGTCTGCTGCGCTCGCTGTCTGCGCCAAGTCTAGAATGCCAGAGTATGCCTGCCCGGCCCCAAGCCTCAACCGTCTCACCGTGCGCTCGGCTGGCCTTTAATGCTAGTCGTTCGCCGGTCTGCTTGGCAGGCAGTATGGGAGACAGCCTTGCGCCTGATTGCTGGTGTCGTGCCAGTGGTGCTACGGAGTTCAAGTACGCCCGTTGCCCATTTACAAATGGGCTAACCACTTGTTGAGCGGCGCGCCAGGCAAAGACCGAAAACAACGGTGTTGCATGCAACACTCAGCAGCACATAATAATGAGAAGAGGAAGAAGAAAGTGTGTGCGAAGTGGGTGGGTAAGGTCATGAAAGCACATTCACTTACCAATTCGCATACAAGCATATATACACATGCATACACACACTTTAATATACCACTCTGCCTCACAGGGGCGTTTTTGTGAATGTGCGCGTAAGCGTCTGGACATTAAAATCCGTAGAAATCAATAAAATTCAAAATATCCACTCGTTTTAAACGTGCATTTACACAATAAGTTGCTGCGCATGTATGCGTGTATGTATGTATATATGCAGCACTACAGCCACAAGTCTGCTCTGTTTGAATACGCGAAGCTATCGATTTGCTTTTTGGCGAATTTAAGGCGAAAACGTAATAAACGTGTGCTTAAGCGCAATCGAAAGGTGGTAATTTGATCATTTTGATGCTGTGATTTCTTTATTCTTCCTTCCTTGCTGTGTGTATAATGTAGGCTCTAATGGCTTTTGATGTGCGAACACTGATTCGTTTCGACAATTCACGCCGATAAGCACAAGAAAATATGCTTAATGGAAACACTTATACATATGAGCACATATCTTCAAACTTTTTTTTTTCATTATACATACTGTATTCATAATACATACAGCCGTTGACAGCTAATTAGAAACGCAACTTATTTTGAAGAAAATACAATTATTTTCACTCATTTTATTGAAACTTACGTTAAACTTAAACTCTAATATTAAAAATTTTAATTAAAAATCTTTTTTTTTTTTGAAGATTTTAATAAAAATGTGTGGAATCAACGATTTTAATGCGACAACTAATTAGAAACGAAAATTTTATCAGCAAAAAATACTGCTATTAAAAAATATTGCTTATTTTCAGTTAGTATTTTGTTGCTTAACCCTTTTACTTTAATACTGCTTCACATCCACTGCGTATTGACGTTGTAAGACGTCAGCACACGACAGCACACCACTAGTGTTGCTTGCCATGCCGTCCTAATTTCATCAAAAAGGACATCCATATTTCTAATATTTTTGATACCTACTGCTTTTTTGACATCAACCCAGATGTGTTCTCCTCAGGCCACTCCAAAGTATTCATGGAAATTTCAACAAAAAACTTTTGTGTTGACTTTGCCGTGTGCTTTGGATCGTTATTTTGCTGGAATGTCCATATAACTGGCAAATTGTCCTTAGTCCATGGCAGAATGACATTTTTTAGGTTGTCGACGTATTTCTCTTTATTTGAAATTCCATTAATCATAGAGATGGAGCGGAGATACACCACCCCAGGAAAAAAATTCCCACACCATGATTGATCCTCCACCATGCCTCACTACGCCTGAAACATAGCGAGGATCAAATTTTTGATAGATTGGTCGGCTAACATACCTTCGACCATCAGAATCTATGCGATTTATTTTGGTTACATCGCTCGAAACAACATACTTCCATTTATGTGTTGTTCGAGATCAATAAGCGTTGGAAAAGTCTACACTGCTAACGAAACCATTGGTTTTCGGACAGGACAAAATAATAGCTGGTACGATGAGGAGTGCTGTGTCGCATGAGAGATAAAACAGACTGCTACCTCGCAACGTTACAATCGAGCAAAAATACCCGTGAAAAGAGGATCGACACAAACTACCTCTTTGGTGAACGAGGGCAAGACGAAATATCTCCTGTTATCAAACAAACAGTCGTCGCACTCGTTACTAGGCACCCACGTCACTGTTGACAGTCATAACTTCGACGTTGTAGATAATTTCGGGCCACCGGGGCAAGCAAAGGAAGAGGAAGGCCCCAACCTGTTGGAAAGACCAGGTAAAGAAGAATCTGGTCACACCTTTAACGACTGGCGCACTGTTGTAAACTCGGCTATAACTATGTGAGGGATATGTATGCCAAAAAGGAAGAAGAAAAAATTCGAATCTTAAGTAAACTATTTTTGGAAAGCCATTGACAAAAATTTATTTTATTGTTTTTGGAGCAACATTGAAGTTTCGGCGTATTTTTTTTTTTTAAATCAGTAGGAAACGCGAAATGAATTACCCTTTTCTTGGTGTTTTTCGGTCTACTTAAATCGGCTGTGCGTTAAGTCACCCAATTTAGAATTTTAAAATATTTGTTATGACAAAATACAAGAAAACATACAAGAAAACATTTAACTCTCTTCACCAAAATTCTTTAATGAAACCTGTAGTCTATACATTTGTTTCAAGATATACTTCATACGTAGGTTGCTATATATATTTCTGGACTAGGCAACACTAAGTGTTGCCAGGTGCAATCTGATATTTCCATTGGAAAATTTGACATTTTTTAGCATAACATCACTCAGAACGTTTTGTCATTTAATCGTGAATTGTTTTATTTACAGGGAATTAAAAAATTCATCTCGGCCAAAAAAATGGAATTAACTCGTGAACATTTTCGTGCGACCATCTTTCATAACTTCCGACGTGGATTATCACGACAAGAGTGCATCGATGAACTAAAATCTTTGTATGGCTATGAAGCACCATCCTATAGCACTGTGAAAAACTGGTACAACGAATTCAATCGTGGCCGACGCTCGCTCAAAGACGAATTCCGTGAAGGTCGTCCAAAACAGCCGTTGCGCCAGAAAACATCGATGCCATACGTGAACTGATAATGCAAGACCGTCATGTGACATGCCTTCAGATAGAGGCATGCCTATGCATTTCTCCCACCAGCATACATTCGAAATTGCATGAACACATGGCCGTAAAAAAGGTTTGTTCTCGTTGGATCCCGCACAATTTTACAATCGCTCAAAAAAAGGCTCGTGTGGATTGGTGTAAAGAAATGCTGAAAAAATACGATCGCGGTGCTTCAAAAGACGTTTATAAGATCGTCACAGGTGACGAATCATGGATCTATGCGTATGAGCCCTAAACAAACCAGCAATCGACCGTGTGAGTCTTCCAAGACGAGCCAAATCCAACGAAAAAAAAACCATTTTTTGGCTATTTTCATTATTAGGCCAGAACTATATATAGCAGCCCTCGTATAAGTATTGTAGAGAGAGATAAAGATAACAAAGAGAGTCCAAAACGGTACGTCATTACAAACACGTTTTATCTACATATTCGACCTCAAGGTTTTAGCTGTAATATTTGCAAAAATTCCTTATCAGATTCAACTTAGAATTTCAACTATAACTTACTTGAACTTAATTTGATCTAGAAACTAATTCTACATTCATTGTTTTAAGGGTTCTAACATGAAGTCAGTAGGAAGAAATTTTTTGTGATTTTTGGTTTTCTTTCTTTGAAGAGGTAATGTACAGTACATAAAAAATCGGCCGTTCTTTTAGAAAATATACGGATTCCCGAAATCTCGTAGCCGATTTTCAGGAGGACTTCCGAAGTAGGTGTCTTGCGGATAGAAAGATTTTTTCGTGGAAAATAATCTCAGATCCAAAAACCAAAATAATTTATTATTGATAATGATTGAAGGCTAGTAAAAATTTTGAGTTTTGCCCTAAAGGGCAAAAAGAAAAGTTGTTTTTGCGAATAAATCTACACTACAGAATGTCAGAAAGAAGTCGAAATTTTTACCAAAAATCATATTTCATCGATCGTTACGTAACAAATAACGGGCGATATAAGTAAAGGTATTTTTTTCAAAGCCTTTTTTTTGATAGATCAGAGTCGTGTCAAGCTGTCATGTTATTTTTGTTCACTATTGCTTAACCTTTTATCACAAAAAGACTCACGATTGAACAACGATTACAGATTCTTTAACTTTATAACGAAAACTCACGTTCTGTAAAGAATATATTTCACGCGCTTCGCTCAACTTATGGTCAACATAATCAGCCTACTAAGCGTACTATTCGCAACAAATCTCCCATCTTGAGACCCACCATTCATTATTGGATTATATTCAATCAAATAGACCACATCCAGCACACAGTAAAAAAAATAAAGCAGCCATAGCTGAGAACGTACACGAAGACCGAGGAGAGTCGATTCGGCGTTGTTCGCAGGAACTCGGACTACTCGTATGGAAGAACTTAGCTCATTTTAGGTCGCGATCTTAAACAGAAAGCGTACAAAATACAACTTGTGTAAGAACTGAAGTCGGTCGACCTACGTTTCAGGTCTTGGAGTGCAACATCACTCTTATTATTCGCTAGTTAGCAGTCGAAATGCTCTAACGAGTGATCGAATATTAGACTCAATGGATGGTTCATATGAGACATAGCCGCGGCCAACTTTTGAAAGAGATAATCATAAAAACTCAAATGCCCAAAAATGTTCTTTGAAATGAAAATAAACATTCCCCATTAAATTTTAAGTTTCTGTGTTTTTTCTTTAAATAAGTAGGGAACCTCAAATATTATCTAAAAAGGTTGTGTGAAATTCGTCAATTGGTTTCAAAGAAATTTTCCTCATCGAACTTGAAATCAGCAATTTCAAAACAACGCGTTTGAAGTTTTACTAGCCGATTAGGCTAAGTTAAATAAATATTTAATACATTATCACATCTAGGAAACTATTTGCCAGACCAACTTAAATTTTCGAAAAATATTTTGTAATATATGCACACTCGATATATTTTCGAAAAAAAAATTAAAATTCTCAAGTAGATAAATTCTTTAACACAATAACCTTTGTATCAAGAGGGAGATGAAATTAATAATAATTAAAGCCTCAACCCAAATACGCGCCGCAAATTTTTATATTTTCGCCTAAAGTTATCGTCTATTCAGTACTATTCTTATAATATAATAATTATTTCGTTTTTTACAGGTAATGCTTAACTTGCATAAACTACTCGGGTTCTACAAACGATCTCTGGAAAACTTTAATATATGTAAGACACAAACTAATTTTATATAAGATTTATAATTTTCAGTATTACTTATACATTTTTACATATGGTATATACATATACAGTACATAAGTATATTTTTATGTACATAGTAGGTCTACAGTGAATACACAAAAATATTCATCAAATCGGTTATTTGCCTTTTCTTTAATGTTATTCTCAACTTGAACCTTTACGCATTCAATCCTTTTTCCAGCAAATTGTTCCTTTTCATTAAACAGACACGAAATGAAGTGTTTAGTGGAATGGAATTCGTGCGCTACCGAATTTTCGGTAGCTGTCAGTTGTTTTACGCTGCTAGCGCATCCGAGCAACACGTCAATGCTCAGGTTTCGACTTGAAATGACATTTGTGAATTTTGAATAAGATTGCCGCAGACAGTTTGGGTTTGCTGCCGGGAGGATGCAGTAAAAATCAAAAGCTAAAAACATAAGGAAATTAAAATGAAACAAATTAAAATAAAGAATATAAGGAAATGACGAAATAAAGACAAAAATAGAGGTTTCATTAAGTCAACTCATACATTATATTAAAAATGTATACACACTAAAGTTAAGTGGACAAACGAAAAACAATACACTTGTTATTTAAGAGGGGGGTCCAAAGGTACATAGACGTGAAATCTATCAAACAACATTATAATCAGCTGAGTTGTTTGTTCTCAAATAATTTTATGAAGCTAGTTCATACGTATACAAGCATCCTTTCAATTACATGTCTGAAAAAAAACCAAAAGCTTAAATTAGACTTGGGAAAGATTTCACCGGATTTCATCCAATTTGAGTACAAAATTCATTATCTTACAAAAAGTGAGCTTACATTTTGTTATTAAGCATCGTTCAGTGAAAGTGTTATATCTAGAGATTGTGAACACAATTCCCCAATCCTTGACTATAAAGTGGACGTTCCACTGCCCGACTGATGTCTGATGAACTACAGGCCAAGCTACTCAAATACGACAGGAAAGAACTGATAAGCAGCAAGTATCAGCTTCTTTACAAAATATGGTCGGACGAAAGCATGCGCCAAACAATTGGAATTCAAGTGTGCTCTGCCCAATCCACAAAAAAGCGACCCCAGAATCTGCACCAACTACCGTGGTACAAGCCTCCTCAACATCGCATATAAGTGAAGTGTGAAAGATTTAAGCCCAACGTCAACAAACTGATTATTCCCTATCAGTGTGGCTTTAGGCCTGTAAAGTCAACAACTCACCATAAGTCAAGTCTTGGAAAAGACACGTAAGAGCAAGATCGAAACACACCACCTCTTGGCCGATTTCAAAGCGAACGAAAAGGTGCTGACTTTCTGCCGCCATATTTGAATTTGGTATCCCCGCAAAACTAATACGGCTGTGTAAACTGACATTGAACAATACTAAAAGCTCCATCAGGATCGGGAAGGACTTCTGCGAACCGTTCGATACCAAACATAGTTTTAGACAAGACGACTCCCTAACGTGTGATTCTTTCAATCTATTACTGGGGTATGTAATACTAGCAGCACAGCTAAATAGAGAAGGTAACATTCTTTAGAAAAGTACAGCCGCTGATGTACCGCGTCGTTAGTTTTGCTTTTTCCAAACTGAGTAAGGAAACGAAGCATGCGGGTTCGAAGCAAAGGGTTTGTCCGGAAAGTAATAGGACTGAGTCGATTTAAAAAAATTTATTAAACCAATCGTCGCAATTCTTTAAAAATAACCTTGAAAGCAGAGGTGCATGGTGCTTGCATCCCCTCTGCCATCTTAAAATGCTCGCATTTCATCGGTGTTTTCATGCATGAAAGAAAGTGTGAGAGCCACATTTGGGCTGTAGGGCGGCTGCGGAAGCGTTGGCATATCGGCCTTGATTAGGTAGCTGCTCACAAGAAAGGCGGTGTGAACCGGGGCGTTGTCGTGGTGCGACTTCCAATCCGCGGCGATGTCTTGTCGGACCCGATTGACAATTCGTTTGAGTCTCCTGAGGACTTCCACGTAAAACTTAATTAACGGTTTGTCCAGGAGAAACAAATTCATGGTGGACCATGCCTTTGATGTCAAAAAAGACAATAAGCACCGTTTTCACTTTGGATTCGCTCATTCATCAGCGACCTCTTCCTGGCCCTCCAAAAGGGCCTGACGCCACCGAAACACACCACTTCTCGCTAAAGCAACATCTGGGAAAGGCTATTTCGTCATGTCAAACGTCTCTGTCGCAGAT
The DNA here is from genome assembly GCA_037783105.1 of Bactrocera zonata. Taxonomy (NCBI): domain Eukaryota; kingdom Metazoa; phylum Arthropoda; class Insecta; order Diptera; family Tephritidae; genus Bactrocera; species Bactrocera zonata. Next base: position 431,292 of record JBAWJQ010006022.1, read on the forward strand.
TTACCGATTTTCTACTGAATCTAATCGCGTACCTCTACTTCAACGAACGCTACATTTTCGCCTTGCAGCGCTCACAAAAAAAGTCGCTCAAAAATCCCTTTCCTGACTCTCCAGGTGTGCGGAGGCAACTGACCAGCCGCTAGTTCATTAGCTAGGAACGCCCCCAAACGAATCCAGTCGGTCCGATGTACAAACAAGCAGTCGTCGCTCTTGCGACTTAATTCCCACGTCACTGTTGATAGTCATAACTTTAAAGTCATAGTCAATTTAAACAAATGTCAGGCTCGAAATCCAACACAGAATAAGTCTTGCCAACAGGTGCTACTTCGGACTGAGTAGGCAATTTAGAAGAAAATTCCTTTCTCGACGAACAAAGACCAAATTCTACAAGTCACCATATGATACAAAGGCATGGACGATGACAACATCTGATGAGTGGGCGTTACGAGTTTTCGAAGGAAATGTTTTGCGGAAGATTTATGGTCTTTTGCGCATTTGCAACGGCGAATACCGCAGTCGATGTAACGATGAGCTGTAAGAAATATACGACGATTCAATATCAACATGTAGCTCACCGGGGAAAGCAGAGAAGTAGAAAGACCTCAAAACATTTTTGGTTGAGCAATTTAAATTCGAGCAAATTCTTTGAATCGGACCAATAAAGCGTAGATCTGCCATACAAAGAAACGCTCTAAATCAATTTCTTTTATGGAAACTTCTATATACTTTATATAAAATACTACTTTATACCTTTTTAAGTGTGTTATAACTTCGGTGTAGCCGAAAATAATGTATTTTCTTATTATATATGAATGTATATATGTATATGATTTATGATTTTTAACTATAATATTTATCGAAAACTAGTTGAATGTGCCACGAGCATTGGCGCTGACATGCGTTAATATAGATTACAATTCCACTGTTATGTATTAAGGCAATCATTTGCAAATTGTTTAACGGCGTGCTGCTGCTACCAAGAAGCATATATACATACATATATATGTCTGTACGTGTGGGTTTTTGTACATATGTATATCAATGTATAATGTATATGTAGCGGCCGTCATCAAACAATCTCCAAACACACCGTGCGCTTCACCAATTACCCACACAGCCCACGCACAATAACAACAACAACAGCAAACAATAAAAGCAACAAGCAATAGCCAACAGTGACAGTAAACCACATATGTGTCAGCATTTATTCGCATCACTTTTGTAGCAACATGTTGTAATTGCAGTTGAAGACATTGTCCGACGCAATGACGACCTGCACAGGCAACACGACGAACAGCTAGGCGGCAGCGGCAACGGCAGCAACAGCTGAGCACATGTGCAAGGACGTAGTAACTCATAGGTATGTGTGTGAGGGAGTATGTGCACCTCTAGTTGACCAACATCATCAGCAGCCACTGATGCATTCCCACAGTCCACTCAGCGACAATAAATAAACACCCGAAAAAAGTGGACTTGAAGCGACCATTACGGCGTCACAGCAATGGCACGTCACAACATCAGCAAGCATCACACAGAATAGCAGCAGTAACAACAATAACAATTACAACAACAAAAATAACAGCAGTGGCGCATCATTGCTACCAAAAACAACAGCAAACACACATGCATACATGTCTAAAAATTTAGTAACATTTTCTATGTCATCCCCTTTACATTGCCGCTGTAGCGCCACGTACCCCTTGGACCAACCGCCCCCATTCAGTTTCTATTAAGCGAAAATTGTTGCCACAATTCATGAAGCATTTTAGTGCGTTCAGCGCACTCATACACCCACAAACACACACATATATATATAAACATATATGGACTTCCACACTAGTCACAACTGGAGCTGTGGGCCAAATCCCAATGGTCTAACCAGTTACCCACTGTAGTTACAGCATTCACCAACAAAACATCATCTAACGCAATACACCAGCTCCTCCAACCACACCAGCAGCTCGATGTGCGCCGTATATGTGGCAGCAACCACGGCAGGCAGCGTTGCAGCACACGTGACACACTCAGTCCTCCGACAAAATGATGAAATTGTGGCAACTAGTATTTTAGGCGTTTGAGCCGCTGCAACGTAGGAGCTGGCGTGCAGCGCTGTTGGTGAGGCGGCTGTTGGCTATTACACATGGCCATGGTTGCACTCACATACGTGTGTGTGTGTTGGTGTGTGCAGCCAAAGTGGTTGATAGCTTGAAAAACTGTTTTTGCACAGCCGTCAAAATGCATTGCGGTGTGACAGACCGCAAAATGCATCATCACCAACATGAGCGATGAATGTTTGCGTTGATGTGTCCATTTTTTTCCACCTCGTCTGACGCAATTTTCCTTCTGCTGCTGTTGATTGTTTTACCTTTTTTCAGCTGTAACGTTTTTTTCTATTTTTTCCCTCGGCAGTGTAACGGTTCATAATGGTGATTTGTGGATGGTGAGTGTGTATGAAAGTTTTTCGGTGCATGATTTAAGGGTTTAATAATTTAAAATGCGGTTAGGAAAGTGGAAGCCTAATAAAACGAGAGGTGTTAGAAAGCGTTTATACTCCATCGTGATTAACTATGGAATTTGTGGAGAGAAGAAATTTGGCAATTTTATTATTACTTGAAAGTCACTAAATCAATTTGATTTTAGAAAATTAAGTGAAAAGTGACGGTAGAAGTAAACAATACCTGGGGGTCACTAGCACAAATTTTATGAAAAATATTAGAGCAAAAGTGAGGTTAGAAGTGATAGCCTATGAGTTTTCGTCTGGTTAAATGATAAAAATGGTTGAAAGCACCTACTAAATAGGAATAAAGGATTACCAAGAAAGAGGGGACAAAATAATTACAAAAATTTCACTGAGAAGACTACTTGAGGTTTGATTATGTTAGTCTGATAGACCAATGAGACACGTATAGAACATTTTCGATCCTTTGCGATGCCAGATAGAGTTTAGTTACTAGCTACATTCTCTAGAATGCCTGCGCTTAACGCAAATTTCAACAGACTCTGTGACCTCAATATCGATACCTGTTCCAGTGTATCATACCACGAAAACCCCCGATGCTAACATCGTAGTCTTGCGGATGCGGGACAAGTGCTCAAGAGATGTTCCATTGTTTCCCTAGTGCCCTGCTCTAGACATTTCCTGCAATCTTCTCGCCTGCAGTCTTATTCGCCACCAGACAGTGACCAGTTAGTATTCCGCTCATGTTCCTACAATCTCTGCTATCGAGTTCCAATAGGACTTTTGTGTACTGTCGATCTATCGTTTTGCACATGACTTTTACACTTTTGCATCCGGGTAGCTCGTCGGGTTTTGATTTTCCTTACCATGCTTCTGTCCAGATCGTTGTGGAAACAATGCATGGGTTTCCCGATGTTGATCACGTTTTATGGTATTAGCCTTACACCATTATTGGCAATCTCGTCCACTATTTCATTGCCCTCGCAACACTTTCCACTGTTTCGCAAGACACTTTTAGTTATAGACTAATAAAATTCTACTAAAATTTATAATAGACTTCTGTTTATCTGCCTATTTTCTTTAGAAAAAGTACATTAAAAGCTACCATCAAATCTCATCTCCCATATCAATTGTTAGAGGCGCTACTTTGTAAATCTGTCTGGTATAATTTTACATTTAGATATATCGTTCAAAATCCATTTATTGTGTTCTTATGTATGTGGTAATGTTGACCGAAAAAGCTTCAGGTAAAGTTCGCCTCAGAGGATTTTAGTCAGTTTTAATGATAACCAAATGTTAGGTTACGTTAGGTTAGATAGTCGATCCCCCAAAATGAGGCGATAACAGTAGTTAAAGTGCACTTAAAGATCAGCTATAAACAAAGCGTCTTGAACCTAACATTTAGTTGTTTTATTTTTATTTCCGCCATTTCACATGGGTGTCCAATATTATTCGATCCGGTGTGTTTTACCCTTGAACTGCCAAAGGCGGAACGGTCGAGAAATAAGTGTTGAGATGATTCTGTCTCATCTTCTTCGAAGCAGATGATGAAACTAGCATCAGGTAAAATGTTCCGCTCTGACCAATGCCGATCGAATAGAGTCTAATTTGAACTCTATTTGAAGGTGGACTTGGCTGAGAGCCCAACCATTCAGTAGCGAACCGCAGGAAGCCAACGGAAGCTAACCATACCCATCCTGCAGCTTATAAGACTGTAGTATCAGACTTAGCAATATCAGCAGCCTTGCAGTTTCCTGCCGTACCGCTGTGGAAGGCACTCCAAGTCTTATCATGTAGGAAGTCGATACCAAAGTTAAGCAGTCTACACATCCCTTCAGTAATCTTCAAAGCATAGTCAGCAAACTCAAGGCGAATATCGTTGCCAAATTATCGGAGTAAATAATCACCGCACTGAAAGAGGCTGCGCTACGGGGTAGTATAACTAACTTTATGGCAAAGCTGATAACAACTTTCTTAGGAAGTCACATGTACCAGCTTCGCATTTGGCCTCCATTATTCAAAGAACACATAAAATAATATTGGTTAAGCTTTCATCTTTTTCCAATATCTGCTCTGCATTAGTACATTGTATGGTATTTACGAGGTTTGTTCAAAAAGTATCGCGAATTTTGTGTTTTTTCAAAAATTATTTATTTATTCATGAATATCTATTTCGTCCCCTTCAAAATAATCCCCATGAGATATTATACACTTGTACCAACGGTTTTTCCAATCTTCGAAGCACTTCAAAAAATCATTTTTTTTTTATCTTCTTCGGCTCCTCCTTCGATGCCATCTTTATCTCGTCAAGAGAAGCGTAACGTCGCCCTTTCATGGGCCTCTTCAGTTTAGGTAACAAGAAAAAGTCACAGGGGGCCAGATCTGGGGAATACGATGGCTGCGGCATCATTAGTGTGTTGTTTTTGGCCAAAAAGTCGCGCACAAGCAACGATGTGTGAGCAGGGGGGTTATCGTGGTGCAAAAGCCAATTTTTGTTCTTCCACAAATCCGGGCGTTTCTGGCGGATTGCTTCTCGCAAATTGCGCATAACTTGCAGGTAATATTCCTTATTGACCGTTCTTCCCTGTGGCAAGAACTCATGATGCACCGCGCCCCTGCAATCGAAGAAAACTGTCAGTTACGATTCGCGATACTTTTTGAACACACCTCGTACCTGTCACACTATTCTCTCAATATTTAGCCTCCAAGAATTGCTTCTGAATCCAATAAACAAAACAACAACTCCTTTTTTTTGAACTTAATTCTGAATTGGGTTGCAGAATTGGAATTACCAAGATTTTCTATCTTATCGCAGTTTGGTCCAAAGTGTTGAGAGTTAGAGTGCTTTTGGCGATCCATTTGTTGCAGCAAGTGTTCAGCTTTGTTTTTTCTTTATAAGGACATCGACGTTTTGCGAACATCGAATTAAATTTCAAACCTGCGACAGTTCGGAAAAAAATTAGGAAATATCAAAAAAAAATAAAATAAAATTGAAAGGCCTGGGGGAAATAAATCCATTCACCATAAAGGATGGACTGTTAATAAAAATAGAACTATCCCTGAAGCCGAGTTTAACCAAAGTTTTACCCAGGCTTGACGAATTGCGCAAACTGCGTGCTATACATTAGTAATTTGATAACATAGAATTCATTCAAAAACAAGTATTGTCATAGTAGATTATTTGCTAAGCGACTCCAAGTTTCTTTAACGTACATATCAAATATTATATTTTGGAAATGGAAACAACGGACAACTACTTCCTTCGATATTTAAAAACTTTTTCGACCTTAAAACTTAGAAATATATATATATTGTATGTACATAAGATTGGTTGTACATCTTCAAACTTTTATGGGTTTTGCCGCTGCAAATGAAGTGAGTTATAACTTGTATTTCGACTTCGAAACTTAATGATTATTTCAAGGAGCTTTTAATGGTGGGAAACGTTCCCAGTGTCGGCATTACCCACTAAAGATTGATAACATTTCAGAAAAAACTTTTGCTGAAGGTTGGATTTGGCTTCGAAATATAGCTCTGAAAATGAAATGCATTGGCAGCCGGATACCATTTCTGCTCTTGGTAACCACCAAGCCTAATTTTTCCTACTACAGCCGGTTCTTCGGGGTCACTGATATTATGATGCGAATTTCATATCCCTACAACAGCAGAAGAAGAAACATATTTATCTTATATAAAAAACAAGAAAAAACGTTAACTTCGGTTGCACCGAAGCTAAATACCCTTCACAGGTGCATTTCTGTTAGTAACTATTTGTTCAGTTTGTATGGAAGCTATATGCTATAGTCAACCGATCTGAACAATTTCTTCGGAGATTACATTGTTGCCTTAGAAAATAATATATACCAAATTTCGTGAATATATCTTGTCAAATGTGAAAGTTGTCCATACAAGAACTTGATTCCGATCGTTCAGTTTGTATGGCAGCTATATGCTATAGTCAACCGATCTGAACAATTTCTTCGGAGATTACATTGTTGCCTTAGAAAATAATATATACCAAATTTCGTGAATATATCTTGCCAAATGTGAAAGTTGTCCATACAAGAACTTGATTCAGATCGTTCAGTTTGTATGGCAGCTATATGCTATAGTCAACCGATCTGAACAATTTCTTCGGAGATTACATTGTTGCCTTAGAAAATAGTATATACCAAATTTCGTGAATATATCTTGTCAAATGTGAAAGTTGTCCATACAAGAACTTGATTCCGATCGTTCAGTTTGTATGGCAGCTATATGCTATAGTTAACCGATCTGAACAATTTCTTTTGAGATTACATTGTTGCCTTAGAAAATAATATATACCAAATTTCGTGAATATATCTTGTCAAATGTGAAAGTTTTCCATATAAGAACTTGATTCCGATCGTTCAGTTTGTATGGCAGCTATATGCTATAGTGGTCCGATATCGGCCGTTCCGACAAATGTGCAGCTTCTTGAAGAGAAAATGATTTTTGCAAAATTTCAAAACGATATCTTAAAAACTGAGGGACTAGTTCGTATATATACAGACAGACGGACAGACGGACAGACGGACAGACAGACGGACATGGCTAAATCGACTCAGCTCGACATACTGATCATTTATATATATACTTTATAGGGTCTCCGACGATTCCTTCTGGGTGTTACAAACTTCGTGACAAACTTAATATACCCTGTTCAGGGTATAATAATAAGTTTTGAGCTTAGTTTATTTCAAGTGTGGTATTCGTAAGTGGTTTCCTGGAATATTCATTTCAATAACAATATCGTCAAGCCCACAGTGTGTCCGTAAACGGAGTATATGCTCACCACTTTCTTGTTAGTCAGTGAAGTTTCTATTAAACATACCCAGGAGGACATATTTTTCTATGGTTCAAAAATGGAAAGATTTCACCAACTTTTCTCTAGGTTGTAGTAATGGCAGTACCGATTTAACATCGAGCTTCTCACTGGCTCCAAGCTTCTTCAAATGATTTATAACGGTTTAATGACTACTATGCCGGTCTCTTTCGACCAATTCAGCGATTTTATCGCAATTTTCGACGACAGGCCTTCCGGAGCATGGCGCATCTTCGACCACCTCTACACCAGAACGAAAACGTTGAAACCATCGTTGTGCGGTGGAAATGGAAACTGTATCGGGTCCATAAACTGCAAAAATTTTATTGGCGGCTTGAGATGCATTTTTGCCTTTATCGTAGTAGTACTGTCAAATATGCCGCATTTTCTCTTTATTTTGCTCCATGTTTGCGACGCTATAACTCACGAACGACTTAAAAGAAACGACAATCAATCAAACACGCGTTAGCGCGTGAAATGAGCTTTCCAAAGAGAAGAGAAGCATGACCCGATGCGACGAATAAAACTAGAACTACGCGCTTTCAGCGCCAACTAGCGAAAATACCGCAAGACTTTTTTGACAACTTAATATAAGTGGTTCTCTATTATTTGGTATATTTTGTGAAATTTTTTTTATAGAAAAGTAAAGATGATCATAAGACCTCACTGGTAATTGAGATAGATAGTCTACATAGACTTTGGTATAAGTCTATACCAAACCAGTGTCCTTTCCTACAGGGTGTCCAGTGCAACAAACAATTTTTGTTATCGCAATTGTTGAAGCACCTCAACGGTAATGAATGGTTGATTGAATGCAGATTTTTTCTTCGTTTCGGTACGCAACTCGCAACAAAGGTGATTTCTGTTGATTTGGAGCAACACTGTTGACAGTGACATTGATAATATTGAGACTGTTGAGTGACTTGAATGATTTCAAGTGTAAATGCGATCAGACAGCAACAACAGTGCGACGAACACCATCAACAGCTTTGCCGGTCATAATGCATTGATTTGTACTTTGATTATCGTGCGAGGTAAGATTCCACGAAATCATGCAACGCGAAGTGTAATGCTGATTTAACGCAAGCGTGACTTTGTGTGTGTATGTGTGTGTCTACTCATAATGACAGCATTTGCGGCAAGCATGTTGATATTGATGTAGATGACGATGACGAAGATTCGGACGGATTTGATGTGTGCATTTGACATTATCGAGTGGTGCTTGTAGCGGACGCGCAATCTCTTATATGTGTATATGTATTAGGGTGTGTCTTAAATTAGAAAAATATTGTTATATGAGATTTTTTTAAAGACATAAATATTAAATAAAATTATTATAAGATAATTTTGAACCTGAATGAAGGTGCTTAAGGTTTATTTTAAATTGAGTGGGTTATAAGGGTGTTGGATATATAAAAGTTAAATTGTTTACTTAATGCTATATTTCATTACTTTCACTGTAATGATGTACGGATCTACATGTGAAACGTAGTACTGTATTAGTATGACCCAAGGACTAAAATTTTAAAATTTGATGTGAATGCTATTTCATTAATTTATAAGGACCACCCTTATATGACAAATAATTAAATAATATATGCTCTGTTTGCTTTAGCACAAATAATGAAAAAGATAGTTAGGTAGACAGATTTCCTAAATCATATAAAATATATTTATATATTTATGGACCACCCTTAGGTGATATAAAGTAAACCATATGAAATCTATGCACAGTTTATTTAAACATCTCTTCAGATAATAATAAAATATCTCGCAAATTTTAGGAAAATATTAAGAGAAGAACCACCCTAGTATGATAAAAATGTAGATAATATATAATCCGTTTATTTTAGCAAAAATAATGAATATGAAAGAATTTTCGAAAAGATTACGCAAATATCTACATCCATTTAGGGATCACCCTAATATGATTAAATTGTCTTCACTCTAATATGATAAATAAGTAAATAATGTCTAATCCGTTTATTTAAGCAAAATTAATGAAAGGTAAGAGATTTGGAAAATCTTATGAAAACACCTCTAACAATTAAGAACTTCCCTAGTATGATAAAAAAGTAAATAGTATGAGACATATGCTTTTTCTGTTTTACTCTTCGGATGATAATAATGAAAAAAAATCGAAAATCGTATGTAAATATATCCACTCAAATAAGAACCACCATAATATCATAAAATGTAAGTTATAGAAGACATACATATGGTCCGTTTATTTTAATATATCTTCAGATGATAATAATGAAAAATTTCCATAATCGTTTGAAAATATCTCCCGACAATTAAGAACCACCCTAATATGGTAGGGAAGTAAATAAAATATAATCCGTTTACTTTAACAAAAATAAGGAATATGAAAAACAATCCGAAAATGATATGAAAATATCAACATACATATAGGGACTATCCTAATATGGTAAAAAAGTAAATAAAATATAATCCAATTATGCCACCAAAAATAATTATTAATATGAACGCATTTTCGAAAATCTTGCGAAAATATCACCTTACATTTAGGGACCACCCTAATCTAATCTCTTAATATCTCTTCAGATTAAAATATTCAAAAATATTTCCCCACATTTTAAGACCACCCTAATATAATAATGTCGAATTAATACGTATAATCCGATTATTTTAGTCCTATTTTAGAGTATAAGATTGAAAGATTTAAAATTACATATATAAAAATATACCCACACATTTTGAGACCACCTTAATGTAATAAAAAAGTAAATAATATAAAATATGTGCTTCGTTTACTTAACTATCTCTTCAGATGATAATAATGAAAAAATTCGAATATCATATGAAAATATCTCCAGACAATTAAGAACCACCCTAATATGGCAAAGAAAAAAACAACATATAATCCTTTTATTTAGCAAAATTAATGAATATGAAAGAAATTCTTCTTCGAAAATCCTATAAAATTATGACCTTACATTTAGGGACCACCCTAATATAATGAAAGATTAAAAACGTAAAAGATATGATTCGTTTATCTTAATATCTCTTCAGATTGTATGATATGGTAAATATTTCGAAAATCTTATTTCCACACATTTAAAGACCGCCCTAATATAATAATTTTGACTTCAGGTGTATAATTTTATAACTTTAGTATTTTTCAGAGTATAAAACTGAAATAAATATTTTGTAAACTTTTTTTAACCACCCTAATGCAGGTACATACACATACATATGTATGTGTATGCTGGTATTTCTTTGTAAGCCGTAAGCGTATTTTGCTATCTGATAGGGTTAATAGCGAAAAAAATAAATTTTTACGCAACAATTGCAGCAAATAACGGTAAATGTTTCGCATCGAATACACCACCACATTTTATTACCAAACAATTGGAATCACCGTTTACCTCCACTCAACGCTACTGTTCCCATCTACGTTAATCTGTGGCCCAAAGATCAAAGCGTTTTAGTGCCAAAGGATTGATTAAGCTAATTCGTCGGCAAAACGTCTTCAATGAAGCGTAAACGACTCTGCTAACTGCAGAGTGGAAAAAAGAGCATGTTTCGAATCAACCACAAACTGAAGTAACACATTTGAATATGTTTGAGTGAGGTTTCCATCTGTTTTCGACATAATTACCACAAATGCAAAATGTGAAATACTGAAATACTGAAATTGTTCGTAGGCGAATTTTATGGTAGCTACTAGCTGCTTGAATTTAAGTAGGTATATATTAATGTATGTATATCTTTACGTTTATATGTTTGTATGCAAATATGGATGTATGTATTTGTGTATGGTATGTCCATTGATTGTGGCTACTGCTCTAATGCGCATCAAAAACGCATCAAAGATGTGCAAATGCTCATATTTCAAAGGTTGCTCCCGTACAACATGTTTGTATGCATGTGTGTGTGTTTGTATTTGAAATTCTACTCGTATTTGTATAAAAGCTTTGCTTTGAACATCAAATCTCACAGCTGAGTACATGGTTGGGTATTGGCAGGACGTGGAAGTGTTATCTGCTTTTCAGCAGGGTTGTTTGTTGAGATATTTGTTACGACTCTAGTATGTATATGTATGTGTGAACAGTTAACCCTTTCAATTATAAAAGGGCTCTAAAATTGGTTCGCAATATAATCAATTTAATCAATAATTAGATTGTAACTTTTATAAATCCATTGATATATTGACAACGAAAAATTGGTAATCATGTTTGTAGTTGGCGATATGAAATTAATCCTTAAATCTTCCACTACATTCCAGCTCTGTTTTTCAGCTGTAAGAAGTCTTATCTCAAGTGGTTGATGTACAGAAATGGGTCTCCGAAACTTCATTTCACCCGACAATATAAATTTTCTCTTGCATCACCTCTTTCTACTGAATTCATGGTGACAAAAGCTAACCTACAACTTATAAATAATATCTTCGGTGGGTGAACTGAAGATCAATGCAGTCGAAAACACAATGATTTTATTTGTATTGTTGAGATTAATAATTCTCCATGTCCACTACTCTGGTTTGATAACAGTTCGAGTTCGACTATTTCTATTAAATTTTGCCTTAAAACCCCATGTTCAGTTACAAAGTTTCAGTGCGCCGAACATGTGGTCTGTCTGGGCTGAAATCCTCGACAGCCGACTAGTTAAATATTTCCCTAAATTTCACTAACAAATGAATTTTGCAGCCCTTTCTAGTAACCATTACTAAATTCATCAGAATCATAAAACACGTTTCCCTTGTGGGCCTAGGTCTTCAAGCTTAGTTATATGTTTAACAGCATCTGTCGAATTTCTGTAATGAAGTTTTAATCGAACTAAAATGACCTTCTACATGATTATGAACGAAGAAGTTATCGCTTTTCCAAATATTATAATTTATTCGAAAGACCTGAAATAAGGGTATTTTAAAACATGCGAGTGCAGCCAAAAAACTGAACACTTGCATGTTTTACTTCGTAATGCCTATGCCCAAAATGTATCTCAATGGTCACACTCGCTAAGATTAAGTGAGGAAATTATAGCATAAGATAAATTGAGTGGAAAATTCGGTAATAAAGCATATGTGGTGGAATTTTACCCAGTGAGGAACCGTTATTAATCACTTAGTGTCAGATAAGTTGAGTCCAATTTTCGATGACTCGTTCGAACATTTCGACTCGTAACTGGCAAATGATACGCGTATACTTTGTTCCAAGACCAGGATCAAAGCGGGATTGTCCGCACAGACTTTTACTTTATTTATACACACAGGAAAAAGTCTAACGGTGTGATATTACACGATTTTGGTGGCCAATCGATCGGCCCAAAACGTGAAGTTCTATGCTCACCAAAGTGTTCTCTCAATAAATCTCAAATAATGTCGGCGAGATCACGAACTCCGTTGACGGTTACGTTGACGGTTAGTTTCACAGCGGCATCATTTTTGTAGAAATATGGACCGATGATTTCACCGGCGCACAAATCACAAAAAACTTTTGTTTTACTGGATGAAATTGCAACTCAAGCAAAATTGCAAATGAAGCGATGTCAGTTCTTGCACAAGCTGTATTTTTTTGGCTTTCAATTTAAGATCTCAAGGTAAAATACGCCAAGTCGTTCCATACGTCCAAGTTGCTGCGAAAGAAGATTAATCGACTCTGCACGGTCTTCGTGTAGTACACTCTGACGTATTTTCTTCATTACGTGCTGGACCTGGTAAAATATTATCCAATAATGTATACTGGGTCTCAAGATGTGAAAAGTACTTCTAATGGAGACCCCCCTTACTATTTATATTTCTTCTTGAAAACTTATGTTCTTATGTCTAAAAAAACACCCTTCACAATAATTTGTTATTGTAAGTTAGCCGTGTTAAAATATTAAAAAACTTCAGTTGAAACAATTTCCATGTGAGTCTGGCAATATCACACGTACAATATTCATCTTCATAACTCTGTCTAGAAATATACACGTAGTATGTAAAAGAAATACTGAATTGGGACCATAAACTGTTGATCCATACTTTATTTACATAGCAATCTATTTCAATCATTATTTTGATTAAAAGCATGTACTTCGATACGAATTCATTTGATACAACAAACAGCGTTTGGTAAAGTAATACAAACACTTCAAAAATTGCTGATCACATGATCTGTCATATCCGCAAAGCGCATCAACAAGCTGACAAACGAATGAATACAGGGAAAACAAACAATAATAATAATTTGAAAGATAGAAAGAAAGAAGAGAAGAAACGCTGTAACCCATATTGAAAAATATTCGAAATGACTGACTTGAAGTTTGTTTAACTGAATGTTGATTGATTGAAGAAATGATTTTTGATTTTTGCGTGCGCTGCGTCGGACCTGTCAACTCAGTTTCGGCTCAACTCGTAACGCACGTAAGAGCAGCGGCTAAGAGTGTTTGTGTGTAGTGGAAATCGTGATGCGCGTGTAATTCTTATGATTTCCCTAAGATTTTTATATGATTTTATTTATTTTCTTATTTTTACTTTAATTGTTTGTTGCGCATGTTGTTGTTGTATGGCGCGCGCACTGTAATTGAATGACTTTTCACTTTACTTTTGAACATGTAACTTGAAATGCCAATGAACACTTAAAATTTTGAATGCTGCATGAGCATAAGTTTTGATTGACAGTCAAGTTTTGAGCGTTTTGAGTGAGTTGTTCGATTTCGATTTCTAAATGTTGCATGTAACTAAATAAATAAACATAACGGTGGGTAAACACATGTATCAATCACTCAATTACATATACATACATATATATTCAAATATTTTCCAATATCTAGTTATGTCTCTTTTTTATAATTGTTCGTTGGAAATTTCAACTGTCATCATTGAATTATTTTGTTACCAGAAATCCGAAAATCCCCACTTCGTTTCCAAGCGCAGAGCCAAAAATGTCACCGCAATGTCAATGTATCACGCGCATTGTTGCGCTGTTGCGTGATTATGCAGACCATGATTTGCAGTAGGTTGTACTCACTTCATCGGACGCGCTTGTGTAGTCAGTCGTTCGTGCAACAGCGCTGCATGTTTTAACTGTGCGCAGCTATCAACAATTCGTCGATAAACATCCACTTGGCATCTTAGTTTTGTGTGAAGCTGGGCCGCCCTTGCCGCTGTCACTACCGATTGCCAATACAATAGAAAAACGCAAATACAGTGATGCGCATAGAAATAGTTAAGGTAAAGAAAATTATACTTTTTTATGCTGTCGGCCTTACAGAGTGGCGAATCAAACACACAACTTGTATGAATGGAAGAAATTGGCATAAAGAAGTATGTAAAGCATGAATAACTCTTTTATACAATAGCTCTTGGAGAGTGTCGAAACAAACACACAACCGGTATGAATGGTAAAAATTGGCATAAAGAAGTAAAGAATCAACAAGTAGTAGTTTTACCATTTTTCAATACAATAGACCTTGAAGGGTAGTGCATCGAATAAACAAATCGTTTAAATACCTATAGCATAAACTGGTATAAAGAAATAAAGAATGAAGAAGAAGCCCGCTAGCCGATTTTCGATTATATACACCGTGCAGAGTTGCGAAACGACTAAAAAATCAACTGGTATAATTGAAATAAACTGGTATAAAGAAATAGATACAAAGAGTAGTTTAACCATTTGTTGTACGAATGAACTAGCAGAGCGGCAAATCGGTATAAATGAAACAAACCAGCATAAAGGAAAAATTAACAAGAATAGTTTAACTTTTTTCTTATACGATAGACCTTGCATTGTGGTAAATCGTACACAAAACTGGTATAAAAGGAATAAACTGTTGTAACGCAGTATAGAATGAATGAGAGACAGTTAAATGACTTTTCTATATGCTAGATTTTGCAGAGCGGCCAATTGAAAAAAAAAATAAAGAATGAACAAGGCGCATTTTACGTATTTCCTATACGACAGACCTTGCAAAAGGCGAATAGAATACAAGTGGTATAAATGGAGTAAACTGACATAGCGAAGTATAGAATGATAAACAGACAATTAAACCACTTTAACAATAGACTTTGCAGAGTGGCCAATTGAGAAAAAAACTGGTATAAGTGTAAAAAAACTGGTATAAAAGTAAAGAACGAACAAGGAGTAGTGCAGCTATATTCTGAAAAAGTGGTGAATCAAACGCACAACTGGTATAAACCGAATAAGCTGACCTACCGAAGTATAGAATATGCTAGGTTGTTTTGCAGACCGGGCAATTGAAAAAAAATAAAGAATGAACAAGGAGTAGTTTAAATATTTTTTGTACAATATAACTTACAGAGTGGCGAATCGAATAGATAATTTAAAGTATCAAAAATTAGTGGTTAAACTACTTTTCTATACGATAGGCTTTGCAGAGTGGCGAGTTGAGAAAAACAATGGTATAAGTATACAAAACTGGTACAAAGAAATAGAGAATGAATAATAAGTTGTTTAACACCTCCAAAGTAAACATCTACAGCCAAACAGCAATCAAGGCAATCGCATATCGGAGAAAAGTGTTTTGGAAAGCATCGACGGATGGAATCCTGTGGACGAGATTGTATCCGAAAACGTGACCGACACTGGTAAACCCATGCATTGTATTTAGAACGATGGACAAGAGCATGGTAAGGAAGGATTAAAGGCAGTGGATGATCTACCGGGAAACAAAACTCAGAAGTCATGTTCAAAGCGGTACTTCAAAAAAGCACAATATAAACAGGAGCAATGGAAGTGGCATAGAAACCTGTCTGGAAAGGGGTATCAATAATGAGTCCGCAGAACATATTGAAAGTGGCTGGAAGCGTTGGTATCCTGAAGGATGACTACTTCTCATCAACTACGACCAAAACTGGTATAAGCGCGATTCACTAGCCCGTCAAACTGACCTAACCTAATAACTTGCTACCATACAAGTATTCAAACTGTATTTTTTTCCTCATGAGTATCTGCGTTTCTCTCTAACTAACTTGATGTTCAGTTATGCGGGGGATTTGGGGTAAGCCCTGCTCAATTTATATAACCTTATTATTGTAAAAGACATGTCTTCAAGGGTTTCCATTTCTATGCCCTACACTGTATCTGCACCACTTGTATGCGTGTATATGTCCTCTTCTTTAGTTGTTGGTCAACACAATGCGCTCTTCCACCTTTCGGCTCTTTAACGAAACGTAAGCAAATCGCTGCAGTCTTAGGACACACACACACACACACATGCACACGCACGAAAATACACCGCTGTTTGGAGAATTCAAGCAAATATTCAGCGCAAATATTTTGTGGTGCTCAATAAAAACAACAACAACAGCAGAATGAATGCGAAAAGTAACAACTGCGGTAGCGACTACAACAACAGCAAACTTCAGCTCATTCACTACTTTCCTGCGACTAGTTGTTGCAATCGGACGGTCGGTCGAGTCGGTCGAATGTTGATGTCTGGCGCTATATCTCCAGCATCTAAGACCATAAATAACTGGCAGACAGTAGAGCCGTTTAAGTTGGGTGTTTGACATGTTAACAGAGGCGAAACATTCTTCACTGCTGCTGCGAGACAAACTTTAAGAAGTTGAAGTGGGAGAAACGATAGAGATGGTGAGCGCGATACAATCATGAATTCAATCCGCTGGAACACTTACTCAGTACGATATTTCAGGGGTTTGAATTTCACTGTTGTGAGTTTTTCTACTTATATGCCTGATTTCTTTTCGTTCAATTTGAATAGAAACTGCGACGAAAACGCAGGCGGAAGTTAATTATAAACGACGACGCCACGAGGTCTGAAAGAAGCCTTTGGAAAATATATTATGAGTTGGAGGCAATATGTACATGAAAAAGGGTCAAAAAAATACATTTCCACTGCAGAGTGTGCTCCAGCGCTCATAACTCCATATTGCATCCAATAATATATGTATGTATCGAGCTTATAGAGGCGTCTTCCGCCGACATGGGTATATTGAAATCAGATCCAACTTTTGAGCAAAATACCAAAAGCTCCAATCGCCTTTATTCATATTAAGTACCACGACTCTTGTTGTTGTTTCCGCTGTAGCGGCAGAAATCTGTCGAGTTGACAGTCCTTGGCCGTTATACCATTCTCACGACAGCCGGGTCTACGTAACCGGAACGATCCCGGACTGTCAACCTTTAACTTGAAATAAACGCAAAAAAAACTCAAAGCTTAGCTGATAATCCAACAATTTACAACGACCTCTTGAGACTTCATATGTATTCCCAAGCACTTGCACCAGGAAAGTATTTAACATTTTTTTAAATCATTCGCTCATCCGAAATCTCCCACCGAGATCCGACGATAAGTCATCGTACACTTTCTAAGTATTTTGCGGTGATGTATTCTTCAGACTAAGACGTCTGCCTGGAGAATTAAGCTCAATAAGACCAGAGTCTTAGCATACCAACCGGTTTGCGGCCGAACTCTTTAGTTTTTATAAATACATATTCCCAGGCATTTGCTACTTTATTGCCTTGAAAATCATCCAATGACTCGGTGCTTCTAGCCTAGCTCTCAGGAAGGGCATAGGCTTAATTCCACATTCTTTAAACTATAGTAGTCTTTGAGATAGTTGGAGTAGGGGCCCTGCATAGAGAAGGAAGAAGTAGATAGGCCACGGACATATTGTGAATAAGGCAATGAACGACATTTGAGATGGTTAGGTTCTATAAAACATACGGATAAATGAAGAAAATTTGTTAGTTGCTAAGCCAAACTATAGCCAAACTATAGCAATATTTTGTTATGCTCTAGTGCTCTTTTTGTTATTTCGGCTGTATTATATTTATCGGAGGACCGAAGAAAGACATCGCCAAGCACATAAAGATGGCCAAAAAAATTTGGACATCGAAATATCTTAAGTCCAAAAAAGTTGGAGTCAAGCTCAAAGGCTATCACAGTAATCGAAATAAATCAAAGAGTGTCATAGTGGCTCTTTGCTCCCCCGCAGTTCTGTATGATACAATAGGAAATATGCTGATTTTCTGCCCTAATTTAGATTGAGTCAAATTCTTCAAACTACGATTTCTCTCAAAATCCAATATAGTTCCGTGAGAGGTACCCTACTTTTGCTAGTTATAAACATAGCTAAAGGAAACGGGAAGACCCAGCATTATCTTAAGTGCTCTATGAAGTTTCCAGTATCTCGGTTTTATAAAACATAATACAACGTCCTGGGAACACAAGATATAACTTAGAAAATAATACTACCATTAGGCATAGAACCATTACTGCCACTTTACAAAAGCTCTCGCCTATCGCCTAAACAAAACCCTCCATTACCTTTCCCGCGACAAAAATGCCGATCTGCCAAAATCTAACTGCAATCGGATCGCGTGCAGCACCAGATGTAAAGCAACAACGAACGAAGCCAACAACAACAACAGCAATAAAATAAACTTTCAACGCACCTATCACTCAGACAAAAATCTGCCATCCATCGACTAGTTGTTAGGTTGCATGCAAGTGCCGATGATTCTCCAGCGAGATTTTAATTACAACTGCGTTCGACTTGCAATTATTTACATAAACACGATCACAATTCATGGCAACAGCAACAATGCATCATCATGTAGATGTCGAAGATGCGCTGTGTTACATTCCACAGCAAGCAGCCGCTGAACCAATAGCCACTGCCGCACCACAAAAGTAACGAAGAAACGCGAACCAAAAAAAAAAAACAAAAAACAAGCAAGCGTAAGAAGAAACGATAGCAGCGCCCAGCAACCGATCACCGATCGCAATCAACTCAACACTCGATCGTACACACTTGGACTGCTGCCGCTGCTGCTGCTACTCCTGGCACAATCAAGAGCTGTCCGTACGTGTTGCAACGTAACGCAATCGCTTTGTTGGGATCATTGCGCCATTAATACTCCACGCGACGATGCACACAAACGAAGAGCACGGAGAGTATGCACCACTGATCCGCAGCGTACATATGTGCAACGTCCAATACGCAGTCGCGTTAGAGCTTTTGTTGGTGTGGTGTGTGCTGCTGGAACGATCGCCAACTGGCGTGTACATTAATTTATTGAAATCATGTCGCAGCGTCGATATTGATACAAATCCATTTTGGAACGCGACGCAGATGCTCACAAGTATGTTCATGTGGTTGTCATACATATATGTACATATATTTTATATCGATATATACATACTTCAAGATGTGTGTGAATGGTAGTTATTCCAATTCTGAGCATAGCGAGGCGGTTACTAACTTGTGAAAGACCTATTTTATGTTTAGCAGGGCGTTTCAAATGGGATTTAGAGGAACATAGTGACTACCGTAAGCGAGCTTCTAAACCACTCGGATCAGTTTGATTGGAACGGTTCTACGAAATATATGCCACCAGGAAACTGCAAAGCGCTCTTAGAGAGGTCATATGTGCTACAACTTTATCACTTTGGGAAGGAGTCAGTACGCCGAGTCCATCTGCCATGAGCTGGCAAGATCTTTCTTCTCAAAAATGGCATACAAGAGGTCGCCCCCAACTACATATTCATACCAGAGTTCATCGCGCCGAGATGATAGGGGTCCGACTGCACACTATCCAAAAGGCTCACAAGCAGTAAGGCCACGTGTTTTGATGGGATGTATTTTTCCAAAAACTGTATGGTCGAAGACGAAGTAAAGTCTTTCTTCTCACCTATCCAACTTTTGTCAGAATGATATCAAAACATCTCAGTAAGCATACTTTTGAACTTGGCGAAATGGCTTAAATTGATATCAGCCGTCGTAACAAATTATTCCATGTTAAGGAGTTTTGGCAGTCACAAAGGAGCAGCATTCACAGCTGTCCTAGTGATATCCTGCATAACCTTGAGAAACTCAGCCCTGTAATCTCATCTAGTTTATGTTATCGGATCAATATGAACCTTGGAATGCAACAGATCAAAAGATGTAAGCACACCTGCACTCGAGTATAGCACGGAGCAAGAAGATACGACGTTTTCGAACCAAATTTTTTTACAAATAACAACGGTTTGGTGTGGTTGTGAACTCAGTAAGAATGTAACTCTCAATGGCGATGGCTATCACGCCATGATAACGGACTATTTAATGCCTGAAATTGAAGCTCATGATCTCGGTGACATTTGGTTCAACAAGACAGCACCACTTCCCTCACATCATCGCATCAATCAATGGATTTATTGAGGGAATATTTCGGTGAGCAGATAATTTCACGTTTTGGGCCGGTCGATTGGCCACCAAGCCCATGTGATATAACTTTTTCCTGTAGGGATATACAAAGTCTATGCGGACAATCCCGCGGTCAATTGAGGTCTTGCAGCAAAACATCACACGTGTCATTCGCCAGTTACCAGTGGAAATGGTCGAACCAGTCGTTGAAAAATGGACTCAACGGATGGACAATCTGAGACGTAGCCGCGGCCAACATTTGAAAGAAATAATTTAAAAAAAAACAAGTGGCAAAGAGTGCTCTTTCGAATGATAATAAACATTCCCCAATAAAATTTGAAGTTTCTGGGTTTTTTCTTTAAAAAATTAAGGAAGTTCGAAATTGATAACCTTTTAGATATGCGTATGTACTTCGTAACGCATCTTCGTTACCGTTAACACCATCAATTTTTTTGTCACCGTAAATTTACTTAAATAGAACTGATGAATACAAACACAAGCATGGGAACTCTTTGCAAGAAAATCTTTTGCTTTTCTCTGACCTCACGCTAGGTAGGCTGTTGTTCCATGCCATTAAAGTCGCTTTGAATGCTGCCATATACGTAGCTGAGTTCAGTGGCAATACAACAAGTTAATTATGATATTGTGGATTGTAGAACTTCCATGGTGGATTCGGAAATCTAGGGAAGTCTATTAATGCCACCCGTGTGCAGAGTTAAATTTGGCTCTTCTTTCTTTACAACTTTCAGTACTTCGGTCGATAATTCCCACCACCTGAGGCCGAATTTTAATTTTTAATTTTTAGATCTATAGAATGGGTGACCGATTAGAAAGAGATTAGTGAGATTAGTAGGATGCTTCTGACTCCTTTAAGTATCTTAACGGCAGATCTGTAAGTCCAGAAGAGGCTGGTTTGAGCCATCTCTGTTTGTATTATAGGTCCCACTTCGAGTATTATCCTGGAGGCCACACACAACGACTGCTTGCGTCCTGGTCTCTAATTATTCCGCTTCTAATATATAATGCAAAATTATCAAAGATGAGAAAGCACTTTAAGCCTTCGAGAGAAATTGCCTCCGCAGGGTCTTTGGAGTCGTCCGCGTAAGCAAAGTGTACCGAAGAAGTTGAAATCATGTATGAGCTCTACGGCTCGATTAAACAAAGGATAGAGACAACTGGTGAAGTTTATTGTTCATGGTCCTGACCGACCCTTCGTCGTAGTGCCAAAGAAGAGGAATTTTTATCCAACTAATGGTTGTTCAAATTATAAATCTCAACTAATTATTTGTACCGGCCTTTATTTTTCTTTATACGATAAAAACCCTCCATGTTGCTACCAATTAAGGGTTCTCATTGCCAAAGCCAGTCCATCAAAAATGGTATAAACAAAGCATCACTGAGAAAAAATTTCTGAAACCATCCTGTCCTATATCTTGACACCCAAGAAATTAATTTCTATTTTATACTTTATCACAGAAAGTTGCAACACTCATCAACTCCGTTTTGTCAAAAGCCAATGCCATCAAAGGTGTTGCAAGAAACTTGGCAAGCTGCTGAACAGATAGGTCCGTCTATGGATGGGAAAGTTCAAGCAATATTAGAACGCCCATCTTATGTTAACCTCAATTTCTTAAACACTTATTTTGTTTTGTGTGTAAGTTTGTTTATTTCCTAAGAGTTTTGCGCCTTAATTTGAAAAAAATTACATAAATATGTATGGTGAAGTCTAAATATGTCCGTACAGTTACTATCCACTTGTTGTGCCACGTCCTTGTCGCGGCCGAGCGTAACGGCAATATTTCATTTTGATGAAAGGATGAAAGTGAACTCTACGACAAGCATATTTTTCAACAGCTTCTCCGCCTCACAACAAACACAAAAGTTGCAGCCAAACTTATCCCTCGGCCGAACGAAGTGTGGTATGCGAATGTGCGCTGACGTGTGCCGCCACTTGCTGCCCACTTTTGATGAGTTCGACTCGGTTGAGTTGTAATGCGGACGTTGTTTGTCTTCATTTAATGACGTCCACAACTTTTCCTAATCGTCACAGCTCGTCTCGCAATAATGACAGCAATTAATTATGGGCATTTTTCGACCAACAGGGATGTTAACATGTCGCGTCATTTTGTTTCGCTCGTACCAAATCGTTGGATTGTGTGCAGCCGTTAAGGATATTGCAACATTATTTTTTTCTCTCATTCTTTTTTTTGCTTTACAGCAATCGCGCATATTATGCTCAACTTGTCAGTTACATAGTCGCCAGTTACAAGTTACAAACTTGCAACACAATACCCCAACCCATACTTACTTATGCTATATAGAACGATCGACGGCAAATAGTTGAGCTGCTGTTGTGACTCATGTCCTTGTCGTTCAGGCGCTCAGTGGGAATTACGAGGCAACAAAAAGCGTGTTGACGACTGAGCTTGTATTGTTAAGTTGAAACACGATGATCATGTCGACAGCAGTTGCCACAGTGAACAGCAGTAACAAGCAGGCAAATGTCAATAACAGCAAAGAAGGGGAAAAAAGTAACAAGATTTACTCGAACTGTTATATTGGCTGTCATTTGGCGAACGAGAGAGAGAGAATGATCTCAAGATCATGCGTTCGGAGTCATGTTTGCTTTTTTTCTGGGGTTTTGAGTCTGTCGGTATATTAAGGTAGTCGGAAGCGTAAGACAAACTTTTTTACTCAATTTTTTTCAATCATTTTTCTTAACCAGAAATGAGGGTTCTCTCAAGTAACTTACTTTTGAGTAAAGTGCTTAATTTTTAAGTAAAAGAAGAAAAAAAACATCTCAGTATACCGAGTAACACAAGCCGATGATGTTGGAAGATAATATAATATAAATTTGCACAGGCGTTTAATTTCCATTCTCGCCAGTTTGGTGTGATGTCTGAAGGCATGCGCTCCAAAGTATTTAAGTTTTGACCTCTCAAACGCGGGACAGTCAAGAAGGAAGTGTTGGGTTCTTTCCACCTCATCTTCTTCCATACAGCTTCTGTAGATGGCGTCTCGTAGGATTCCCTGCCTTACAGCGTGGACGTGAATAGGCATATAGCCCGTTAGAAGTCCAAAACTAGGGAGAGGAATAGCCTTACTGTGGGTAAAGAGATCACTAGATCTCTTGCGATCGACTTTAGATCAAAAGGTTTTTGCGAAAGCGCATGTACCGATGATGGCCAAGTTTCCGCGAATCCCAGCTATCTAGTAGTAGAACATAAGAAGATTCGGGGCTACCGACCCACTCCCATTCTATCGATAGCGGTTCTAGAGTGTCTTTTCTTCGCTTATGCCTGGCACCCATACCATTTTTTATCACAAAGACATCGTTGCTATTGATAGCGAAGTTGAGCATTCTTTGACCAACCCTGATTGCACTGGTAATGAGTTCAAGGCTAGTATCGCCGCTCTGCTATCTGAAGGAGGCTGCACTCCGGTGCAGTAAATCTACTGCTACTTTAATGGCTGCAACCTCAGTCTGGAAGACACTGCAATAATCAGGAAGTTTAAAGCTGGAGTTGAGAGAAAGCTTTTGTCAATAAACCCCTCCACCAACCTTACCGCCAAGCTGTGACCCAACCGTAAAGAACTCACGGCTTATTCCCACCCACAACTCCCTCGCCGGTTTATAGGTAGAGAAAGAGCCGCCAGAGCTCGGTTTTCCGATTCCATGACCCAAGTGATCGGGTATAAAATTAAAGAAAAAATGAATGAATGAATGAGGATTTCCGAGTTTTCAGGCACGTGTTCTTTTTAGAACCCATATCTGACATTACGTCAATCTAGTTTAAAATCAGATTGGTTTCGATCTTATTTTTGGCGATTCCGATGTCCCGAATATGTGCTCCAATTGTTTAGAAGCGGATATCTAGATCGACGAACCGGAAGGGAAAGATGCGAAAAATATGTTCCGCTAAGCGAGTTGTTCCATAAGGAATATGCGATCTGTTCGAGACCCATTTTTGTGATTCCGAGGTTCCAAATATGTGTCTGGGCTGCTTAGAACCGTACAACTTGATAAAAGAATAAGAAAGAAATTTATGAAGATGATATGTCCGTATATGCGAGCTCCTCCGACCCTATTTTTTGGGACTCCAACCTTGAACGGAAGCAGCTTAGAACCGGATACCTTGATAAACAAGCCGAAAGTGAATTAATGCGCAAAATATGTTTGAATATGCGAGTTTTTCCTAAAGGAATATGTGATCTATTCCGACCTCATTTTTGCCATACCAAACATGCACAGTGTTCATTTAAATTACCTTAACGTAGTAAAATGTAATTTTTTCAACGGGTGAAAACACCTCCCAAATTTAGAGAAAAGTCAAACCTTAATCGCCAAGACTTCATTACTAAGCATTTTCTCAAACAAAACGCTACAAAATAGCTTTTACAATCAAATCAAGATGAAAATATCCTAACAAATTTCAACTCTAAACTCTTCTCCTATTTCTGTCACCCTAATGCACACACTAATGAACAAATAAATACTAGACAACCGGTCAGCAGGCGATCGCGCGATCGATGAGAATCGATTATCGCGCACAACAGCCGCACCGAAGATGCCTATCACTTTTGAAATACTTAAGCTAACAGCAGCATCAACAGCAACAAATGCAAAACTGCATAGGCCAGACCAGAAGCGCTTACATACACGCACACACACATACAGTTTTAAGTGCAAAAAGTCACATCGGTACTACGCCTTACCTCCGCCCGCCTGTCGCTGTATTCGTGCGCATGCATGCTTAGCAGCTATGATTACGATCTCATTACAGAGCATCAACAATATGTATTATATACAATAAACAGCTACCTGACAACGTTGCAATGGGCGATTGGTATCATCGTTATACCGACTGCGCTAGATAGCCGACGCTCATTGCGCGAAAGCATGCAACCGGCTGAAGAGTGTAAGGTACTTCGTACGTACGTAAGCATATGCCATGAAGGACTGTATAGCACACCATTACTTGCGATTATAATAGTGCCGACTGGTCTGATGGAAGTCTACTATTTGGATGTTCGCTGTATCTTCGCGTAATCTTTGCAATTGAAGGATGGTTGGCATATTTCTATGATTTAGAGGCTCATTAGGGTGATTTATGGTTCATTACAAGTTTACATTTTACCCAAAATTATTCGTGGTAATGGTGGCCGTATTCAAAATTTTCTTATTACGTTGAGGTATAGAGGATTTTAGTGGTATGCTCTTCCCACATTGAAGAACGAAGATGATCCACATTTCGAGTTGAAAATAGGAGCAATACTCGTAGCGCTGTCAACGCAGCCTTTTCTAATTTAGAAAAGAAGCGAAAGAGGTTGGTCTGGCGATTGTAGGCGGTTCGTACGTCTTGAGAACTAAGCATCCGTGGGCAGCTGTAAATTTGCAAAATAAAGCTTTTGTGTATCTC
Organism: Bactrocera zonata; assembly: GCA_037783105.1. NCBI lineage: Eukaryota > Metazoa > Arthropoda > Insecta > Diptera > Tephritidae > Bactrocera > Bactrocera zonata. Next base: position 457,136 of record JBAWJQ010006022.1, read on the forward strand.
GAAACCAGCAAAAATTCCATCAACAATCTAAGCCTGAAGATCGAGCGGACTTAATTTAGTATCGTTAAGCAAATGAGAAGCAGATCACTATCTCGACGAGCAAAAATTACAGTTTTTCATCACTCCCGTCCTATTATGGACGATGACAAACAGAGATAAAAAACCACTTGCAGAATACAAGAGAACTGTTTTCCACAAGAATTATTGTCGTAGAAGATGAGGCCACGAACTGTATGTGCTCTGCGGCAATACGAATTGATTGATTGCTAAACGAGGAATGAACCGCGACCATGGGTCTATTATGCCTTATATCACAAAAACTCACATAGCACTAACATATTGATAAAGTCCAATATTCTGCTGGGAGCTAGGGAAGCGATATGATCCTTTAAACATGGATCCAAGGGCCTTTAACCTGAGTGGGCAGACTGCTATGAAGTCGATTAGGAGGCCGGCTTCCAGTCGCAGAACCGGCAATTTACACATTAACCTAAGCCCAACACAACGTAAGTGCTTCTTCAGCTTGCAGTGGCCGATGCAGAATGTTACCAGTAGTGTGAGTTTAGGGAGACTCATTGCATATTTAGACCTCCGGAGGTTGTAACCCTCCATTTGCAATTTCACTTGTCTACTCCTTCTACCTTCCGGAGCAGCTCCTTTAAGATAAGGGAACTCACTCCAGTGAAGGGTTTAGGTCCTACCATGTTAGCGGATGCGGGCGAGCTCATCAGCCCGTTCGTTCGCGGCTATACCTTTGTGACCGGACATCCTGATGAGGTGCACTGGATTACGTTCCGCTAAGCTATTCGGCCGCTCTCTATACTCCTGCACCAGTAACGATTTTATCTTTTATAAGGAGATTGCTTTAAGTGAAGCTTGACTATGTATGGTTATACATTCGTTGCGTTGGAGATTTCTTTCTATGCACCAACTTATGGTAAAGACTTCCACCTGAAAAATGCTCGGAAAACTTCCCATATGTATCGAAAGTTTGGTGTGTGAACCTGCCACTCCTGCACCGATTCTTACTGACGGCTTGTGTACCACTTTATTGTAATATCCCTAAGCAGTAGCTCGAGGGTGAAACCACGCCATTCAACCTTGCTGCCAAGGGTAACCTTGATTTTAATTTTGAAGTTCAACGATTTGGTAAGGCCAAGGTATTGCACCATTTAACTCTTTCATCCGCTAGGATAATATTACCTTGTGACATGGATATACATCCAACGGATGCTGTGGTTAGATCATTTCTGCTTTTGGGATGCATAACTGACGTGACAAAACAAAGAATAGAGACGACTGGCGAACTTGTGTGTCTCGGCCCAGAACGACCCACGGTTAAAGTACTAAAGAAGAAGAAGAAGAATTTAGCTGTGATTTCCAAGATTGTTAGAGAGTTCATTCGCAATAGTTTTTTCTTCGATTTATGGAATGTTAAAACAGCATTATTTAAATGTCATATTCGTAAAGTTTGACTGGAATAGGTATACATATCTACGGAATACAATGCTCAATCCAATTCTCCATGCACTTGTTATAAGCCTTGGCAAGTAGAGCCTTCAGCGCCTTAATCGCCTTCAGTAAATTTTTGTTTTTTTCGATTTCGGCTCATTTTTGGAGCGTCATTCATCAAGGTATTGAACAGTTTCGAAATCATATCCTTGAACTCATTACTCCACTTATTTTTTGTAGATGAAGGGTCCTCATCTACGGAGTCAAGCATCTCTCTAGCAAGTTCTACTCGACGCTGTTCATATAAGAGTACAACCAGGGGCGGATATAGAGTAGAATTTTAGGGAGGAATTACATAATTTTGTACTTGCAACTCAAAGTATTTTTCTTCGCGTAGTGGCACATATGATGGAAATTATGTAAGTATACCTTTAAACTTTTGGGGGGAACATTGCGGTATTTCAATAAACAACTGCCAAGAACCCAACAATTTTTATAATGAGATCAAACTTCACAAGGTTATAAGATAAGATTGCCCCAAAATGGGGAAAATATTTGTGTCCATTCGCGCAGCTAGGGTGACCAGTCCGCGACAAATTTGTTCAGATGTTACATGTATTACTTATATGAGGTAAGTGTGGATTTGAACACTAATAAGTTAACAATACAAGTCGAAATCAGTCCAATGATTTCCCTTAAGGCATAAGCAATGCCGAATTCTCTGAAGGAACTTAATGATATTTGAGTATATGTGACCTGGTCTACGAAAAGGGGGCTTAGGTGTCAAAAAAATCAATTTTCACTTTTTAGTTCACGTGAAAAAGCATCTCATCTTCCATCCGAATCAACTAAAAAGTGAAAATTGATTTTTTTGACACCTAAGCCCCCTTTTCGTAGACCAGGTCACATATAGTAAATCTATAACAAATGGATAAATCCATATAGAACATAGCCTATTCTGTTGGATACAGTAAGATTTGAAAATATATGTCTTA